>CM059803.1:32418900-33018900 GCA_030435695.1 Brachymystax lenok tsinlingensis
GGTTTTCTGGGTCTTCACCCATATACACTCACACTCCCTTTATGATGCACTCTCGTCAGACATCTATGTTGCTATTTTAAGAAAAGAGAAGAAGGATTTTTTTATTTATGTCTCATTTTGAAGCCCAGCTGTCCATCATCCTCTTTGAAACAACTTCAGCAGGTTATCTGAGTGTATATCAAGTTGAGAAAGACATTTGGACTGGAGTGGGGTTGTGGTGATTCTCTTAAACTCAGCATTGAACTGAAAATACTAATTAAACAAATTAGATTATAAAACCTGCAGTAAGGAAAATAGACTGGAGATGATCAGCAAACTAGAGGGTTCTCTATAGGGAGAGACATAACTAGGCAGTCAGCACAAATGGTGATATTTCTGAATACAGCTCACTTATGTGGCAAGCTGAGGGAAATTAATATTCTACCTTCACCAACAAATCCCAGATAACATACCCAATAGATCAACAATAAGACAAGCATGGATTTTTATTTTATTTATTTAACTAGGTAAGCCAGGTAAGAACAAATTATTATTTACAATGACGGCCTAGGAACAGTGGGTTAACTGCCTTGTTCAGGGGTAGAACTACAGATTTTTTACCTTGTCAGCTCGGGGATTCGGGTTACTGACCCAAAGCTCTAACCACTAGGCTACCTGCCGCCCCTGGCTAACTTACCTCAAGGACTTCAAAGAGCGCAGGCCATCTTGCCATGAAGTCCTCTACCATGGGTGCGTCACGGACAACTTCATGTCTCCTGTACAGTATGCAAACATCTTCTCCATTTTGAACTTCTCTGTTTCTCTGTTGTTCCTTTTCTTCACATCGTACCGCAGAGCACGTCCTCGAGGCTCTCTTCTGTTTCTCCTGACGGAAATGTGGGGCGAAAGTTCACTTCTGCTCTCTTTGGCATTTTTACACCATAGGCTGCACTTGACTTCCCTGCAGGTTTGTGCTTCAAGGAGTTGATCGTCACCTCTGGACATCCCAGTCCTCTCAGGTGAGTGCAGTAGTTTACCAGTTTGTAATCCATCTCTCCATCAGTGGCATAAACTTTATACTGGACAATTTCTTGCAACAAGCCATCGAGTATGTCTGACCTCAACTTAGGCTCTGGAACAAGTGGAGTGCCACTTTCAAGTTAAGCTGAATTGGCCTGCTGAAGTTTTATCTCAGCATCATAGGAGAATCGAGGCACACATAACAAAGTAGGACAAGAGGAGAGTGAGCTAGTAGACTCTGGAGAAGACAGTATGTCAGTGTCAACTGAGCCACTGGACAGTGCTGACGAGTCATCGATGTGGCGACGATTGAAGGCGGATTTTGTTGGGAGTGTGGTGTTGATACTGCTGGAGGTTCAGCACAGTGAATTGTGGGGGTCTCTGACATGTCAATAACTTTAAGAGTAACTTTGTCCTCTACTTCTGACATTGAGGTCAGGTTAAAGAACTCATTTCCAAAAATAGGGTCCTTGCAAAGACTTACTAAGATAAGGAGAGCTCAACTGGTAAGCAATCATCATCTGATGCTTGGAGGCCAATGAAAGAGGCACATTTTTGAAGAACCTTGTGTGTCTGATAACTTGCTTAAAAAAAGCTATGTTAGGCCTCAAAGAGCATTGTCCATAGCCTTACAAGAGGACCAAAAGCCGAATCATTTGGGGTAGTGTTCCAGATAATGATGCTTCAGTAGAATCCTAACACCAGGGAACAACTCTTTGTATCTATGCCTGTGCTCAAATATGTTTCTTTCTAGATAAGAAATAAAGTCATCACTATGCACAGGGGCAACAACAAGCTCAATTTTGTCTTTCAGGTCCATAAGTACAAGCCACGCTGGCTCATCTTCAGGTACAAGGGGGCCGATCAAAAATGGTAACAACCTTAGCAAGCACCAGTTTTTATGAGCGTTTCCACCCACTGTTTTTCTACTGGACAAACTGTGTGGTAACACATGAGGTCTATTTGTCTTGTCTGGTCACTTGTAGGGGAAATTCAGAAAATATTTATTCAGGTAATCCAATGTAAAAAGTCATCTTGATGCAAGTAATGCTAAGCAGTGAGACAGCTCGTTTGGGACAATGGGGCAAGTTAGCCAACACCCAATAAAAAGCACATAGCTTGTGTTTCTTCCGTAAAGTGCCAAGGGGATTACCCGTTTCGAAGTCATCCACATAAAGACCTAAGAGTGTCCTTCGCTTTTCTCCAGAGAGAAAACAGTTATCCTTAAAATGTGAACTATCTTTGTAGGACTTGTATTGATATGATGGTTGTCCTGCTGTCCCCAATGACTCTCAACTACTTTATCAACAATGTCTCTTCTACTTAAAAGCTTCTGTAATGACTTCAGTATTGGGACATACTGGAAAGTGTCTCTTTTTAGCATTGAGTATGTATTCAATTGGCTCCACACACTGAAGTTCTCCTTGTAATACTGCTTACGCTGATAAGCAGTGCTAAGACAACCACCTTTTTCAATAGACTTTAGCACAGGATTACCAGAACAAACTGCAACAGCAATTTCTTTAATGGTTGATTCATCCACTTGGAGGTCGTGTTGACGAAAGATGCCACCAACAAAGTCACTAGATAAAGGGACAGGTGTGGAACAAATCAAATGATGGATCTCCCTCACATCTTTCCTCAATAATAGTTGCTAAGCCTTTAGCTGTACAAAACAAATCAGAAGAAGCATTGGCATCATCAACAAGCTCTTCTTACTGACTATTATGAAGATACTCTAGTCATTTTGACTACTCCGGGTTTAAAATCCAACCATGTGTGAGGGCAATGTTAATGGTACCATTAATGTTTGTCTGAAAATTACAGCCTACAAATATACAAGTGATAGTTTCATTACTCTTGAGATGGCTGTTGATGTGTACAAAATAATCATTTTCTGATGCTTAATCATTACAAGCACATAGATTACAACTGAGTATTGTTATGTTAGTGAGATTTTTAGTAACCTCTGTTGAGTGGACTTTACTTTGGTGCACAACTAAGGCATTCCAGGTCTTAAATGTGCATGGACAGTCAATGTATGTACATGGGTAACGGACAGTATGGCCGTAATGTGGGTGTTTTAACTTATAATAATATAAAGGTTGGGACCTACTTCACAGCAATTCTGAACACCCCTTACATTTCCACAACACTGAAAAAAGAGAACAGAAATACCGTAAAACCTAAAGACTGACATTCGTAGCACATTTTTGGGGGGGTATTAACGTTGAATGATTTTTATTTTTGTCAAATAATTTTAAATGTATTGATAAATGGACACCCATAATATAAAGTAACGCTGTTCAAGTCCTAAAAGGAACTCCACATCCCATTTCAATAAGTCACCTATACACCACGTTTGACAACATGGAGGCAGCCATGAGTGTCACGACTTCCGCCGAAGTCGGTCCCTCTCCTTGTTCGGGCGGCGTTCGGCGGTCGACGTCAACGGCCTTCTAGCCATCGTCGATCCACTTTTCATTTTCCATTTGTTTTGTCTTTGATTTCTACACACCTGAATTAAATTCCCCAATTGCATGTTCATTTTTAACCCTCTGTTTCCCCCATGTTTTTGTGCGTTATTGTTCCTGTTAATGTCAGTCCATATTTGGTGGGCATGGTATTGTTGGTACTTCGTTATTTCCTTGAGTAAACTACGTTGTAATGCTCATCTCTGCTGTCCTGCGCCTGACTCATTTGCACCAGCTACACTCTGCACCTGACAATGAGAAAACTGTTAAACTGCATGAATGCACCAATCTCCTAGGAATAGGTGTATAATTATTAGATCTTAAATATGTAATGAAAACGTTTTATATTTTTTTTATTGATGCAAATACAGACGCCTCACAAGTCCTCAACTGGTAGCTTCATTAAATAGTAACCCGCAAAACACCAGTCTCAACGTCAACAGTGAAGCGACGACTCTGGGATGCTGGCCTTCTAGGCAGAGGTGCAAAAAAAAATACATAAGTCAGACTGGCCAATAAAAAGAAAAGATTAAGATGGGCAAAAGAACACAGACACTGGACAGAGGAACTCTGCCTAGAAGGCCAGCATCCCGGAGTCGCCTCTTCACTGTTGACGTTGAGACTGGTGTTTTGCGCATACTATTTAATGAATCTGTTTCTCAAACTAGACATTCTAATGTACTTGTCCTCTTGCTCAATTGTGCACCGGGGCCTCCCACTCCTCTTTCTATTCTGGTTAGAGACAGTTTGTGCTGTTCTGTGAAGGGGAGTAGTGCACAGCTTTGTACGAGATCTTTATTTTCTTGGCAATTTCTTGCATGGAATAGCCTTAATTTCTCAGAACAAGAATAGACAGATGAGTTTCAGAAGAAAATTCTTTGTTTCTGGCCATTTTGAGCCTGTAATCGAACCTTAGGGGACTCTTCTCCAGGTTAATTTCTCTGTAGGTGATGGCTTTGTTATGGAAGGTTTGGGAATCGCTTCCTTTTAGGTGGCTGTAGAATTTAATGGCTCCTTTCTGGATTTTGATAATTAGCGGGTTTCGGCCTAATTCAGCTCTGCATGCATTATTTGGTGTTTTACATCTCAATTTGGTGTTTTTCCCATTTTTTTAATTCTTGATTGGTGAGTGGACCCCAGAACTCACAACCATAAAGGGCAATGGGTTCTATAACTGATTCAAGTATTTTTTGCCAGATCCTAAATGGTTTGTTTAATTTTATGTTGATTTTGATTGCATAGAAGGCCCATCTTGCCTTGTCTCTCAGATCGTTCACATCTTTGTGGAAGTTTCCTGGGGCATTGATGTTTACGCTGAGGTATGTATTGTTTTTGTGTGCTCTAGGGCAAAGGTGTCTAGATTGAATTTTTATTCATGGTACTGTCAATTGGACCTTTTTTGGAACACAATTATTTTTGTCTTACTGAGATTTACTGTCAGGACGCAGGTCTTACAAAATCTGTGCAGAAGATCTAGGTGCTGCTGTAGGCCCTTGGTTGGGGACAGAAGCACCAGATCATCAGCAAACAGTAGACATTTGACTTCAGATTCTAGTAGGGTGAGGCTGGGTACTGCAGACTTTTCTAGTAGCAAGATGGCGCCAACAGTGAGGGTCGACTCCCTTTAGTCCTTAGGAAACTATGGAATATTTTTTATTTATGTATTATTTATTACATTGTTAGCCTAGAAAATCTTAAGTGTTATTACATACAGCCGGGAAGAACTATTGGATATCAGAGCGATGTCAACTTACCAATATTACGACCAGGAATATGACTTTCTCAAAGCGGATCCTTTGTTCACACCATCACCCAGGGCATTTGATCTGATCCCAGAGGCCGACCCAAAACAAAGTTAACGTAGAAGAGGTAGACGGAGCGGCCTCCTGGTCAGACTTCTGACCGTTAAATTCTACAGCCACCTAAAAGGAAGCGATTCCCAAACCTTCCATAACAAAGCCATACCCTACAGAGAAATTAACCTGGAGAAGAGTCCCCTAAGGTTTGATTACAGGCTCAAAATGGCCAGAAACAAAGAATTTTCTTCTGAAACTCATCTGTCTATTCTTGTTCTGAAAAATGAAGGCTATTCCATGCAAGAAATTGCCAAGAAAATAAAGATCTCGTACAAAGCTGTGCGTGCACACCACCTACCGCTTCTGAGTATATTACTCGTTAATGTCCAGTCTCTAGATAACAAGGTAGACGAAATTAGGGCAAGGGTTGCTTTCCAGAGAGACATCAGTGATTGTAACGTACTCTGTTGCATGGAAACATCTCTCTGGATATGTTGTCGGAGTCGGTACAGCCACCGGGAGACTTGATGCATCGCACCGACAGAAATAAACATCTCTCTGGGAAGAAGAAGGGCAGGGGTGTATGCTTTGTGAATAACGACTCATGGTGTAATCGTAACAACATACACAAACTCAAGTCCATTTTCTCACCTTACCTAGAATTCTTTACAATCAGATACCGACCATATTATCTCCCAAGAGAATTCTCATCGGTTATTGTCACAGCCGTGTTTATTCCCCTAAAGCCAATACCACAACGGCCCTCAAAGAACTTCACTGGACACTATGCAAACTGGAAACCATATATCATGAGTCTGCATTTATTGTAGATGGGGATTTTAACAAATAAAATTGGAGAACAAGGCTACCTAAATTCTATCAACATAGAATACACTGGATCACTGCTATTCTAACTTCTGCAATGCATATAAGACCCTCTACCGCCCTCCCTTTGGCAAACCGCACCACCCTCTGGAGTGCCTTGAGGGCGTGGGCAGTGCAGTTGCCGCGTCCTGTCAGGCTGTATCGCTGCCTGGTACGGCAACTGCACCGCCCACAACCACAAGGTCTCCAGAGGGTGGTGCGGTCTGCCCAACGCATACCGGGAGCGAACTTCCCACCCTCCAGGACACCTACAGCACCCGATGTCACAGGAAGGCCAAAAAGATCATCAAGGACATCAACCACCTGAGCCACTGCCGGTTCAGCCCGCTATCATCCAGAAGGCGAGGTCAGTACAGGTGCATCAAAGCTGGGACCAAGAGACTGAAAAACAGATTAAATCTCAAGGCCATTAGACTGTTAAACAACGATCACTAACGCAGAGAGGCTGCTGCCTACATACAGATTTGAAATCATTGGCCACTTTAATAAATGGATCACTGGTCACTTTAATAATGCCACTTTAATAATGTTTACATATCTTGCATTTCTCATCTCATATGTATATAATGTATTTTATTCCATCTTGCCAATGCCGCTCGGTCATCACTAATCCATATATTTATATCTCTATATTCTTATTCCATCCCTTTACTTAGACGTGTGTGTATTATGTAGTTGTTGTGGAATTGTTAGATTACAGTTAGATAACATCTGCCTACCATTTGTATGTGACCAATAAAATGTGATTTGATTTGATCTGATTTTGTTTATATATATATGTTGAAGAGGGTGGGGCTTAAGCTGTATCCCTGTCTCACCCCCAGGCCCTGTGGACAGAAATGTGTGTGTTTTTTGCTGATTTTAACCGCACAATTCTTGTTCGTGTAGATCGATTTTATAATGTCATATATTTTTCCCCCAACACCCCTTTCCATCAACTTGTATAGCAGACCCTCAAGCCAAATTGAAACTTTTTGAAATCAACAAACCATAAGAAGCCTTTGCCTTGGTTTTGATTTGTTTGTTTGTCAACTAGGTGCAGGGTGAATATGTGGTCTGTCGTACGGTAATTTGACATTTGACAGTACATTGTTCATGCTGAGGAAATGTACGAGTCTTCTGTTAATGATAAAGCAAAGGATTTTCCCAAGGTTGCTGTTGATGCATATCATTTGTCTCCACTTTTATGGATTGGGGTGATCAGTCCTTGGTTCCAAATATTGGGGAAGATGCCAGAGATGAGGAGATGCCAGAGCTGAGGATGATGTTAAAGAGTTTAAGTATAGCCATTTGGAATTTGTGGCCTGTATATTGTATCATTTCATTTAGGATACCATCAACCCCACAGACCTTTTTTGGTTGAAGGGATTGTATTTTTTCCTGTAGTTCATTCAATATAATTGGAGAATCCAGTGGGTTCTGATAGTCGTTAATAGTTGATTTAATTTAATCATGTATATGTATTTGCAGTTTGTTCTTTGTTATAGAGCCAAAAAGATTGGAGATGTGGTTTATCCATACTTCTCAGTTTTGGCTAGATAACTCTTCGTGTTGTTGTTTGTTTAGAGTTTTCCAATTTTCCCTAAAGTGGTTAGATAATATGGATTCTTCAATTACATTGAGCTAATTTCTGATGTTCTATTGCTTATATTTCCGCAGTGTATTTCTGTATTGTTTTAGTGATTTTACCATAGTGAAGGCATAGGCTCTGGTTTTCTGGGTCTCTATGTTTTTGGTTGGATAGGTTTCTCAATTTCTTTCATTAGGTTTTTCCATTCTTCATCAAATCATTTGTCATTGTTGTTAAATTTCGGTTAAAAGTCGGTTAGGACATCTATTTTGTGCATGACACAACTAATTTTTCCAACAATTGTTTACAGACAGACTATTTCAAATATAATTCACTGTATCACAATTCCAGTGGGTCAGAAGATTACATACACTAAGTAGACTGCGCCTTTAAACAGCTTGGAATATTCCAGAAAATTATGTCATGGCTTTAGAAGCTTCTGATAGATTAATTGACATAATCAGTTGGAGGTGTACCTGTGGATGTATTTCAAGGCCTACCTTCAAACTCAGTGCCTCTTTGCTTGACATCATGGGAAAATCAACAGAAATAAGCCAAGACCACAGAAAAATAACTATTGACCTCCACAAGTCTGGTTCATCTTTGGGAGCAATTTCCAAATGCCTGAAGGTACCACGTTCATCTATACAAACAATAGTACGCAAGTATAAACACCATGGGACCACGCAGCCGTCATACCGCTCAGGAAGGAGACTCCTAGAGATTAACATACTTTGGTGTCGAAAAGTGCAAATCAAATCCCAGAACAACAGCAAAGGACCTTGTGAAGATGCTGGAGGAAACAGATACAAAAGTATCTATATCCACAGTAAAATGAGTCCTATATCGACATAACCTGAAAGGCCGCTCAGCGAGGAAGAAGCCACTGCTCAAAAACCGCCATTAAAAATCGAGAAAACAGTTTGCAACTGCACATGGGGACAAATATCGTACTTTTTGGAGAAATGTCCTCTGGTCTGATGAAACAAAAATAGAACTGTTTGGCCATAATGACCATCATTATGTTTGGAGGAAAAAGCCTGCAAGCCGAAGAACACCATCCCAACCGTGAAGCACGGGGGTGGCAGCATCATGTTGTGGGGTTGCTTTGCTGCAGGAGGTACTGGTGCACTTCACAAAATAGATGGCATCATGAGGGAGGAGAATTATGTGGATATATTGAAGCAACATCTCATGACATCAGTCAGGATGTTAAAGCTTGGTCGCAAATGGGTCTTTCAAATGGACAATGACCCCAAGCATACTTTAAGTTGTGGCAAAATGGCATAAGGACAACAAAGTCAAGGTATTGGAGTGGCCATCGCAAAGCCCTGACCTCAATCCCATAGAAAATTTGTGGGCAGAACTGAAAAAGAGTGTGTGAGTGAACAAACCTGACTCAGTTACACCATTGCTCCTCTGTCAGGAGCAATGTCAGGAGCAATGGTCCAAAATTCACCCAACTTATTGTGGGAAGCTTGTGGAAGGCTACCCAAAATGTTTGACCCAAGTTAAACAATTTAAAGGCAATGCTACCAAATACTAATTAAGTGTATGTACACTTCTGACCCACTGGGAATGTAATGAAAGAAATAAAAGCTGAAATAAATAATTATCTCTACTATTAATCTGAAATGTCACATAAAGTAAAGTGGTAATCCTAACTGACCTAAAACTGAATTTAAATGTTTTTGGCTAAGGTGTATATAACCTTCTGACTTCAACTGTACATAACCAGCTTCTAACAGTGCGGCAGGAGTTGTGACCCGTTTTGGTTGATTATGTTGTCGTGGTTGTGTCTAGCGGGGTACATGGGGGAGGAAATGCTTTCACCTCCAGGTTGGTGTTTGTCCCCCTCCTTGCTAAGTATGTCTTGTTCTTGTCCAGTTCTGGCATTTAGGTCGCAACAGACTAGTACATGTCCCTGAGCCTGGAAATTGCTGATCTCCCACTCTCGAATGGAGAACCTGTCATCGTTAAAGTATGGGGATTCTATTGGGGGGATATACAGTAGGTAGCACAGATTAGGACATTTTTCACTAGCCCGAATAAAATGTTCCTGTTTCTACTAATTTAATAGTGGGTTAGGTCTGCTCTATGGGGCGGCAGGGTAGCCTAGTGGTTAGAGCGTTGGACTAGTAACCGAAAGGTTGCAAATTCAAATCCCCGAGCTGACAAGGTACAAATCTGTTGTTCTGCCCCTGAACAGGCAGTTAACCCACTGTTCCTAGGCTGTCATTGAAAATAAGAATTTGTTCTTAACTGACTTGCCTAGTTAAATAAAATACCAAATTAGCATACCTGTTTCACACCTGGTAATTTGGTGGATGGGACTACCAGCTCTCTGTAACCTAGAGGGCAACCAGTGTGTCCCTCTCTGCTGTAGGAATTGAATATTTTCAGAGAAACATTCCTTCCTGTTACGTTCACTTTGGGTTTAATCACCTCTACCCAATCTGACACCCTTTCATGTCTCTAATAAACTACAGGCACTTGGAATTAGTTACAGTTCAGTTCCAATACAAATGCTCCATGGTCCTTGTTTATAAACCAGCATGACAATAATGTATTAGGTCAAGTAGGTAGGATTGAAGTCACTTGATGTGTGCATTAACATTGTGGAATTATAATCTGTTTGACATTCTACATTATACCTAGTATACTTCTAGATTTTCTGGATTGTAAACAGAGCAGAACATCATGTTCAGTGTAGGTGTCACGCCCTGGCCATAGAGAGCCCTCTGGGTTCTCTACGGTGTGTTAGGTCAGGGCGTGACTAGGGGTTCCTAGTGTTTTCTATGTTTTGGTTTTGTGTGGTTCCCAATTAGAGGCAGCTGTTGTTCGTTGACTCTAACTGGGAATCCAATTTAGTTTGTTCTCTCCCCACCTGTGTTTGTGGGTTATTGAATGTTTGTATGTGGTTAGTGCCTGCGCGCTACACATTTTGTCCGGTCATCCATCTTTTGTTGTTTTGAAGGTTTCACATGCAATAAATATGTGGAACGCTATGCACGTTGCGCCTTGGTCCAGTCTTTTTGATGGAGATCGTGACAGAATAACCCACCACACCAGGACCAAGCAGCGTGGCCAGGAGGAGAAGGTGATCTGGACCTGGGAGGAGATAAAGGGGGGTTGGGAGACCCTGCCTTGGCGAGAGTCCCTGAGGGATAAGAGTGCACAGCAACCCCTCGTCTGGGCGGATGGCCCAGACGAGGCGAGAGCCAGAGCCTGAAGGAAGGAGTATAAAGGGGTTTTGGGAGGGATATAGAAGAGGTACGTCCAGTGTGCTCCCCCAGCCCGGTACATCCAGTGCCAGCTCCCCACACTCACCCTGAGGTGCATGAAATCAGTCCGGTGAGACCTATGCCGGCTCCAAGCACCCGGAGCCCAGTGCGCCTCCTCAGTCCGGTGACTCCTGTGCCGGCTCCCCGCACACGCCCTGAAGTGCGTGTTATAAGTCCGGTGAGACCTGTGCCGGCTCCTCGCACCAGGCGTCCAGTGCGCCTCTTCAGTCCGGTGACTCTTGTGCCGGCTCCTCGCACCAGGCATCCAGTGCGCCTCTTCAGTCTGGTGAGACCTGTGCTGGCTCCTTGCACCAGATCTCCAGTGCGCCTTCTCAGTCCGGTGAAACCAGTTCCGGATCCACTCACCAGGAGTCCACTGTGCCTTTCCAGCCCAGTACGTTCCGCACCAGAGCCGCCACCGATGCTAGTGCCCCACCCTAAACCCCCCCCAATCGAGTTTCAGTTTGTGCGGTCAGAGTCCGCACCTTTTGGAGTGGGGGGTGGGGTACTGTCATGCCCTGGCCATAGAGAGCCCTCTGGGTTCTCTATGGTGTGTTAGGTCAGGGCGTGACTAGGGGTTTCTAGTGTTTTCTATGTTTTGGTTTTGTGTGGTTCCCAATTAGAGGCAGCTGTTCGTTGACTCTAATTGGGAATCCTATTTAGTTTGTTCTCTCCCCACCTGTGTTTGTGGGTTATTGAATGTTTGTATGTGGTTAGTGCCTGCGCGCTACACATTTTGTCCGGTCATCCATCTTTTGTTGTTTTGAAGGTTTCACATGCAATAAATATGTGGAACGCTATGCACGTTGCGCCTTGGTCCAGTCTTTTTGAAGGAGATCGTAACAGTAGGGTCATTCACGTTTAGTTAAGGACCAGAGTCGTACCTGAATGTGTGAGCAGACCAGGAGCAACTCTGGGCCCTACATATGAGCTCTAGAGGGAAGGATTCAGTGAGCACACTGATGAGTAAATGGTTTTCTTTTTTTTAAATACCAGATCTTCCTCTCCTCTATGACCTCTAGAATGATATAGTAGCCTATAAAGCATCCTGGATTTGACAGTACAGTATTATTCCAATAATGAATCATGTTCAGTTTTTCTTCAGGACAATAGGTTCAGGGATTGGGTGAACCTATTAATGAGACAGAGAGGGAGAGGAAGGCCTAGATTCAATCAGATCATGCGTTAACTGTCGATAGCTGACACCCACATCGATTATGTTTTGGCAGTGTCTGAGGTTTAACTGTTACCTGGCTCCCCAGACTGTTACCTGGCTCCCCAGACTGTTACCTGGCTCCCCAGACTGTTACCTGGCTCCTCAGACTCCTTGCTCCGGCCATGGACGTTAGTTTCTTCTCTGCAATGAATCTGGATCTGAGTACCTCCCCGACCCTTCACCGAATGCCAATACATTAAGGTTCGGCTGATTGGTCCAGAAACCAATGGGTTGGGACAGAGACAGAACACACGTGGGTAAAGCGGGTTTTTAAAAATGTGTCTTTGATACTCTGATTGGTTAGAGACAATCCAATCACTGATGACCTTGTTTTGTACAACGCCCCTCGTTACCACAAAGGACTTCAGTGATGGCATTCTCAGACTAAAGTATGTAGTGAACGACAGAGCAGCGGAAGAATTTAGAATCTAGTGTAACTGTGCTGGAGCTGTCAAATCAGTGGACAGCAGCTCTTGTGATCATTGTCACGAAGCCACACCCCTCTCTCTCGTTTTACAAGTTCAGAATGAGGAAGTGTTAACTATAGAGAAATAAAGGCGCTCAAATTGAAAATCATTCAACAAAATAATGAGGAATAATGAGGTGTACATTACATCTCACATTCCAGTGTTTGAATTTACACAAAGCTGCATGGGATTTCTCTTAATGCGACTCCATGGGATTTCTCTTAATGCGACTTCTTGCAGCCAATGGCAATGTCCGCTTTGCGTATAAGGCCGGGAGCCACTTGTGGATTTGACAGCTCTAACGCAGTTCCACCTCCAACACCGCCAAAGCAACCGCTGTGGTGATATCGGCTAAGGTGGATCTGATTGACTGAGCCAAAAGAAAGAGTGGGTGTGTGTGCGTGTTCATGCTAACCCCAGTGAGGCGGATGTCTGGGTGTGAGAAGGTGTGATGCAGGTCCACTCCCTCAGCCTCTCTACAACCGGTCAATCTGGCCAACCATAACCCTCCCTGGGTTCCCTCTACGTCTCTATGGCAGGGGTTAAGGGGGTTCTGACAGCCCCTGCTGACACACGCACACACACACACAGACACACACAGGGCCTCCCTGCTCATACCCGCCAGGCAGAAATCACCAGCAGCTTGCCAGAACCCATTCATCAGCCGTTCATACCCTGGCCCTGTCAGTCCCCAGCCCCGGGCCTGTAGGCCCCAAGCCAGGGGCTGGAGTTCCGAGCTCCCCGCCAGTCTGTCATGGTCCTGAGCCGCAGGCCAGCCTTCCGTCACCTCTAAAGAGAGCAAGAGAGCCAAATGGCATGAGAGGAGTGGCCCCTGAGTGCAGGAGTTACACAGAGCACTGAGCAGGTCAGTGAGCACCACAGACAGACTTAGACAGACTACGGCCAGGCTACCTTAATGGCGACCCACACAGATAGACAGACAGACAGACCCACAGAAGCACAGACGCACAGACAGACAGACAGACAGACACACACACACACACACACACACACACAGAGACACACACACACAGCACACCAAGTCATGCACAGAGACACACTGTCTGTTCTTGAGCAAAAGTCTCCAAAACAAGACTTGGGGAAGGATTTTGTTTGGATTCAACTTTCCATTGCATATGCTCCTCGTTAAACAATTAAATTAACGCTTGAAATATTTTGTATTCTAATATGATTAAGTGGGCGTAATTGTTTGAATTGGAGACTTTGGAATGGTCCACCTAATTAACACAGCAATAAATAGTCATTTTTTATTGCTCCACACGCTGCGCTATAATTTGTCCGATTTTCATCATGTCGAGGGTTGAAATGCACTATGTTTTATGGCAGTGCAAAGCTGGGAGATTGATTATATTGGAAGAGAGCAGGCTAAAGCAATGAGATGTTGAATTATGTCTTGTTTTAAATGAGTGTGCCAACTCTCATCTGTACCATGTGAGACAGGGTAGAGACACAAAGACTTGCACACACGCAGACGTACATGTGCACACACAAACACACACACACACACTAAGTTAGTTCTTCCCACACACGCACACTAAGTTAGTTCTTCCCACACACACACAAGTCTACAAGAGGTTTTGGTGGAGTGAAATAACTTTTAAAAAGATAACAATAATGTCCTGTTGATAAGTATGCTGATGTTGATTGTTGATTGGCGAAATGAATCACATTATTATTATTTTCTATTTATTTTTATCTAATCAGGACCAAGGTTTTGTTAACCGTTCTATGACCTTTCAAATAATGTTACAGAATGGGAAAATTCCCTAATAAAAATGTGTTATGTGTTTAAACCACTGTATCACCTCTTCATTTGGACAACATCATACCATAATGATGAACCTCAGTAATCCACCACTTCACCCTTATCACTCTGTCTTTCTCTCAACTCCATCTAAAGTTCTCCCTCTCTCTCTCTCTCTCTCTCTCTCTCTCTCTCTCTCTCTCTCTCTCTCTCTCTCTCTCTCTCTCTCTCTCTCTCTCTCTCTCTCTCTCTCTCTCTCTCTCTCTCTCTCTCTCTCTCTCTCTCTCTCTCTCTCTCTCTCTCTCTCTCTCTCTCTCTCTCTCTCTCTCTCTCTCTCTCTCTCTCTCGCTCTAACGCTCTCTCTCTTTCTCGCTCTCAATCTCGCTCTCTCTCTCTCTCTCTCTCTCTCTCTCTCTCTCTCTCTCTCTCTCTCTCTCTCTCTCTCTCTCTCTCCCCTCCCTCCCTCTGCTGTGAAAAAGTCCTCTGTCAGGTTGACATAATCAATTAGTCATGAAGAGAGACGGACCAGAGGGGCTACTGGATTCACACTCCACCTGGCTCTCATTTCTCACTCACCACTCTCTCTTCCTCTCGTCTCCTCCTCCTCTCCTTCCTCTCCCCTCTTTGACTCCCCTCCTTGACTCTCCTCCTCCTCTCCTTCATCTCCTCTCCTCCTCTCCTTCCACTCCTCTCCTCTTCTCTCCTCTCCTCCTCCTTGCTGCTTCTCCTCCCCCTCTCTCCCCTCCTCCTCTCCTCCTCCTCTCCTTTCCTCCGCTCTCCTTTCCTCCTCTCCTTGCCATGAAAAAATATATGAATGCTCTTCCAGTCATCTGTAAATAACAATAGAAAAACAGTAAAGCAAAACACATGAATAGAAATATAAAATGTTATTTAAGCAACAAAAAAAAGCAAGGCTAAATAGCCAAGTTGGTAAGCTTACATTTTCACTCATAGCAAAGCTAAAGCTAACAGGAAATGTGAACATTCCAGGCTTGGACACAGGACCATACAGACGGATATTCACCTTTAAATTGGTGTTAGCTTTATGAGATCTGGTGGGACATTACCTGCATACTCAGCTATTCCATGTTTCCATCCGTCCAGTGTTTATTTGTTATCCACAGTAAGCCCAGTATAATGTGTGAGCTTAAACACCTAATTTCATTAAGGAGACTTTTACGAGCTCACTAACTGGCCTACTTGTCAGTCAGCACTAAGGTAAGCTGCCCAGTTAGCGCAGGATGAAGTCCACCCCATACACTTTTGTGATTGCCCCCTAATGGTTGAGGATAAGATTTGGGGAGGGTAAGCTGATCCAAGATCAGTGCCTAAGGGCATAATTGACCTGAAACGAAGACAATCCCTCTTCTGACTCGGTCCTCCATGGTAATAGAATGAGGGATTACCTCTCTTCCTTACAGCATGATGACAACATCTGTATGTTTATGTTGAGTTTATTCTGTTATTAGTTCTCAACATTCAGATTGATTCCACATCTTTTTGTGGCTTTTAGTTTTTTTTTTATGTGACTGTCATTTCTCACTTGCAAACAAGTTCCAAGCCACTGTATATCTTCTTCGTCGCATTCTTTACTGAAACATGTGACTGCTAAAGTTGCACTATGCAGAAATCACACCGCCATTTCCTGGTTGCTAAAACTCTAATAGTTTGCCTAATTTCAGTTTATGTGACAAAATATGAGGGAATCATTGTACCATCAAAATGGCTGTGAAATATATTTTCCATAAGCAAAAATATTGTTGTTTCACCTGTTTGAAGCTGGTGTACAAAACTGAAAGTAAAACAGCAAAAACTAAACTTAAGAACGTGAAGCATAGAAATAGTGCACATAGAACAGATCTACCACTTCTAAGAATTTCTTTGAAGTAGAATGATATGTCTATAACTCACATGTCTATGTGAATTTGGTCAGGTCGCCCATGAAAGTTACATACTGCGACTTTAAATGAATAATGTTATAACTGGTGAACAGATGTTCTCACCAGAAGTAAACTATTTGCGTACTATATTAAAACCACTTAGGGAGAAGCGGCGCGCTAGCGGGCTCCCGACACTACCCGGTGAAATGTAAGGCGCCAAATTCAAAATCCAAAAGTTGAATTATTAAACATTCATCAATATACAAGTGCTGCATAGTCAACAAAATCTCTGATTCTTGGCAATATCGCAGCGTTGTCAGATTTCAAAAAGGCTTTATGGTGAAAGCACAACATTTGATTGTTTGAGGATAGCACCTCCAAGCTAGGGTTAGGGTTGAACCAGCATGTGGATATTCATGCATTAGCATAAATTCATATCCAGCGCGGGTCACACAAAACCCATATAAGAGCTAAAATAAATCACTTACCTTTCGAATAACTTCTGCTGAGGGCTTCCCAAGTGTCCAACGAAGACATCCAATGGTTCTTTTGTTAGGAAAAGTAATTTATTATATCCATAAATCTCCGTTTGGTTGGCGAGTTATGTTCAGAAAATCCACTGTCGAGTCACCCGTTGTACAGTGAAGAGAAAGCGTTCAAATATACCTATCATATTTCTCCAAACAAATCCAACATCATTTTTAATGTATCCTTATGTATCCTTTTATGTATATTTACTATAATATTTCAACCGGATTATAACCTAAACGTTATAAAAGGAAAATAAAGTGGGGTGCGCTCACGTTCTCGTGCTCGGAAAATCTTGTTGACATTTCTACTTCCTTCAGTAATTCTTCTTCTGTATGGTTCTGTTCAGTGCTAAAGCCTCCAAACACTGTCCAGAGACTGTTGACATCTAGTGGAAGCCATAGGTACTGCAATCTAGGAGCTGAACTCCATGTATTTCAATAGCAAGTCGATGGAAAAGAGGAAATGTCACAAAAAGAATTCTGGACAGAAATTCCTCTGGTTTTTGCATGCTATATCAGTTCTGTTATACTCACAGACATTATTTTAACAGTTTTAGAAACTTCAGAGTGGTTCCTATCCAATAGTACTAATTATGTGCATATCCTATTTTCTGGGCCTGAGTGGCAGGCATTTTACTTTGGGCACGCCAGACTCTCCAAAACCGTCACCTCTGCTGCCGCTCCCTAAGAAGTTAAATCTTGAACATGAATGACCAAAGTCATGATCATAACAGGTGATAGAGAGTTCATATAGCTGTTATAACTGTATTACATGGTCATACGTTAATACTCCCATTGGATTGGTTGACAGATGATCTACTGTCCATAGGAGCCGAACAGCACTGTTGATTGATAGTCGATGGTGGGCGGTGAGTCACTAGTATATTTCCAAAAAACATTTTATATTTTGCTGATACGCTTCATCTGAGTTGATATTAAAGCAAATGACTTCATTTCTGAGACTGAGAGCATCTGTCACTGTCACCTCTCTCTCTATCTTTCTCTCTCTCTGTCTCTCTCTGTCTGTCTCTCTCTTTTTCTCTCTCTGTCTCTCTCTGCTGGGTGTGGAGAGTGATAAAAAGTTAGGGTTATAAAGCCAAGAAGGGTGAGAGCTAGGGTTAGGGTTGAACCAGCATGTGGATATGAAGCTAGGGTTAGGGTTGAACCAGCATGTGGATATGAAGCTAGGGTTAGGGTTGAACCAGCATGTGGATATGAAGCTAGGTTAGGTTGAACCAGCATGTGGATATGAAGCTAGGGTTAGGGTTGAACCAGCATGTGGATATGAAGCTAGGGTTAGGGTTGAACCAGGATGTGGATAAGAAGCTAGGGTTAGGGTTGAACCAGCATGTGGATATGAAGCTAGGGTTAGGGTTGAACCAGCATGTGGATATGAAGCTAGGGTTAGGGTTGAACCAGGATGTGGATAAGAAGCTAGGGTTAGGGTTGAACCAGGATGTGGACATGAAACTAGGGTTAGGGGTGATCCAGGATGTGGATATGAAACTAGGGTTAGGGGTGATCCAGGATGTGGATATGAAACTAGGGTTAGGGTTGAACCAGGATGTGGATAAGAAGCTAGGGTTAGGGTTGAACCAGGATGTGGACATGAAACTAGGGTTAGGGGTGATCCAGGATGTGGATATGAAGCTGGGGATAGGGTTGAACCAGGATGTGGACATGAAACTAGGGTTAGGGTTGAACCAGGACATGGACATGAAACTAGGGTTAGGTTTGAACCATGACGTGGAAATTAAGATAGGGTTGAAACAGCATGTGGGCATGAAACTAGGGTTAGGGTTGAACCAGGATGTGGATATGTAGCTAGGGTTAGGGATAGAGAGTAAAGGATACAGCAACAACACATGACGAGAAGAGAGACAGAAGATGCAACAATAAACCACAAAGCAGAGTGTGTGTTCTGTGGATGTAAACACATTTCATTGTTGTGTAATGGCAAACAGCCAAAATGTGGTCATGCTGGCGAAAGGCATTGGGAGTGTAACCTTACACCACAACAAGACCAGGGACAGAGCAATGGCTTCTGTTGAAGGAAGACAGAGGGAGGTTGTGATGAAGAGAAATGGGAAGAGAAGGAGGGAGGGAGGGAGTTGGACTGAGAAAGAAAGAATGGAGGGAAGGAGTAAGAGAGAGAGAGACATGTCTTAGGAGAGTAGTAGCACTATTGGATGGTTAACATATATGGTAGAACACAGTAGATGAACCATCAGAAGAAAAGAAGACCACTGTTATATATCAGATTACAAGATGACATCACAATGTGAATATGTATGTGGTACTTGTAAACTGTCTTCCAGCTACCTCCAGTTACCTCTACTATAATAGACCACTAAATCAACTCCAGTCTGTTAACTCTACTATAATATAACACTACATCCACTCCCTCCAGTTACTTCTCCATAACAGACATGTACATCCCCTCCCTCCAGAAACCTCTCTATAACAGACCAGAACATCCACTCCCTTCAGTTACCTCTACTATAACAGACCACTACATCACCTCCTTCCAGTTACCTCTACAATAATTTACCACTTCATACCTTCCCTCCAGTTACCTCAACTATAACAGACCACTACATCTCCCTTCAGTAAACTCTACTATAAAATACCACTACATCCCCTCCCTCTAGTTACCTCTACTATAATAGACCACTACATCCCCTCCCTCCAGGAACGTACCTCTACTATAATAGACCACTACATCCCCTCCCTCTAGTTCAGCGTACTATAATAGACCACTACATCTCCCTTCAGTAAACTCTACTATAAAATACCACTACATCCCCTCCCTCCAGATACCTCTACTATAATAGACCACTACATCCCCTCCCCACAGTAACCTCTCTATAACAGACCAGTAAATCCCCTCACTTCAGTTACCTCTACTATAAAAGACCACTACATCCCCTCCCTCCAGTTACCACTACTATAACAGACCAATACATCCACTCACTCAAGTTACCTCTACAATAACAGACGACTACATCCCCTACCTCAGGTTACCTCTACTATAATAGACAACTACATCCCCTCCCTACAAATACCTCTACCATAAGAAATCACTACATCCCTTCCCTCCAGTTACCTCTACAATAATAGACCACTACATCCCCTCCCTTCAGTTACCCTTACTTTAACAGAACACTACATCCCAACCTTCCAGTGACCTATACTATAATATACCACTACATTCCCTCCCTACAGTAACCTCTCTATAGCAGACCAGTAAATCCCCTCCCTTCAGTTACCTCTACTATAAGAGACCACTACAACCCCTCGCTCCAGTTAACTCTACTATAATAGAAACTACATCCCCTACCACCAGTTACCTCTACTATAACAGACCACTACATCCCTTCCTTCCAGTTACCTCTACTATAATAGACCACTACTTCCCCTCTCTCCAGTTACCTCTACTATAATAGACCACTACATCCATCCCTCCAGTTACCTCTACTATAATAGAGCACTACATCCATCCCTCCAGTTACCTCTACCATAATAGACCACTACATCCCCTCCCTCCAGTTACCTCTACCATAATAGACCACTACATCCCCTCCCTCTAGTTACCTCTATTATACTAGACCACTACATCTTCTCTCTCCAGTTACCTCTACCATAATAGACAAGTACATCCCCTCCCTTCAGTTACCTCTACTATAATATACCACTACATCCCCTCCTTCTAGTTACCTCTACCATAATAGACCACTACATCCCCTCCCTCTAGTTACCTCTACAATAATAGACCACTACATCCCCTCCCGCTAGTTACCTCTACCATAATAGACCACTACATCCCCTCCCTCTAGTTACCTCTACCATAATAGACCACTACATCCCCTCCCTCTAGTTACCTCTACTATAACAGACCACTACATCCCCTCCTTCCAGTTACCTCTACTATAATACACCACTACATCCCCTCCCTCTAGTTACCTCTGCCATAATAGACCACTACATCCCCTCTCTCCAGTTACCTCTACTATAACAGACCACTACATCCCCTCTCTCCAGTTACCTCTACTATAATAGAGCACTACATCCATCCCTCCAGTTACCTCTAATATAACAGACCACTACATCCCCTCTTTCCAGTTACCTCTACCATAATAGACCACTACATCCCCTCCCTCCAGTTACCTCTACTATAATAGAAACAACATCGCCTACCACCAGTTACCTCTACTATAACAGACCACTACATCCCCTCCCTCTAGTTACCTCTATTATACTAGACCACTACATCCCTTCTCTCCAGTTACCTCTACCATAATAGACAAGTACATCCCCTCCCTTCAGTTACCTCTACTAAAATAGACCACGACATCCCCTCCCTCCAGTTTCCTCTACTATAATAGACCACTGCATCCCCTCCTTCCAGTTACCTCTACTATAATAGAAACAACATCCCCTACCACCAGTTACCTCTACTATAACAGACCACTGCATCCCCTCCTTCCAGTTACCTCTACTATAATAGACCACTACATCCCCTCCCTCCAGTTACCTCTACCATAATAGACCACTACATCCCCTCCCTCTAGTTACCTCTACCATAATAGACCACTACATCCCCTCCCTCTAGTTACCTCTACCATAATAGACCACTACATCCCCTCCCTCTAGTTACCTCTACCATAATAGACCAGTACATCCCCTCCCTTCAGTTACCTCTACTATAATAGACCACTATGTAACCCTCCCTCCAGTTTCCACTACTATAATAGACCACTATATCCCCTCCCTCCAGTTACCTCTACTATAATAGAGCACTACATCCCCTCTCTCCAGTTACCTCTACTATAATAGAGCACTACATCCATCCCTCCAGTTACCTCTACTATAATAGAGCACTACATCCATCCCTCCATTTACCTCTACTATAACAGACCACTACATCCCCTCTTTCCAGTTACCTCTACCATAATAGACCACTACATCCCTTCCCTCCAGTTACCTCTACTATAATAGACCAGTACATCCCCTCCCTTCAGTTACCTCTACTATAATAGACCACTATGTAACCCTCCCTCCAGTTTCCTCTACAATAACAGACCACTACATCCCCTCCCTCTAGTTACCTCTATTATACTAGACCACTACATCCCTTCTCTCCAGTTACGTCTACCATAATAGACAAGTACATCCCCTCCCTTCAGTTACCTCTACTAAAATAGACCACTACATCCCCTCCCTCTAGTTACCTCTACCATAATAGACCACTACATCCCTTCCCTCTAGTTACCTCTACCATACTAGACCACTACATCTTCTCTCTCCAGTTACCTCTACCATAATAGACAAGTACATCCCCTTCCTTCAGTTACCTCTACTATAATATACCACTACATCCCCTCCCTCTAGTTACCTCTACCATAATAGACCACTACATCCCCTCCTTCTAGTTACCTCTACAATAATAGACCACTACATCCCCTCCCTCTAGTTACCTCTACCATAATAGACCACTACATCCCCTCCCTCTAGTTACCTCTACTATAATAATAGACCACTACATCCCCTCCCTCTAGTTACCTCTACTATAATAGACCACTACATCCCCTCCCTCTAGTTACCTCTACCATAATAGACCAGTACATCCCCTCCCTTCAGTTACCTCTACTATAATAGACCACTATGTAACCCTCCCTCCAGTTTCCTCTACTATAATAGACCACTATATCCCCTCCCTCCAGTTACCTCTACTATAATAGACCACTATATCCCCTCTCTCCAGTTACCTCTACTATAATAGACCACCACATCCCCTCACTTCAGTTACCTCTACTATAAAAGACCACTACATCCCCTCCCTCCAGTTACCTCTACTATAAGAGACCAATACATCCACTCACTCAAGTTACCTCTACTATAACAGACAACTACATCCCCTCCTTCCAGTTACCTCTACTATAATAGACCACTACATCCCCTCCCTCTAGTTACCTCTGCCATAATAGACCACTACATCCCCTCTCTCCAGTTACCTCTACTATAATAGACCACTACATCCCCTCTCTCCAGTTACTTCTACTATAATAGAGCACTACATCCATCCCTCCAGTTACCTCTACTATAAAATAGCACTACATCCCTTCCTTCCAGTTACCTCTACCATAATAGACCACTACATCCCCTCCCTCCAGTTACCGCTACTATAATAGACCACTACACCCACTCCGTCCAGTTACCTCTACTATATCAGACCAGTACATCCCCTCCCTTCAGTGTCCTCTACTATAATAGACCAATACATCCCCTCCCTCTAGTTACCTCTACTATAATAGAGCACTACATCCCTTCCCTCCAGTTACCTCTATTATAATAGAGCACTACATCCCTTCCCTCTAGTTACCTCTACTATCATAGACCACTATATCCCCTCCCTCCAGTTACCTCTACTATAATTGACCACTACATCCCTTCCCTCTAGTTACCTCTACTATAATAGACCACTACATCCCTTCCCTCTAGTTACCTCTACTATAATAGACCACTATATAACCTCCCTCCAGTTACCTCTACTATAATAGACCACTACATCCCTTCCCTCTAGTTACCTCTACTATAATTGACCACTACATCCCTTCCCTCTAGTTACCTCTACTATAATAGACCACTACATCCCTTCCCTCTAGTTACCTCTACCATAATAGACCACTACATCCCCTCCCTCCAGTTACCTCTACTATAATAGAAACAACATCCCCTACCACCAGTTACCTCTACTATAACAGACCACTACATCCCCTCCCTCTAGTTACCTCTATTATACTAGACCACTACATCCCTTCTCTCCAGTTACCTCTACCATAATAGACAAGTACATCCCCTCCCTTCAGTTACCTCTTCTAAAATAGACCACGACATCCCCTCCCTCCAGTTTCCTCTACTATAATAGACCACTGCATCCCCTCCTTCCAGTTACCTCTACTATAATAGAAACAACATCCCCTACCACCAGTTACCTCTACTATAACAGACCACTGCATCCCCTCCTTCCAGTTACCTCTACTATAATATACCACTACATCCCCTCCCTCCAGTTACCTCTACCATAATAGACCACTACATCCCCTCCCTCTAGTTACCTCTACCATAATAGACCACTACATCCCCTCCCTCTAGTTACCTCTACCATAATAGACCACTACATCCCCTCCCTCTAGTTACCTCTACCATAATAGACCAGTACATCCCCTCCCTTCAGTTACCTCTACTATAATAGACCACTATGTAACCCTCCCTCCAGTTTCCACTACTATAATAGACCACTATATCCCCTCCCTCCAGTTACCTCTACTATAATAGAGCACTACATCCCCTCTCTCCAGTTACCTCTACTATAATAGAGCACTACATCCATCCCTCCAGTTACCTCTACTATAATAGAGCACTACATCCATCCCTCCATTTACCTCTACTATAACAGACCACTACATCCCCTCTTTCCAGTTACCTCTACCATAATAGACCACTACATCCCCTCCCTCCAGTTACCTCTACTATAATAGACCAGTACATCCCCTCCCTTCAGTTACCTCTACTATAATAGACCACTATGTAACCCTCCCTCCAGTTTCCTCTACAATAACAGACCACTACATCCCCTCCCTCTAGTTACCTCTATTATACTAGACCACTACATCCCTTCTCTCCAGTTACCTCTACCATAATAGACAAGTACATCCCCTCCCTTCAGTTACCTCTACTAAAATAGACCACTACATCCCCTCCCTCTAGTTACCTCTACCATAATATACCACTACATCCCTTCCCTCTAGTTACCTCTACCATAATAGACCACTACATCCCCTCCCTCTAGTTACCTCTACCATAATAGACCACTACATCCCCTCCCTCTAGTTACCTCTACCATAATAGACCAGCACATCCCCTCCCTTCAGTTACCTCTACTATAATAGACCACTATGTAACCCTCCCTCCAGTTTCCTCTACTATAATAGACCACTATATCCCCTCCCTCCAGTTACCTCTACTATAATAGAGCACTACATCCCTTCCTTCCAGTAACCTCTACCATAATAGACCACGACATCCCCTCCCTCCAGTTACCTCTACTATAATAGAAACAACATCCCCTACCACCAGTTACCTCTACTATAACAGACCACTGCATCCCCTCCTTCCAGTTACCTCTACTATAATAGACCACTACATCACCTCCCTCCAGTTACCTCTACCATAATAGACCACTACATCCCCTCCCTCTAGTTACCTCTATTATACTAGACCACTACATCTTCTCTCTCCAGTTACCTCTACCATAATAGACAAGTACATCCCCTTCCTTCAGTTACCTCTACTATAATATACCACTACATCCCCTCCCTCTAGTTACCTCTACCATAATAGACCACTACATCCCCTCCCTCTAGTTACCTCATCAATAATAGACCACTACATCCCCTCCCTCTAGTTACCTCTACCATAATAGACCACTACATCCCCTCCCTCTAGTTACCTCTACCATAATAGACCACTACATCCCCTCCCTCCAGTTTCCTCTACTATAATAGACCACTATATCCCCTCCCTCCAGTTACCTCTACTATAATAGACCACTATATCCCCTCTCTCCAGTTACCTCTACTATAATAGACCACCACATCCCCTCACTTCAGTTACCTCTACTATAAAAGACCAATACATCCCCTCCCTACAGTTACCTCTACTATAAGAGACCAATACATCCACTCACTCAAGTTACCTCTACTATAACAGACAACTACATCCCCTCCTTCCAGTTACCTCTACTATAATAGACCACTACATCCCCTCCCTCTAGTTACCTCTGCCATAATAGACCACTACATCCCCTCTCTCCAGTTACCTCTACTATAATAGACCACTACATCCCCTCTCTCCAGTTACTTCTACTATAATAGAGCACTACATCCATCCCTCCAGTTACCTCTACTATAAAATAGCACTACATCCCTTCCTTCCAGTTAACTCTACAATAATAGACCACTACATCCCCTCCCTCCAGTTACCTATACTATAATAGAAACAACATCCCCTACCACCAGTTACCTCTAATATAACAGACCACTGCATCCCCTCTTTCCAGTTACCTCTACTATAATAGACCACTACATTCCCTCCCTCCTGTTACCTCTACGATAATATACCACTACATCCCCTCCCTCTAGTTACCTCTACCATAATAGACCACTACATCCCCTTCCCTCTAGTTACCTCTACCATAATAGACCACTACATCCTCTCCCTCTAGTTACCTCTACTATAATAGACCACTACATCCCCTCCCTCTAGTCACCTCCACCATAATAGACCAGTACATCCCCTCACATCAGTTACCTCTACTATAAAAGACCACTACATCCCCTCCCTCCAGTTACCTCTACTATAAGAGACCAATACATCCACTCACTCAAGTTACCTCTACTATAACAGACCACTACATCCCCTACTTCCAGTTACCTCTACCATAATAGACCACTACATCCCCTCCCTCTAGTTACCTCTGCCATAATAGACCACTACATCCCCTCTCTCCAGTTACCTCTACTATAATAGACCACTACATCCCCTCTCTCCAGTTACTTCTACTATAATAGAGCACTACATCCATCCCTCCAGTTACCTCTACTATAAAATAGCACTACATCCCTTCCTTCCAGTTACCTCTACCATAATAGACCACTACATCCCCTCCCTCTAGTTACCTCTACCATAATAGACCAGTACATCCCCTCCCTTCAGTTACCTCTACTATAATAGACCACTATGTAACCCTCCCTCCAGTTTCCACTACTATAATAGACCACTATATCCCCTCCCTCCAGTTACCTCTACTATAATAGAGCAATACATCCCCTCTCTACAGTTACCTCTACTATAATAGACCACTATGTAACCCTCCCTCCAGTTTCCTCTACAATAACAGACCACTACATCCCCTCCCTCTAGTTACCTCTATTATACTAGACCACTACATCCCTTCTCTCCAGTTACCTCTACCATAATAGACAAGTACATCCCCTCCCTTCAGTTACCTCTACTAAAATAGACCACTACATCCCCTCCCTCTAGTTACCTCTACCATAATAGACCACTACATCCCTTCCCTCTAGTTACCTCTACCATAATAGACCACTACATCCCCTCCCTCTAGTTACCTCTACCATAATAGACCACTACATCCCCTCCCTCTAGTTACCTCTACCATAATAGACCAGCACATCCCCTCCCTTCAGTTACCTCTACTATAATAGACCACTATGTAACCCTCCCTCCAGTTTCCTCTACTATAATAGACCACTATATCCCCTCCCTCCAGTTACCTCTACTATAATAGAGCACTACATCCCTTCCTTCCAGTAACCTCTACCATAATAGACCACGACATCCCCTCCCTCCAGTTACCTCTACTATAATAGAAACAACATCCCCTACCACCAGTTACCTCTACTATAACAGACCACTGCATCCCCTCCTTCCAGTTACCTCTACTATAATAGACCACTACATCCCCTCCCTCCAGTTACCTCTACCATAATAGACCACTACATCCCCTCCCTCTAGTTACCTCTATTATACTAGACCACTACATCTTCTCTCTCCAGTTACCTCTACCATAATAGACAAGTACATCCCCTTCCTTCAGTTACCTCTACTATAATATACCACTACATCCCCTCCCTCTAGTTACCTCTACAATAATAGACCACTACATCCCCTCCCTCTAGTTACCTCTACCATAATAGACCACTACATCCCCTCCCTCTAGTTACCTCTACCATAATAGACCACTACATCCCCTCCCTCTAGTTACCTCTACTATAATAGACCACTACATCCCCTCCCTCTAGTTACCTCTACCATAATAGACCAGTACATCCCCTCCCTTCAGTTACCTCTACTATAATAGACCACTATGTAACCCTCCCTCCAGTTTCCTCTACTATAATAGACCACTATATCCCCTCCCTCCAGTTACCTCTACTATAATAGACCACTATATCCCCTCTCTCCAGTTACCTCTACTATAATAGACCACCACATCCCCTCACTTCAGTTACCTCTACTATAAAAGACCACTACATCCCCTCCCTCCAGTTACCTCTACTATAAGAGACCAATACATCCACTCACTCAAGTTACCTCTACTATAACAGACAACTACATCCCCTCCTTCCAGTTACCTCTACTATAATAGACCACTACATCCCCTCCCTCTAGTTACCTCTGCCATAATAGACCACTACATCCCCTCTCTCCAGTTACCTCTACTATAATAGACCACTACATCCCCTCTCTCCAGTTACTTCTACTATAATAGAGCACTACATCCATCCCTCCAGTTACCTCTACTATAAAATAGCACTACATCCCTTCATTCCAGTTAACTCTACAATAATAGACCACTACATCCCCTCCCTTCAGTTACCCTTACTTTAACAGAACACTACATCCCAACCTTCCAGTGACCTATACTATAATATACCACTACATTCCCTCCCTACAGTAACCTCTCTATAACAGACCAGTAAATCCCCTCCCTTCAGTTACCTCTACTATAAGAGACCACTACAACCCCTCCCTCCAGTTAACTCTACTATAATAGAAACTACATCCCCTACCACCAGTTACCTCTACTATAACAGACCACTACATCCCCTCTCTCCAGTTACCTCTACTATAATAGACCACTACATCCCCTCTCTCCAGTTACCTCTACTATAATAGAGCACTACATCCATCCCTCCAGTTACCTCTACCATAATAGACCACGACATCCCCTCCCTCCAGTTACCTCTACTATAATAGAAACAACATCCACTACCACCAGTTACCTCTAATATAACAGACCACTGCATCCCCTCCTTCCAGTTACCTCTACTATAATAGACCACTACATCCCCTCCCTCCAGTTACCTCTACGATAATATACCACTACATCCCCTCCCTCTAGTTACCTCTACCATAATAGACCACTACATCCCCTTCCCTCTAGTTACCTCTACAATAATAGACCACTACATCGCCTCCCTCTAGTTACCTCTACCATAATAGACCACTACATCCTCTCCCTCTAGTTACCTCTACTATAATAGACCACTACATCCCCTCCCTCTAGTCACCTCTACCATAATAGACCAGTACATCCCCTCCCTTCAGTTACCTCTACTATAATAGACCACTATGTAACCCTCCCTCCAGTTTCCTCTACTATAATAGACCACTATATCCCCTCCCTCCAGTTACCTCTACTATAATAGACCACTATATCCCCTCTCTCCAGTTACCTCTACTATAATAGACCAATACATCCCCTCACATCAGTTACCTCTACTATAAAAGACCACTACATCCCCTCCCTCCAGTTACCTCTACTATAAGAGACCAATACATCCACTCACTCAAGTTACCTCTACTATAACAGACCACTACATCCCCTCCTTCCAGTTACCTCTACTATAATAGACCACTACATCCCCTCCCTCTAGTTACCTCTGCCATAATAGACCACTACATCCCCTCTCTCCAGTTACTTCTACTATAATAGAGCACTACATCCATCCCTCCAGTTACCTCTACTATAAAATAGCACAACATCCCTTCCTTCCAGTTACCTCTACCATAATAGACCACTACATCCCCTCCCTCCAGTTACCGCTACTATAATAGACCACTACACCCACTCCGTCCAGTTACCTCTACTATATCAGACCAGTACATCCCCTCCCTTCAGTGTCCTCTACTATAATAGACCAATACATCCCCTCCCTCTAGTTACCTCTACTATAATAGAGCACTACATCCCTTCCCTCCAGTTACCTCTATTATAATAGAGCACTACATCCCTTCCCTCTAGTTACCTCTACTATCATAGACCACTATATCCCCTCCCTCCAGTTACCTCTACTATAATTGACCACTACATCCCTTCCCTCTAGTTACCTCTACTATAATAGACCACTACATCCCTTCCCTCTAGTTACCTCTACTATAATAGACCACTATATACCCTCCCTCCAGTTACCTCTACTATAATAGACCACTACAACCCCTCCCTCCACTTACCTGTACTATAATAGACCACTACATCACGTCCTTCCAGTTACCTCTACTATAATAGACCACTACATCCCTTCCCTCTAGTTACCTCTACTATAATAGACCACTACATCCCTTCCCTCTAGTTACCTCTACTATAATAGAGCACTACATCGCCTCCCTCTAGTCACCTCTACCATAATAGACCAGTACATCCCCTCCCTTCAGTTACCTCTACTATAATAGACCACTATGTAACCCTCCCTCCAGTTACCTCTACTATAATAGACCACTATATCCCCTCCCTCCAGTTACCTCTACTATAATAGACCACTACATCCCCTCCCTCTAGTTACCTCTACTATAATAGACCAGTACATAACCTCCCTTCAGTTACCTCTATTATAATAGACCAGTACATAACCTCCCTTCAGTTACCTCTATTATAATAGACCACTATGTAACCCTCCCTCCAGTTTCCTCTACTATAATAGACCACTATATCCCCTCCCTCCAGTTACCTCTACTATAATAGACCACTACATCCCCTCTCTCCAGTTACCTCTACTATAATAGACCACTACATCCCCTCACTTCAGTTACCTCTACTCTAAAAGACCACTACATCCCCTCCCTCCAGTTACCTCTACTATAATAGACCAATACATCCACTCACTCAAGTTACCTCTACTATAACAGACCACTACATCCCCTCCTTCAAGTTACCTCTACTATAATACACCACTACATCCCCTCCCTCAAGTTACCTCTGCCATAATAGACCACTACATCCCCTCTCTCCAGTTACCTCTACTATAACAGACTACTACATCCCCTCTCTCCAGTTACCTCTACTATAATAGAGCACTACATCCATCCCTCCAGTTACCTCTACTATAATAGAGCACTACATCCATCCCTCCATTTACCTCTACTATAACAGACCACTACATCCCCTCTTTCCAGTTACCTCTACCATAATAGACCACTACATCCCCTCCCTCCAGTTACCTCTACTATAATAGAAACAACATCCCCTACCACCAGTTACCTCTACTATAACAGACCACTACATCCCCTCCCTCTAGTTACCTCTATTATACTAGACCACTACATCCCTTCCCTCTAGTTACCTCTACCATAATAGACCACTACATCCCCTCCCTCTAGTTACCTCTACCATAATAGACCACTACATCCCTTCCCTCTAGTTACCTCTACCATAATAGACCACTACATCCCCTCCCTCTAGTTACCTCTACCATAATAGACCAGTACATCCCCTCCCTTCAGTTACCTCTACTATAATAGACCACTATGTAACCCTCCCTCCAGTTTCCTCTACTATAATAGACCACTATATCCCCTCCCTCCAGTTACCTCTACTATAATAGAGCACTACATCCCTTCCTTCAAGTAACCTCTACCATAACAGACCACGACATCCCCTCCCTCCAGTTACCTCTACTATAATAGAAACAACATCCCCTACCACCAGTTACCTCTACTATAACAGACCACTGCATCCCCTCCTTCCAGTTACCTCTACTAAAATAGACCACTACATCCCCTCCCTCCAGTTACCTCTACCATAATAGACCACTACATCCCCTCCCTCTAGTTACCTCTATTATACTAGACCACTACATCATCTCTCTCCAGTTACCTCTACCATAATAGACAAGTACATCCCCTCCCTTCAGTTACCTCTACTATAATATACCACTACATCCCCTCCCTCTAGTTACCTCTACCATAATAGACCACTACATCCCCTCCCTCTAGTTACCTCTACAATAATAGACCACTACATCCCCTCCCTCTAGTTACCTCTACTATAATATACTACTACATCCCCTCCCTCTAGTTACCTCTACCAAAATAGACCACTACATCCCCTCCCTCTAGTTACCTCTACCATAATAGACCACTACATCCCCTCCCTCTAGTTACCTCTACTATAATAGACTACTACATCCCCTCCCTCTAGTTACCTCTACCATAATAGACCAGTACATCCCCTCCCTTCAGTTACCTCTACTATAATAGACCACTATGTAACCCTCCCTCCAGTTTCCTCTACTATAATAGACCACTATATCCCCTCCCTCCAGTTACCTCTACTATAATAGACCACTACATCCCCTCACTTCAGTTACCTCTACTATAATAGAGCACTACATCCATCCCTCCAGTTACCTCTACTATAAAATAGCACTACATTCCTTCCTTCCAGTTACCTCTACAATAATAGACCACTACATCCCCTCCCTTCAGTTACCCTTACTTTAACAGAACACTACATCCCAACCTTCCAGTGACCTATACTATAATATACCACTACATTCGCTCCCTACAGTAACCTCTCTATAACAGACCAGTAAATCCCCTCCCTTCAGTTACCTCTACTATAAGAGACCAATACAACCCCTCCCTCCAGTTAACTCTACTATAATAGAAACTACATCCCCTACCACCAGTTACCTCTACTATAACAGACCACTACATCCCTTCCTTCCAGTTACCTCTACTATAATAGACCACTACTTCCCCTCTCTCCAGTTACCTCTACTATAATAGACCACTACATCCCCTCTCTCCAGTTACCTCTACTATAATAGAGCACTACATCCATCCCCCCAGTTACCTCTACCATAATAGACCACGACATCCCCTCCCTCCAGTTACCTCTACCATAATAGACCACTACATCCCCTCCCTCTACTTACCTCTACAATAATAGACCACTACATCGCCTCCCTCTAGTTACCTCTACTATAATATACTACTACATCCCCTCCCTCTAGTTACCTCTACCATAATAGACCACTACATCCCCTCCCTCTAGTTACCTCTACCATAATAGACAAGTACATCCCCTCCCTTCAGTTACCTCTACTATAATATACCACTACATCCCCTCCCTCTAGTTACCTCTACCATAATAGACCACTACATCCCCTCCCTCTAGTTACCTCTACAATAATAGACCACTACATCCCCTCCCTCTAGTTACCTCTACTATAATATACTACTACATCCCCTCCCTCTAGTTTCCTCTACCATAATAGACCACTACATCCCCTCCCTCCAGTTACCTCTAACATAATAGTCAAAGTCAAAGTCAAAGTCAAAGTCACCATTATTAGTCAGTTGTACAACCGAATGCCTTCAACCGAAATGTGTCTTCCGCATTTAACCCAACCCCTCTGAATCAGAGAGGTGCGGGGGGCTGCCTTAATCGACTTCCACGTCTTCGGCGCCCGGGGAACAGTGGGTTAACTGCCTTGTTCAGGGGCAGAACGACAGATTTTGTTTTTCCTTGTCAGCTCGGGGATTCGAACTTGCAACCCTCCGGTTACAAGTCCAACGCTCTAACCACTAGGCTACCTGCCGCCCCCCTCTACTATAATAGACCACTACATCCCCTCCCTCTAGTTACCTCTACTATAATAGACCACTACATCCCCTCCCTCTAGTTACCTCTACTATAATAGACCAGTACATCCCCTCCCTTCAGTTACCTCTACTATAATAGACCACTATGTAACCCTCCCTCCAGTTTCCTCTACTATAATAGACCACTATATCCCCTCCCTCCAGTTACCTCTACTATAATAGACCACTATATCCCCTCTCTCCAGTTACCTCTACTATAATAGACCACTACATCCCCTCACTTCAGTTACCTCTACTATAAAAGACCACTACATCCCCTCCCTCCAGTTACCTCTACTATAAGAGACCAATACATCCACTCACTCAAGTTACCTCTACTATAACAGACAACTACATCCCCTCCTTCCAGTTACCTCTACTATAATAGACCACTACATCCCCTCCCTCTAGTTACCTCTGCCATAATAGACCACTACATCCCCTCTCTCCAGTTACCTCTACTATAATAGACCACTATATCCCCTCTCTCCAGTTACCTCTACTATAATAGACCACTACATCCCCTCACTTCAGTTACCTCTACTATAAAAGACCACTACATCCCCTCCCTCCAGTTACCTCTACTATAAGAGACCAATACATCCACTCACTCAAGTTACCTCTACTATAACAGACCACTACATCCCCTCCTTCCAGTTACTTCTACTATAATAGACCACTACATCCCCTCCCTCTAGTTACCTCTGCCATAATAGACCACTACATCCCCTCTCTCCAGTTACCTCTACTATAATAGACCACTACATCCCCTCTCTCCAGTTACTTCTACTATAATAGAGCACTACATCCATCCCTCCAGTTACCTCTACTATAAAATAGCACTACATCCCTTCCTTCCAGGTACCTCTACCATAATAGACCACTACATCCCCTCCCTCCAGTTACCGCTACTATAATAGAAACAACATCCCCTACCACCAGTTACCTCTACTATAACAGACCACTACATCCCCTCCCTCTAGTTACCTCTGCCATAATAGACCACTACATCCCCTCTCTCCAGTTACCTCTACTATAATAGACCACTACATCCCCTCTCTCCAGTTACTTCTACTATAATAGAGCACTACATCCATCCCTCCAGTTACCTCTACTATAAAATAGCACTACATCCCTTCCTTCCAGTTACCTCTACAATAATAGACCACTACATCCCCTCCCTTCAGTTACCCTTACTTTAACAGAACACTACATCCCAACCTCCCAGTGACCTATACTATAATATACCACTACATTCTCTCCCTACAGTAACCTCTCTATAACAGACCAGTAAATCCCCTCCCTTCAGTTACCTCTACTATAAGAGACCACTACAACCCCTCCCTCCAGTTAACTCTACTATAATAGAAACTACATCCCCTACCACCAGTTACCTCTACTATAACAGACCACTACATCCCTTCCTTCCAGTTACCTCTACTATAATAGACCACTACTTCCCCTCTCTCCAGTTACCTCTACTATAATAGACCACTACATCCCCTCTCTCCAGTTACCTCTACTATAATAGAGCACTACATCCATCCCTCCAGTTACCTCTACCATAATAGACCACGACATCCCCTCCCTCCAGTTACCTCTACTATAATAGAAACAACATCCCCTACCACCAGTTACCTCTACTATAACAGACCACTGCCTCCCCTCCTTCCAGTTACCTCTACTATAATAGACCACTACATCCCCTCCCTCCAGTTACCTCTACGATAATATACCACTACATCCCCTCCCTCTAGTTACCTCTACCATAATAGACCACTACATCCCCTCCCTCTACTTACCTCTACAATAATAGACCACTACATCGCCTCCCTCTAGTTACCTCTACTATAATATACTACTACATCCCCTCCCTCTAGTTACCTCTACCATAATAGACCACTACATCCCCTCCCTCTAGTTACCTCTACCATAATAGACCACTACATCCCCTCCCTCTAGTTACCTCTACTATAATAGACCACTACATCCCCTCCCTCTAGTCACCTCTACCATAATAGACCAGTACATCCCCTCCCTTCAGTTACCTCTACTATAATAGACCACTATGTAACCCTCCCTCCAGTTTCCTCTACTATAATAGACCACTATATCCCCTCCCTCCAGTTACCTCTACTATAATAGACCACTACATCCCCTCCCTCTAGTTACCTCTACTATAATAGACCAGTACATAACCTCCCTTCAGTTACCTCTATTATAATAGACCACTACATCCATCCCTCCAGTTACCTCTACTATAATAGAGCACTACATCCATCCCTCCAGTTTCCTCTACTATAACAGAACACTAAATCTCCCTTCAGTTACCTTTACTATAATAGACCACTACACCCACTCCGTCCAGTTACCTCTACTATATCAGACCAGTACACTTTCCCTCCCTTCACTGTCCTCTACTATAATAGACCAATACATCCCCTCCCTCTAGTTACCTCTACTATAATAGAGCACTACATCCCTTCCCTCCAGTTACCTCTACTATAATAGAGCACTACATCCCTTCCCTCTAGTTACCTCTACTATAATAGACCACTATATCCCCTCCCTCCAGTTACCTCTACTATAATAGACCACTTCATCCCTTCCCTCTAGTTACCTCTACTATAATAGACCACTATATACCCTCCCTCCAGTTACCTCTACTATAATAGACCACTACATCCCTTCCCTCTAGTTACCTCTACTATAATAGACCACTACATCCCTTCCCTCTAGTTACCTCTACTATAATAGAGCACTACATCCCTTCCCTCTAGTTACCTCTACTATAATAGACCACTACTTCACGTCCTTCCAGTTACCTCTACTATAATAGACCACTACATCCCTTCCCTCTAGTTACCTCTACTATAATAGACCACTATATCCCCTCCCTCTAGTTACCTCTACTATAATAGACCACTACATCCCTTCCCTCTAGTTACCTCTACTATAATATACCACTATATACCCTCCCTCCAGTTACCTCTACTATAAAAGACCACCACATCCCCTCCCTCCAGTTACCTCTACTATAAGAGACCAATACATCCCCTCCCTCCAGTTACCTCTACTATAACAGACCACTATAGCCCCTCCCTCCAGTTACCTCTACTATAATAGACCACTACATCCCTACCCTCTAGTTACCTTTACTATTACAGACCAGTACATCCCCTCCCTTCAGTTACCTCCACAATACTCGACCACTACATCCCCTCCCTTCAGTTACCTCTACTATAAGAGACACCTACTTCCCCTCCATTCAGTTACCTCTATTATAACAGACCACTACATCCCTTCCCTTCAGTTACACCTAATATAACAGACCGCTACATCCCCTCCTTCCAGTTACCTCTACTTATATTAGACCAATACATCCCCTCCCTTCAGTTACCTCTACTATAACAGACCACTATAGCCCCTCCCTCCAGTTACCTCTACTATAATAGACCACTACATCCCTACCCTCTAGTTACCTTTACTATTACAGACCAGTACATCCCCTCCCTTCAGTTACCTCCACAATAATCGACCACTACATCCCCTCCCTTCTGTTACCTCTACTATAAGAGACACCTACTTCCCCTCCATTCAGTTACCTCTATTATAACAGACCACTACATCCCTTCCCTTCAGTTACACCTAATATAACAGACCGCTACATCCCCTCCTTCCAGTTACCTCTACTTATATTAGACCAATACATCCCCTCCCTTCAGTTACCTCTACTATAACAGACCACTATAGCCCCTCCCCCCAGTTACCTCTATTATAACAGACCACTACATCCCATCCCTTCAGTTAGCTTTACTATAATAGACAACAGCAGTCCCTCCCTCCAGTTACATCTACTTTAATTGATCACACTATCCACTCCATCCAGCTACCTCTACTACAATAGACCAGTACATCCCCTCCCTCCAGGTACCTCTACTATAACAGACCAGTACATCCCCTCCCTTCAGTTACCTCTACTATAACAGACACCTACTTCCGCTACATTCAGTTACCTCTATTATAACAGACCACTACATCCCCTCCCTTCAGTTTCACCTAATATAACATACCACTACATCCCCTCCCTTCAGTTACCTCTACTATCATAGAACACTATATCCCCTCCTTTCAGATACCTCTACTATAACAGACCACTACATTCCCTCCCTTCAGATACCTCCAGTATATTATACCACTACATCCCATCCCTTCTCCTATAATAGACCATTACATCCCCTCCCTTTCTGATACCTCTACTACAACAGACCACTATATCCCCTCACTCCTGTTACCTCTACAATAACAGAACACTGCATCCCTACCCTCTGGTTAATTCTACTTTAACAGACCACTACATCCCATCCCTTAAGTTACCTCTACTATAATATACCACTACATCCCCTCCCTCCAGTTACCTCTACTACAACAGACCACTACATCCCCTCCCTCCTGTTACCTCTACTATAACAGACCACTACATCCCCACCCTCCTGTTACCTCCAATATAATAGACCACTTCATCCCTTCTCTTCTACTATAATAGACTACTACATCCCCTCCCTTCAGATACCTCTACTACAACAGACCACTACATCCCCTCACTCCTGTTACCTCTACTATAACAGACCACTTCATCCCACCCTCCAGTTACCTCTACTTATAATAGACCATTACATCCCCTTCCTTCAGTTACCTCTACTATAGCAGACCACTACATCCCCTCCCTCCAGTTACCTATACTATAATAGACTTCTGAATCCTCTTTATCCAGTTACCACTACTGTAACAGACCACTACATCCCCTCCCTCCAGTTACCTCTACTTATATTAGACCATTACATCCTCTCCCTACAGTTACCTCTTCTATAGCAGACCACTACATCCCCTCCTTCCAGTTAACTCTACTATAATAGACCACTACAGCCCCCCCCTCCAGTTACCTCTTTTATAACAGACAGATACATCCCCTCCCTCCAGTTACCTCTACTATAACAGACCACTACATCCCCTCACTCAGGTTAACTCTACTAAAATAGACCACCACATCCCCTCCCTCCAGTTACCTTTATTATAACATACCACTACATCCCTTCCCTCCTGTTCCTCTTCTATAGCAGACCACTACATCCCGACCTTCCTGTTACCTCCAATATATTAGACCACTACATCCCATCCCTTCTACTATAATAGACCACTACATCCCCTCCCTTCAGATACCTCTACTACAACACACCACTACATCCCCTCACTTCTGTTACCTCTACTGTAACAGACCACGACATCCCCTCCCCTCAGGTTAACTCTATGTTACGAGAATTATGTTCTGAAATTTTCATAAACTGAACTTCAATTAAACTACTCCGTCTTTAACCCAGAATTTGTAAGATACTGGTACACATTCATTGGCTTATCACAATCTTCCAACATAAGTCAGTCTGGACAGCTCCTAGCCGTCCCTCCCGTCCCAAGGACGAGAAGGCCTCTCTCCTGTAGTATGGTTTCACAAAGAATTCTTTGTTCTCACATATACTCCTCATTGCAAGTTTGTACCATCTTGTCCCAGTCTCTATACATTATACATTTCTAGACACACACACACATCAATTGGATTATCATTGTCTTATAACCTTATCCCTATTGCATACATTTTCAGAATGGAATATTCTTAGTCATTCCTTAAACATACAAACATTTAGTCATTAAACATATAAATCATATGAATTTATTCATAACAATCCACCCTTTGACTAAATATTATACACACAATCACACATCTATTTTGATTAGAATTAACAATGACACCCAAAATCAACCACCCAATACCAGTATATGTATTTACATCTTATCCTCATCAATTACTGTTCTAGGCCTATATCCAATCATAACTCTTCCAGTTAGGATTTTCGTTATGATCTTCATGAAAAGAAAACAGCATAAACATTAAAATGGTCTAATCTAAACATTAAAAATTGTCTCATCAAACATGGGCTCCTCATAAGTAAAGGAACCGGAGCCATCTACTAGGTCTGGAGGCATGTATTCATCATTCCACTGGTCAGAGCTCTGAATCGGTCCGTATCTCATCATCTGTTGCTTCATTGATTTCTCCAGAGTCCTGGAAATGAGACCTCTCACACATGGAATCAAGCAGCACCCACACAACACCAACACAGTCATACAGGTGAAAGTTGCCCATAACACAGTGATCATGACATTTTTCCATTTTCCAAACATATTGTCAAACCAACTCGTCAGAGAAGTATCCACCCCAGAGTTCTCTGCTAATTTGTGAGCTAATGTGGTTAAACCAGGCAGGGCCTTAGTCACTGATCCGTCTGGAGCTGTGTTATTTGGGATGAAGGTACAGCACATTGTTCCGAATATCACACATACTCCTCCCTTCTCAGCCAGTAACATATGTAATGCTATTCTATTCTGCCATGCCATTAAACTAGTTGCCTCTGTCTGTTCTGCCAATCCTTTTATTGCATCTCTAGTATAATTGATGAAACGCTGTTGATTATAATAGATATCATTTATCCAATCCACATTCTTATTGAGAGTGGACCACCAGAAAATGCTTGACTCTAACCCTGCTAATATCTGGTTTCTCGCTTTAACCTCGTCTGGCACCCCCCCGTGGAACTCCAATACTATCAATATATACTCCATGGCCGAAAGACCCAGACGGAGAGCTTATTTTTGCCCGTCTTACTGACACTAGGTCATGGTGTTGGATGAGGGTGAAAGGCATTCCTAAATGTACAAGAGCACATAGGCCTGTCCAATTCATAGGTAGATTTGGCCATAATTTCATTCCTCCACACAACCACCAGACATCAGCTCTTGGCCTCTTTATCTTACTGAAATCCTCGGAGCTTAACCAATCTGTGTAACGAATACGCTGAGGCAGAGTTAGAATCCAAGTGCGGAGGTTTATTAAGGGCAGATTCCTTGAACATAACCGATAAGGCAGGCAGAGGGTCAAAACCAGAGGAGCAGTCAGATCTGTCGTCATACAAGGGGATAATCCAAAAGGCAGAGGTCAGTAGGCAGGCAAGAGATCTTAACAGTAACATCAGTTCAGCAGGCTATGAAACGCTCGGTAAGGCAGGGTAACTGGCAATACTTCGCAATGAGTCTAGGCATAATTACAGGTTAAATAGTCAACCAAACAGGAAATTGGTGCAGAGGAAGCCAAGGGAAGTGGAGCACAGTCAGTACTCAGGTGATGGCTCCCTCTGCTGGTTTGGCCTTACAGAACCCCCCTCTCTACGAGCGACTCCTGGAGCTTGACGTGGGCGTCCCCGTGGTTGTGGTGCTGGTCGATCAGGTCTGGCTCTATGAAAGTCCTCGATGAGCGATGGGTTCAAAATGTCCCTCGCAGCTACCCATGATCTTTTCTCAGGTCCATACCCCTCCCAGTCCACCAGATATTGAAGCTGACCCCCTCTTCATCTTGAGTCTAGTAGTTCATTCACTTGATAAGCAGGGGTTCCCTCAACGTCCAATGGAGGGGGTGGTTCTGGGGTCTCATGGTCAGGGTCAGCATTCAGGTGGACCGGTTTGAGGAGGGAGACGTGGAAGGAGGGAGATATACGGTAGTTAACTGGAAGCTCCAATCGGTACGTGACCTCATTAATTCTTTTTAGAATCTTAAAAGGGCCAACATACCTGGGACTGAGCTTCCTGCTCGGCAGCCTTAACTTGATGTCCCTCGTCGAGAGCCAGACCCGTTGTCCTGGTTGGTAGGAAGGGTGTGGACGATGTCGTCTGTTGGCCTGGAACTCCTGTGTTCTCACAGCCCGCTGGAGACGAACGTGAGCGTTGTTCCACACCCTCTCGCTACGTCGAATCCAGTCATCCACAGCAGGGACCGAAGAAGGTTCGCCAGACCACGGGAACATAGGAGGTTGGAACCCTAGGACGCACTGAAAGGGGGGTTAGGCCTGTGGATGTGTGTGTGAGAGAGTTCTGAGCGTATTCGGCCCAGGGTAGGAACTCGGACCATCGGTGCTGCTCTCGACTGCAGTAGGTACGTAGATATTTGCCTATTTCCTGGTTGAGACGTTCAACTTGGCCATTGGCTTGAGGGTGATATCCTGGCGTGAGACTAACATTGATATCCAGCTGTTTGCAGAAAGCCCTCCAGACTTGAGAAGTGAATTGTGTGCCCCCGATCGCTGACGATATCTTCTGGAAGACCATATACTCTGAAGACATGGTGGAACAGGGCTTGGGCGGTTTCCATGGCGGTAGGTAGTCCCTTTAATGGAATTAAGCGGCATGATTTTGAGAAACGGTCTATAATCACTAGAATGGTGGTGAAATTATCTGAGGAAGGCAGATCAGTGACAAAGTCAATGGAGAGGTGGGACCATGGCCGTTGTGGGATGGGTAGGGGTTGTAGGAGACCGGAGGGTAATTCTTTAGGGGTTTTGGATTGGGCACAGACGTGACACAACTTTACATAGGCGGTGACCTCTCTAGCCATTTCAGGCCACCAAAACGAATTTTGTACTAGACGTATAGTACGAGAAATACCGGGATGGCCTGCACTAAGGGAAGTGTGGATCCATTGCATGATACGTTGACGTAGACACAGGGGTACGTGCTGCTTGTCAGGGGGGCATTGAGCAGGTGGTGGTTCACGTTATTGTTCTTGTTGTAACTCCTCCATGATATCCCAGGATACTGGAGCTATGATAACTGAGTGAGGGAGGATGGATTCTGGTGAGAGATGTTCCGTGGGCAGGTCGTAATGTCTGGAGAGGGCATCTGCTTTACAGTTCTTACTGCCGGGACGGTAGGCTACTGTAAATTGGAAACGAGTGAAAAAGAGGGCCCAACGGGCTTGGCGGGGGGTTAAGGCGTTTAGCACTTCGGATATACTCCAGATTTTTGTGGTCAGTGATGATTTGGAAAGGGTGAAGTGCTCCCTCTAACCAATGTCTCCACTCCTCGATGGCTGCTTTCATGGAGAGTAGTTCCTTGTTTCCTACATTGTAATTCCGTTCAAGTGGTTAGTTTCCTGGAAAAGAATGCACATGGATGTAGTTTGCCTGGTTGACCGGTTCTTTGTGAGAGCACTGCCCCTATACCACAGTCAGAGGCATCTACCTCTACTGTAAAAGGCAAACTAGGGTCTGGGTGCTTCAGAATGGGGGCAGACGTGAACCTTTCCTTCAGAGTGACAAAGGCATTGGTGGCCTCCTTAGTCCATCCGAGCCTTTTGGGTTTACCCTTTAGAAGAGACGTGAGGGGTGATGCTAGGTGCTGTAGTTACGGATGAAACGTCTGTAGAAATTAGCAAAGCCTAAGAATATTTGTAATTCCTTTACTGTGGTGGGTTGGGGCCATTCAGTGACGGCTTGAACCTTCCCCTCCTCCATTTGTACCCCATGGTAACTTATTCGGTAGCCTAGGAATGAGGTTTGCTTGACATGGAACTTCTCTGCCTTGACGTAGAGTTGATTCTCCAGTAAACGAGCGAGGACTATCCTAACATGGTTGATATGCTCGGCCTCAGTCTTGGAGTAGATAAGGATGTCATCAATATAGGCTACAACAAACTGGTTGATAAGGTCCTTGAAGATCTCATTTATGAATGATTGAAAAATGGCGGGTGAGTTGGTAAGCCCATATGGCATAACTTGGTACTCGCATAACTTAGTCCTCGGTAATCGATGCAGGGCCTTAATCCTCCATCTTTCTTTCCTACAAAGAAGAATCCCGCAGCGGCAAGAGAAGTAGATGGATGAATAAACCCTGAGTTTAGAGCCTCTGCAATATATTCCTCCATTGCTTGACTTTCGGGTAGAGAGAGAGAGGATAAACTCTCCCCTTGGGTGGCATGGCATTGGGAAGTAGATCAATAGTGCAGTCCCCGGGTCGGTGGGGAGGTAGTAGTGTGGCCTTGGTTTTATTAAAAACCTCTGAGAGATGGGAGTAATAGGCGGGGGATGTTTACAGTCTTGAGGGTGTCTGGATTTTCTATCCGGGTTGTGAAACATGGCTGGGGCTTAGTGGGGAAGCAATTATTGAAACAAAATGAGGACCAATGAGTCAGCTCACCATGATTCCAGGAAATGTGTGGGTCATGGATGGAAAGCCAGGGATGTCCCAGAATGATCTCGAACTTCGGGGAGTCAACAATGTATAGGGAGATGGATTCCTGATGCAGCACCCCGACATTGAGTTTGAGAGGTTTGGTTTGATGGGTGATCCCCTTTCCAATGAGTGTGTCATCGATGGCTTTGATCTTGATAGGTGGTGTACAGGGTTGAATGGGAATGTCATACTTGGTTACCAGGTCCTTATTGATCAGATTCAGAGCGGCACCAGAATCAATCATCGCTGTTAACTCACAATACAAGGTGTCAGTCCTGAGAGTAATAGGTAAGGTAAATGATTTATTGCTGAGTAAAGAAAAATGTTCAATATTTACCCTGGGTATGGTTTGTGGTTTGCGTAGACATCCTAGACTGCCATGACCTGCCTCTCCGCAGTAATAGCATAGGTGAAGCTGCTGACGTCTCTCTCTCTCCCCTTCAGATAGTCGGGAGACGTTGAGTTGCATGGGTTCATCGTGAGGGCATGTCTCAATAGTAACTGGCATCGGTGAATTTCTCTGAGTACCCACCCTGCTCCTGCGTTTAGGAGCTTGACTCATGAGATTATCAATTTTAATGGCAAGAGTAACAAATTCCGAAAATGAGAAGTCCACTCCCTTACATGCCAATTCCATTTGCAATTCAGTATTGAGACTGCGGTGAAACATGGCCTTTAAAGCTATATCATTCCAACCACTCTGTGCAGCCAGTGTTCTAAATTCAATAGCATATTCTACAGCTGTGCGGTTACCTTGTGTAATGTTCATGATTCGTGTGGACACGTCCTGGCCTCCGGCAGGGTATTCAAACACCTCACGAAGTTGGATGAAATATTCCATTGAATAACGTAACCGTGAATCAGAGTCCCACACCGCTGCAGCCCATTCCATCGCTCTCCCCGTTAACAGCGTCATTAAGAACGCGCATTTCCCTTCTTCTGATTCAAATGCATCCCCTTGATGATCAAGGAAAAGCTGGATCTGACGAACGAAGCCCTTACATTGTTCGGCATTACCATTAAACTTATCAGGAAGGGCAAAGCTCACCGTTTTAGGTGTAGGTGGTGGGAGTGATTGGATGTAGCTCGTTAGATGTTTGTTGACCGATTGGAGCGTGGTTAGTTGTTCCTGGTATCCCTTCAATACCTCGCTTTGATAAGCGAATGCAGCTTGAATATCCAGAGTCTCCACTGGATTCATGGGAGGCGAAGTATTCTGTAACGAATACGCTGAGGCAGAGTTAGAATCCAAGTGCGGAGGTTTATTAAGGGCAGATTCCTTGAACATAACCGATAAGGCAGGCAGAGGGTCAAAACCAGAGGAGCAGTCAGATCTGTCGTCATACAAGGGGATAATCCAAAAGGCAGAGGTCAGTAGGCAGGCAAGAGATCTTAACAGTAACATCAGTTCAGCAGGCTATGAAACGCTCGGTAAGGCAGGGTAACTGGCAATACTTCGCAATGAGTCTAGGCATAATTACAGGTTAAATAGTCAACCAAACAGGAAATTGGTGCAGAGAAAGCCAAGGGGAGTGGAGCACAGTCAGTACTCAGGTGATGGCTCCCTCTGCTGGTTTGGCCTTACAACCTGTCAGATCCCTCATAGTCTCATCAGTTGTAACATTCTCTGTCTTATTGCATGTACTCACTTCCCCGAAGTCTTTCACCTGAGTATTTTACCGGGCCAAACGGTAATAATCTCCTCCTGCCACTATGAAAGGGGGAAGCCTGGATCTAAGGGGCACATGGGGATACAAATAATGCAGATGAGTGCAACTGTCATTGTCTGTCTTTCCTGCTTTCATGAACAGCTTTACCATACAGGCCATTCCTCTGGGTGAATTAATTCCATCGAGTGGAAAGGGGATGGTTGTCAACTAAGGTTTGGCTGTGGCGCAGGCATAACATTCTTCTTTAGCTACTGATCTGGCTGTATACTGAATCCATTCCCACCATAGGTTGGAATCCCCAAACCCAGTCTCCACCTCAATCACTTCCTTAAGGTCTTTCGTCTGAACTATCCACACTGGACCTTGGCCCTGGATGACTACACTGGTTATATCTGGTCTGTCAGGAGTACTGCTTAGATTCTGACTGGCCGTGGAACTAGCATCGGCTCTAACCTCTCCTACCCGGAAGAGTACCATAGTGTCCACCGAAACCTGGTCAAAACCTACATACCACAATCCGAAATCCTCTTTCTTCACGTTTTTAATGGTGATTCGTACCTTTATGCAATACCTCCCTTGCTCCGGATAACAGTCAGAAACCCTCACCTTTACTATACTCCATCTGTTTCCATATTGGGTGTGTGGATTTACATAGCCCTCTCTCTCAGTGTGAGCTATGACCTGATTCCACGAACTACACGGTGATTTGCACAGATATCTTCCATAAGTGCCCATAGTTCTAGACTGCCAAGAGGTCAAGGGCCCCATTTTGTCTACATAGAACTCAACTGAGACATCCTTCCCTAACTCTACTCTCACTTCCTTTCTGTCCCGTCCCAGTGACCTTTTAAACTTTGTTGATACAAAATCCTCATCGTCTACACTATGGGTCAAGTTACCACCTTCTGCCTTCTCGGGTAAGTCATGGTGTATTAGGAATATGGCTCCCACAATCAGACAGCTCAGACCGATCAGCACTCCTGTAAAGCCCCATCCCTTCCCAGAGAACATATCATCAGCTAAAGGCCAACCCATACCCCCACTTTGAAAAGGTGTTCTGACACCAATCCTCGTTGAGAGTTAACCCCCGACCCCTTTTAGTACTCGGATCTGACTGTCCTAACTCTGTGTTTGTTCAACAGTGGTGCAATGTGTGAAATGTACCCAGGTTGATCTCTCCGCAATTCTACCCAGGTTGATCTCTCCTCAAAGGGCTTATTCTGCTCCCCCCCTGTTTCTAGGTCAAAGCTGGCGTCATGAACCCCTCCCTACAGTCCACAGTCTGAGTAAATGGACGGTCATATCCAGGGAATGCCAAACAATGTCTCTATCCTCATAAACTGTTCTGGCACTACATCATCTGCTAATTCCATCAGTCTTTAGGAATATCAGTTAACCCTCCTCTGACTAAGTCCTGACTATACCAGCAACAAGGTTCGCTGTCCCCACAGATGACCATGTTGTTCTTAACTATGTGGGCCTTCATGCCCCTTTCAGTGGGTGTTACAGCTATATTCAAAGTGTCATCACATCCCTTCCCAGTAGGTTAACGGGACACAACTTGGAAATTAGCACCGGTACTATTGCCCCCCCGAGGTCTCATGTTTAAGAACTATTGGAGCCGAGAGCCGCTCCACACAATGGTGACCTGATGCAGAACGGACTATGATCTCTTCCCCGGAGATCTTAATTCCCTCAGGTTCATCCTCATTGCATATAGCGGTCCTACATGCCCCTGTGTCACATAGGAACTTAATATATTTTTCTTCATTACAGTCAATGTTAAAAATGGTTTTTGTTCCTGTGCTAAAGCCTACTGTAGCTAACTCAAATACCTCACATTCAGTATCTATCTTGTCCTCCTCATCTACACTGTCCTCCTCCCTGGTCTGTCCTGAACCTAGTCAGGACTCATCTTTTCTATTTTCCTTCTTTCGTTTATCTGCCTTACTATGCTGTTCATGATGTACTGCATAGCGCTTAACCTCAGCCAAGGTCGCCATACCCCATCCCACCAGTGTCTTTTTCACTTCCCTACTGATTTCAGGACACATTCCGGTGAGGAATGCTATTTTCAATTGCTGGTGGTAGGGGGTATTTAGATCACCCGCTGGGGATTCTGGTTTCCCACTATTAGCATTAAAAGACATCCTTTAATCTCTCTAGGTACTAACTTACTGTCTCACTATCTCCCTGTTTCCAGTCATGGATTTTAGAAAAAATCTGCATGTCAAAGGTAATCTCTATGATTATTACCTAACTGATTAAGATTGTCACGGTACTCTCCATCTACAGCCCACTGTAAAACAATTCTGTTCCCTTGTCTAACTGCACATTCTAGCTCACGTGTGCTTAAAACTTTCTCTCTCTCTCTTCTCTATTCCTCCTGGCCTCCCCCATCCTCTTTCTACTACTCTGAACCCCCCAAGAATCACTCTCGGACTCGGCAATAAGGCGGGGGAGCCTTTCTCTGTCTGACTACACAACTTCATCCTCGTGGTTATCTGCCCAAGCCTGATCAGCTATGGCAGGGTACTTTCTCCTTTCTATATGCAGACTGAACAAGTCTCAATTTCCCAAAAACATCCTTATAATTTCCTAAGGAGATAATAATAATCTCCTAAAGTAATAGTACAATTTGGATAGCAAATGGTGTTTCTCACAAATGTTAAGATGAAATCCCCCTGTTTCTTTTTAATTCATATTGAAGTTGATCATTCTTCATTAGGAATTGTTTTAAAATGTTGGACATTTCTATACAAATTAAATCCCACACCTCAGTAAGACCTCCGCAATCGCATTGATTGTCTGTGTATACTGGTATTTATGCATTAAACCATATGTCAAAATCAAACAGAAATGGCCAGGCCTTTCCATGCTTAAGTTAGACATTTCTTTCACCTATTCACATCACACACACACACGGTATTATATGGTTGTTCTCTCACTGCCATAATCATGTACAAATACTCTGTTATTGTTAATAGACCAATTTCCAATCAGCACATTTGATAGCTATTATACTGTAGATTATTTCTGTTAACCATTACTAAATATAATACTTTTTTCTGTTGCAAATGTAGTCCATTTTTCAGATGAAGGACTTAGTTATATTTGATCTCCTAGGTTTCTAATACAAAGTTGTTTTAGACATGATCACCTATGTCTCCCTTAATTAACATACATACTGTACTTGACTTCCATTCTTCCTGGAACCAAGAATTCTATTCAAGACCCATCATATAATATTGACTAAACTTCACCTTTCTTGTCACTAACGTTAATGTTACCAGGTAATAGTCAAAACAAAACTATTATTACTTTTTCCTGCACTCGGGCATATCCAATCTAGTGCTTTTGAACTCCAACCAAAATAGCCTGAAGAACATTAATAAGCATCCCATTTTACACTATTCATTTTTCGGGCTTCAGAGAGCCACACCCTAGCTGCATCAAGCCCTTCCACATGCTGTCTTCCTACCGTATCTCCACATACCTTGTGGATCTGTTTTATCATGGTCTCTAATTTGTCTACGTCTAAACACTCCTCAACTCCATACCTCTTTCTTCACCTTGGACTCCATATATCTCTCATCTCCCGTAAGTTCGGGAACCTCTTTTGAGGATTTACCTCCCATGCTGATATTACAAATATATCCCAGATGTATCTCAACCCGCTTGGAAACACTTTTCCCTTGGACTTTATTACTAGGTGTGACTTTTGAGCAAACTTATGACTAAATATAATTGAGTCATATAAATCATCCAACCAGTAACCCAGAGGTTATGAAGACTCTAGTTTCATGAAAACAGTTAAAGAACCGTTATTTCTCACACTACCTATTATAAATCCCATGTTGTTTCTTCACATTGTTTCTACACATACCTCATGTATGCTTTTTTTTCATTGATTCCAATTTTTCCACATTTAACCATATTTCTTTTTCCATTTAGGACCGAATTGGAGAATTCGTTTATCTTTAAATTCCATGTACTTTTCATAAATCCAGAACCTCTGAGGATTTACTGCCCATTGTTAATACAACCTTATCTCTATGTGTCTCACCCTTGATGTATATGTCACAACTCCCTATGTATGTGCTCACAATCTATGTGTATCTCTTTGACCTATGTATATCTATATTAGGTCTCCATGATCTATGTGTGTGGTTCCTAATGTTATCCAATTACTATAGTTATGTTATATGTGTATTCTCACACTCTATGTGTATGTGTTTTACCATGTGTGTTTCTCCTTTCTGGAAACTTTATCTATAGAGGTGACTTTCAATCGGACATTAGATCTCACCCATATACAACTATAAGCTATTTTCCAGGAGTCGTAAAGCCCTAGTTAACAACCTATTTCTCTATTGTTCCTTGGGACTTATTGACGTTAATATCTCATATCTCACACCGCCATATTAGGCTTCCCTCTCTTCCTTTTTTGGACTTTATTTCAGTGACCGGTCTGTAGAATTGATGGGGTTATCTTGTTCGCATAGAATTACCGTCTATCTCACAAAACCTAGTTTATATCCTCACTGTGTATCAACCAGTTTAACTGTTAGGCCTTACCTAAGGACTTTATTTAGGTATGTCTTTTGAATCATCAACCATGGCTAATTTACCATTTAAGTCATCCTATTCACAAAATCACCAATCACACAGAGCACCTATTTAATATCCCTGCGTTAATAACCTGTGTGTGCAAAGTCCGGATCTATTAAGCTAGTTTTATTTATGGCAGTGCCTTACCTCAGGTCATTTCAGACCTGTCTTCCTGGATCGTTTATAGATCGTTTAAAGTTAACGTTCTGCTACTTTCATAAGTAGAATCTAGTAAATCTGTTTAGAATGACTAAGCTCCTATCATTGCTAAATTCTAAGCATTTTAGGACATCAAATCAAAAGATATCTTAAATCATTCCCCCCAAATACTGACCTCTCTTGTAGACTGGGAAAAGTAATGTCGGTTGGATCTCGTCACCGTTCCTGTCAACCTTAGGTATATACCGGCCTGTTATGGAACCCCAATGCCAGGGGACAGGTCTTTAATTTACGGTTTTTACCTTCGGCGACAGGGACAGATATTGAGATCCGGCTCGAAGGACCAAATTGTTACGAGAATTATGTTCTCAAATGTTCATAAACTGAACTTCAATTAAACTACTCCGTCTGTAACCCAGAATTTGTAAGATACTGGTTGAAATGAAACAGACAGAAGCCCAGTCTACAATTTTCAAATGTCAGAATGTTTATTCACAAGAGCTCTGAACTGCAAATGTGAACACAGTCTTTTTATATTGTATAAGCTTTAAGCTGAACACAAATGATACACATGCTCCACCCTCTCTAGGAAATAGTACTTTCCCACAGTACACATTCATTGGCTAATCACAATCTTGCAACATAAGTCAATCTGGACAGCTCCTAGCCGTCCCTCCCGTCCCAAAGACGAGAAGGCCTCTCTCCTGTAGTATGGTTTCACAAAGAAATCTTTGTTCTCACAGATACTCCTTACAGCAAGTTTGTACCATCTTGTCCCAGTCTCTATACATTATACATTTCTAGACACACACACATCAATTGGATTATCATTGTCTTATAACCCTATCCCTACTGCATACATTTTCAGAATGGAATATTCTTAGTCATTACTTAAACATACAAACATATAAATCATAGGAATTTATTCATAACACTCTACTATAATAGACCACTACACCCCCTCCCTCCAGATACCTCTACTACAACATACCACTACATCCCCTCACTCCTGTTTCCTCTACTATAACAGACCACTACATCCCCTTCCTCCATTTACCTTTACTATAATAGACCACTACATCCCCTCCTTTCAGTTACCTCCACTATAACAGACCACTACATCCCCTCCCTCCGGTTACCTCTACTATAATAGACCACTACATCCCCTCCCTCCTGTTACCTCTACTATAACAGACCATTACATCCCATCCCTTTTACTATAATAGACCACTACATTCCCTAACTCCGGTTACCTCTACTATAACAGACCACGAATATCCCCACCCTCCAGTTACTTCTACTTTAAAAGACCACTACATCCCATCCCGTCAGTTACCTCTACTATAACAGACCACTACATCCCCTCCCTTCAGTTACCTCTACTATAGCAGACCACTACATCCCCTCCCTCCTGTTACCTCTACTATAAAAGACCACTACATCCCCTCCCTCAGGTTAACTCTACTATATTAGACCACAACATCCCCTCCCTTCAGTTAGCTCTACTATAATAGACCACTACATCCCCTCCCTTCAGTTAACTCTACTATAATAGAGCACTACATCCCCTCCCTCCGGTTACCTATACTATAACAGACCACTACATCCCCTCCCTTCAGTTAGCTCTACTATAATAGACCATTACATCCCTCCTTCCGGTTACCTCTCTATAACAGACCACTACATCCCCTCCCTCCGGTTACCTATACTAAAACAGACCACTACATCCCCTCAGTCCTGTTATCTATACTATAACAGACCACTACATCCCCTCCCTTCAGTTACCTCTACTAAAATAGACCACTACCTCCCATCTCTCAAGTTTCCTCTACTATAATAGACCACTACATCCCCTCCCTCAGGTTACCGATACTATAACAGACCACTACATCCCCTCCCTCCTGTTACCTCAACTACAACAGACCCCATACATCCCCTCCCTTCAGTTACCTCTACTATAGCAGACCACTACATCCCCTCCCTCCTGTTACCTCTACTATAACAGACCACTACATCCCATCGCTTTTACAATAATAGACCACTACATCCCCTCACTCCTGTTATCTCTACTATAACAGACCACTACATCCCCTCCCTCCTGTTACCTCTACTATAACAGACCACTACTGTCACGATCCAAGGAAGGAGAGGACCAAGGTGCAGCGTGTGTTGAGTTCCACATGATTTTTATTCATGGAAACATACAAAACAACAAAAGCAAGACTAGACCGTAACATAAGGTGTAGCACACAGGCACTCACAAAAACATTCAATATCCCACAAAACAGGTGGGGGAAAGACCAAACTAAATAGGATCCCCAATTAGAGGCAACGAACAACCTCCCCTCTCTCCAGTTTCCTCTACTATAATAGACCACTACATCCCCTCCCTCCGGTTACCTATACTAAAACAGACCACTACATCCCCTCAGTCCTGTTATCTATACTATATCAGACCACTACATCCCGTCCCTTCAGTTTCCTCTACTATAATAGACCACTACCTCCCATCTCTCAAGTTTCCTTACTATAATAGACCACTACATCCCCTCCCTCAGGTTACCTATACTATAGCAGACCACTACATCCCCACCCTCCTGTTACCTCCACTATATTAGACCACTACATCCCATCCCCTATACTATAATAGACCACTACATCCCCTCCCTTCAGATACCTTTACTACAACAGACCACTGCATCCCCTCACTCCTGTTACCTCTACTATAATAGACCACTACATCCCCTCCCTCCGGTTACCTATGCTATAACAGACCACTACATCCCCTCCCTTCTGTTAGCTCAACTGTCACAGACCCCTACATCCCCTCCCTTTAATTACCTCTACTATAACAGACCCATACAACCCCTCCCTCCAGTTAGCTCTACTATAATTGACCATTACATCCCTCCTTCCAGTTACCTCTACTATAATAAACCGCTACATCCCCTCTTTCCGGTTACCTCTCTATAACATACCAGTACATCCCCTCCCTCCAGTTACCTCTACTATAACAGACCACTACATCCCCTCCCTTCAGTTACCTCTACAATAATAGACCACTACATCCCCTCCCTTCAGTTACCTCTACTTATTAGAGACCAGTACATCCCCTCCTTCCAGTTACCTCTACTATAACAGACCACTACATCCCCTCCCTTCAGTTACCTCTACAATAATAGACCACTACATCCCCTCCCTCCAGTTACCTCTACTTATAATAGACCATTACATCCCCTCCCTTCAGTTACCTCTACTATAGCAGACCAGTACATCCCCTCCCTCCAGTTACCTCTACTATAACAGACCACTACATCCCTCCTTCCAGTTACGTCTACTATAATATACCACTACATCCACTCCCTCCAGTTACCTCTACTACAATAGACCACTACATCCCCTCCCTCCAGTTACCTCTACTATAACAGACCACTTGTTTACAGACAGATTATTTAACTTATACTTCACTGTATCACAATTCCAGTGGGTCAGAAGTTTAGTAGAGGTAACTGGAGGGAGTTCAAGACTGTGTCTTGAAACAGCTTGTAAAATTCCAGAAGATGATGTCATGGCTTTAGAAGCTTCTGATTGGCTATTTGACATCATTTCAGTCAATTGGAGTTTTATCTGTGGATGTATTTCAAGGCCTACCTTCAAACTCAGTGCCTCTTTGCCTGACACCATGTGAAAATCAAAAGAAATCAGCTAAGACCTCAGAAAAAAAACTGTAGACCTCCACAAGTCTGGTTCATCCTTTGGAGCAATTTCCAAACGCCCGAAGGTACCACGTTTATATGTACAAATAATAGTACGCAAGTATAAACACTATGGGACCACGCAGCCGTCATACCGCTCAGGAAGGAGATGCGTTCTGTCTCCTAGAGATGTACGTACTTTGGTGAGAAAAGTGCAAATCAATCACAGAGCAACAGCAAAGGACCTTGTGAAGATGTTGGTACAAAAGTATCTATATCCACAGTAAAACAAGTCCTATATCAACATAACCTGAAAGGCCGTTTAGCAAGGAAGAAGCCACTGCTCCAAAACCGCCATAAAAAAGCCAGGTTTGCATCTGCACAAAGATCGTACTTTTTAAAGAAATGTCCTCTGGTCTGATGAAACAAAAATAGAACTGTTTGGCCATAATGCCATCGTTTTGATTGGAGGAAAAAGGGTGATGCTTGAAATCCGAAGAACACCATCCCAATTGTGAAGTACGGGGGTGGCAGCATCGTGTTGTGGGGTTGCTTTGCTGCAGGAGGGACTGGTGCACTTCACAAAATAGACAGCATCATGAGGAATGGAAAATGATGTGGATATATTGAAGCAACATCTCAAGACGTCAGTCAGGAAGTTAAAGCTTGGTCGCAAATGGGTCTTCCAAATGGACAATGTCCCCAAGCATACTTCCAAAGTTGTGGCAAAATGGCTTAAGGACAACAAAGTCAAGCTATTGGAGTGGCCATCACAAGGCCATCACAAAGCCCTGACCTCAATCCTATATAACATTTGTGGGCAGAACTGAAAAAGCGTGTGCGAGCAAGGAGGCCTACAAACCTGACTCAGTTACACCAGCTCTGTCAGGAGGAATGGGCCAAAATTCACTCAACTTATTGTGGGAAGCTTGTGGAAGTATAACCGAAACGTTTGACCCAAGTTAAACAATTTAAAGGCGATGCTACCAAATACAAATTGAGTGTATGTAAACTTCTGACCTACGGGGAATGTGATGAAAGAAATAAAAGCTGAAATAAATCATTCTCTCTACTATTATTCTGACATTTCACATTCTTAAAATAAAGTGGTGATCTAACTGACATAAGACTGGGAATTTCTACTAGGATTAAATGTCAGGAATTGTGAAAACTGAGTTTAAATGTATTTGGCTAAGGTGTATGTAAACTTCCGACTTCAACTGTATGAAACGATTTCTTTACTAGGCCTAACGGCCTGTTTGTGTGTGAGTGCATGTGTCTCGTTATTGGGCTGCTTTGTTTGATGATCCTCTGAAGGTGAAAATGCGCTTCACATCTGTGAACGATGAGGAGACTGGAGTTGTGTTCAGACAAGCCACACCCTGTTGTGTTTTTCAGTTCTGGAAGGAAGCAACAATGTGCTATGTTTATTCTACTATTATACAGTATGTGGAAGTTCCCCTTGCACACTGGAATGGACACTGAAACACTTTGGCAACACTGTATTTGAACTAGCCACCATACCGCCTCTATGAACCTTTAATAACAAAGTCATAAACAAGTCGGAACGCTTCAACATCTCCTGACATGTGTCATCTCTTATGGGAATAGCAGCAGGGGGTGATGTGAAGAATACTACTGCTTCTTCTGAATCAGCAGGGGACAGTAGCAGGGGGTGATGGGAATAGTACTACTGCTTCTTCTGAATCAGCAGGGGACAGTAGCAGGGGGTTATGGGAATAGCACTACTGCTTCTTCTGAATCAGCAGGGGACAGTAGCAGGGGGTGATGGGAATAGCACTACTGCTTCTTCTGAATCAGCAGGGGACAGTAGCAGGGGGTGATGGGAATAGCACTACTGCTTCTTCTGAATAAGCAGGGGACAGTAGCAGGGGGTGATGTGAAGGGAGATGTGAGACTTGTTCAGCAGGGGAGAGTAACAATGTTACATGAATCTGTCATGCATAATATGGAATTGTCAGAAAATGGAATGTTCAACAGCATTATATATTTCAGATTGTCAATAACAACCCCATGGTTTATGTGGTTTCAGAGTCCAGACTGTTTGAAACATTATGTACTCGTTGTTACAACTTTGACACACTACATACACCCACCACACTACCCTTCTAAGAGAAATCCTAACCCTACAATACTCTGCAGTATACCCTCCACATTCTGCCCTGTCTAATCCTCCTCCCTATGCTGCAGAGTAAGATATTTGTTTTCACATTATTGTGACTTAACAAGGTCTGTCTTCTGTCTCTGAGCATTGCCAGGACTACCACTACTGTGACTGCTTGTCTTCTGTCTCTGAGCGTTGCCAGGACTACCACTACCGTGACTGCTTGTCTTCTGTCTCTGAGCGTTGCCAGGACTACCACTACTGTGACTGCTTGTCTTCTGTCTCTGAGCGTTGCCAGGACTACCACTACCGTGACTGCGTGTCTTCTGTATCTGAGCGTTGCCAGGACTACCACTACTGTGACTTCTTGTCTTCTGTCTCTGAGCATTGCCAGGACTACCACTACTGTGACTGCTTGTCTTCTGTCTCTGAGTGTTGCCAGGACTACCACTACTGTGACTGCTTGTCTTCTGTCTCTGAGCGTTGCCAGGACTACCACTACCGTGACTGCGTGTCTTCTGTATCTGAGCGTTGCCAGGACTACCACTACTGTGACTTCTTGTCTTCTGTCTCTGAGCATTGCCAGGACTACCACTACTGTGACTTCTTGTCTTCTGTCTCTGAGCATTGCCAGGACTACCACTACTGTAACTGCTTGTCTTCTGTCTCTGAGCGTTGCCAGGACTACCACTACTGTGACTTCTTGTCTTCTGTCTCTGAGCATTGCCAGGACTACCACTACTGTGACTGCTTGTCTTCTGTCTCTGAGCGTTGCTAGGACTACCACTACTGTAACTGCTTGTCTTCTGTCTCTGAGCGTTTCCAGGACTACCACTATTGTGACTGCTTGTCTTCTGTCTCTGAGCGTTGCCAGGACTACCACTACTGTGACTGCTTGTCTTCTGTCTCTGAGCGTTGCCAGGACTACCACTACTTTAACTGCTTGTCTTCTGTCTCTGAGCGTTTCCAGGACTACCACTATTGTGACTGCTTAGTCTTCTATCTCTGAGCGTTTCCAGGACTACCACTTCTGTGACTGCTTGTCTTCTGTATCTGAGCGTTGCCAGGACTACCACTACTGTGACTGCTTGTCTTCTGTCTCTGAGCGTGGCCAGGACTACCACTACTGTGACTGCTTGTCTTCTGTCTCTGAGCGTGGCCAGGACTGTGACTGCTTGTGTTCTGTTCTTTTAACAGACACTCCTGCACACACATACCCAGGAGTGGATTTTAACAGAGTTCGTATTAGCTTCACCGGTATTGTATTTTACTGAGGTGGTGTTTGTGTGTGTGTGTGTGTGTGTGTGTGTGTGTGTGTGTGTGTGTGTGTGTGTGTGTGTGTGTGTGTGTGTGTGTGTGTGTGTGTGTGTGTGTGTGTGTGTGTGTGTGTGTGTGTGTGTGTGTGTGTGTGTGTGTGCGCGTGTGGGTGTGGGTGTGTGTGTGAATGTGTGTGTTCTGTGTTTCACCAGAATAGCAAGGAGGAGATTGCCTAACATTAGCCAGCTGCATTGTTTTAGAAAAGCACAACTTGTCATGTAATGATGTTTAAGAACCTCGGTGGAATGTTAATCAGACTAAAGCAGAACGGATGAAAACCACATGAAAGGCTACGAGCATCACCAGAGCTCTGCTCTCTGTTTCCCTGGGCCTGCTCTCTTCATACTGTACGCAACACTGCAACCGTAAAAACACAAACGCCTCTGGCATGAATGGAGCTACAGTGGGAATCAGTGTAGAGAGAGAGAGAGAGAGAGAGAGAGAGAGAGAGAGAGAGAAAAAAATACCTGCTATATGCTGATGACTTGGTACTTCTATCACCAAGCAAAGGTCTTCAACAGAACCTTAAAATTCTAGAGCAATATTGCCATAATTGGGCCCTGGCAGTAAATTTCTAAAATCATGATTTTCCAAAAGACTACCAGATGTCAGAAACACAAATATAAATTCACCCTGAACAACACCATAATTGAACACACAAAAAATTACACATACATTGGTCTGACCATATCTGCACGGGAAACTGTGCACTCAATGCACTCAAAGAAAAAGCCCGCAGAGCATTGTATGCAATAAAAATGAAATTATTCAAAATTATTCAACATCCCAATTAGAATTTGGACAAAAATATTTGACAGTGTAATCCTACCAATAGCTCTTTACGGAAGTGAGGTTTGGTGGCCACTCAATAAACTGAACTTTAAAATGTGGGACAAACATCTAATTGAAGCCCTACATGCAGAATTCTGTTGGAAAATTCTACAAGTCCAGAGAAATACACCAACTAATACATGTAGGGCAGAATTGGGCCTCTTTCCAGTAGTAATGAAAATACAGAAAAGATCATACACATTTTGGCTACATCTAAATTCATGTCCAAATTCAAGTCTGCAATTTAAAGCACTTCAAACCCAAGCACTGAGCCCAGAAACGAGCCCTCTCAGTCAGCTGGTGTTGGACCTAACCAACCAAGCTGACACCAGCACTGCTTCAAAAGAAAGAATTCCAATAAACAAAATCATGAACCAATCAAAGGACTCATATTTACAACATTGGAAAAACTAAACAAAATCCCAAAGCCGACCAATTTGCAATTTTAACTTATTCAAAATACTCATGGGCGAAGGAGCAATGGCTCCTCTTGCAGCCAAATATGTATTTGCCTGCCATAGCCTGAGGGACACTGAATAGTAACATCTGCATAGTAAGCAGTAACTTATTTATTATTACTATTATTGTCATTACTATTATTATTGTTGTTTATCATTCCAAATAGTAGTGGTATGGTAGCAGGGTGATGGTAATGATGGCAGTTTAATGATGGTGGGGGGTGGGGGTGGGTGTAGTAGTAGTAATGATGATGGTAGTTGTAGTACTGATGTAATGGTGAAGATGACAGTTAGTTAGTTCTAAGTTAGTTATAGATTCATTTTCCATATTTATATGTTTATATTTATTATATTTATTACATTTCTACGATTGACTGTTATCAATTTATTGTTATTATTTTTGTATTTAATTTTGTATTATTATTTACTACTATTTTACATTATTATTTGTTATTGTTTATCATTTTATTACAATGTATATTGTCTACATTTTTGCTTTGGCAATATTGACACAATGTTTTTCATGCCAATAAAGCTTCTTGAATTTGAGAGAGAGAGAGAGAGAGAGAGAGAGAGAGAGAGAGAGAGAGAGAGAGAGAGAGAATCAGAGACAGAGACAGAGAGAGAGAGAGAGAGAGAGAGAGAGAGAGAGAGAGAGAGAGAGAGAGAGAGACAGAGACAGAGACAGAGACAGAGACAGAGACAGACAAAGTGAGAGAAAGAAAGAGACAGAAAGAGAAACAGAAAGAGAGAGAGAGACAGAAAGAGAGAGACAGAAAGAGAGAGACAGAGACAGATAGAAGGAGAGAAAGAGACAGGAGAGAAAGAGAGACAGAAAGAGAGAGAGAAAGAGAGACAGAAAGAGACAGAAAGACAGAAAGGAGAGAAAGAGATGTTAGATGTGAGTTGTTACTGTAAATGTGAGATGTTAGACATCACTGTAGATGTGAGATGTTAGATGTTACTGTAGATGTGAGATGTTACTGTAGATTTGAGATGTTACAGTAGATGTTAGATGTTACTGTAGATGTGCGATGTTACAGTAGATGTTAGATGTTACTGTAGATTTGAGATGTTACAGTAGATGTTAGATATTACTGTAGATGTGAGATGTTACTGTAGATGTGCGATGTTACAGTAGATGTGCGATGTTACAGTAGATGTTAGATGTTACTGTAGATGTGAGATGTTACAGTAGATGTTAGATGTTACTGTAGATGTGAGATGTTACAGTAGATGTTAGATGTTATTGTAGATGTGAGATGTTACAGTAGATGTTAGATGTTACTGTAGATGTGAGATGTTACAGTAGATGTGCGATGTGAGGCTGTTCTTGTTCTTAGATAAACAGTATGCAGCAGACATCAAAGATAAACCAGTGTCTAACCTGCTTGTCCTTCTATCCCAGTAGATCAGACCAGGAGTGTGCGTGTGTGTGTGTGTGTATTTGGGTGTGTTTGTGTCGCCCAGAGGGGAAGTGCTCTTGCTGTGAACTCTTTAAAGCCTGTGTCTAGCCCGCTGCTCTCCTTATCTCACTTTCACCAGCGGCAGAATGACAGGGTAAACATGCACACACACCCGTATCATCTGGAAATGGGAGACGAATACATAGACAGATACAGAGATACAGAGGGAGGGGAGAGTAGAGGAGAGGGGAGGAGGAGAGGAGGAGAGCAGGGGAGGAGCGGAGTGAAGTGGGGAGGAGGCGAGGAGAGGAGGGGAGGAATGGAGGGGGGAGGAGTGGAGAGGGGAGAAGTGGCACGAGGAGGAGTGGAGGAGGGGAGTTGAGTGGAGTTGGGAGGAGTGGAGCGGGGAGAAATGGGGAGTAGTGGAGTTGAGTGCAGTTCGGAGGAGTGGAGTGGAGTGGGGAGGAGTGGAGTGGAAACGAGGAGAGGTCTGAATAGGGCTCTTGCTGTTATGTTTATACCAACCAAATCATATTAGCAACACCCAGCCCTGTATATCTATCGAGCTAGTTCACTGCTGCTATTTGCACTCTCTGTATACACTCTCTCTCTGCTGGGTCTAGACTCCATATGAGGTCCAGAGCCTGCTGGTTTTCTGTTCTACCTGATGATGAACAGCACCCATCGTAAAGCAGTCCCTGATTAGAAGGGAACAATGAAAAATGCAGTAGAACTGGCTTCGAGGTCCAGAGTTGAGTTTAAGTCATTGTGGAAAAATAAATATAAAAGGATAGATAACACTGGAGTCCTACAGACTGACTAGAGACCCCAGGTGTGTATGTCTGAGTATACGGGGCTGTTGGACAGCTGTACACCTGTGGGGTTCAGATTTCATGAGTGTTTATCCACTATGCACCTGTGTGTGTGTGTGTGTGTGTGTGTGTGTGTGTGTGTGTGTGTGTGTGTGTGTGTGTGTGTGTGTGTGTGTGTGTGTGTGTGTGTGTGTGTGTGTGTGTGTGTGTGTGTGTGTGTGTGTGTGTGTATATTTGGGCTCCTAGTCAAGAACCCTACTGCGGTTGCTGTTATCTGACTGTCATGCAATAGGAGCCCAGTGTTGTAGACTGATTTGATATATAAACCATGCTGTTGAAAGGGGGTCAAAGATGGAAAAATTCAATTTGGCCTCAGCCTCTGCTTCCAGTAACTCTTTCACTCTATCCCTTAGCCTCCATCCTCCTTCCCTCCCCGTCTTGTTGGCCTTCATGACACCAATCAGAAATGTAAACATGCCGTAACGCATTGTGCCAGTGCCACATATCTTCATGTGGACGCGCGCGCGTACACACACACACACACACACACACACACACACACACACACACACACACACACACACACACACACACACACACACACACACACACACACACACGCACACACACACACACACACACACACACACACACACACACACACACACGGGGCCAATTATGGGATGTGATCGTAAAGTTGATCATTTTACCAGTGTAAATATTAGTTAGTGTCAGGGCCGTTAATTAGTTAGTGTCAGGGCCGTTAACATTATAATGGCACTATCTCAACTGCTTCAAAAGCCTGTAAAGCACGCACTCTCCTCTTCAGCATTCCCACCCTGTCTTCCTCTCCTCCCTCCCAGTCTCAATAGCCCAGGCATGCATCTCCCTTCCAGACTGACCCATCCCTGGCCCCCGGTCCTCCATGGACAGATCTATAATGCTCTTGGACTCAATGGGTCAGCCCTTCACTGACAGACAACTCCTCTGCCTGCCCTCCCAGCCCATGCTGCCTTTCTCCTCTCCATAACAACTCTCTCTCAGCTCCTACTGCCTCTGACAGTTAGGAGTTAACTGAGGGATTCCAGGAATCAAACTCCTATTGGAGGTTCCAGATACGTTTATTTAATGACATGTTTGATTTGATCATATTATTAACTTTTAGAATCAAATGTCTCCTATTACGTCAAAAGTAGACAATACATAGTTCAGAATAAAATAATACACAAATAGACAAATCTTCCCTACATTCATTCTGTACACACACAATAACAGTCCATTTCTCTCCGAGCGCCAGGATAGAGGGAAATATAAACAATGTGTAAATAAAACCTTAGTTTCAAACGTGGAGTTGAATTTAACCATACTGTCCCGGAGTAGATCTATATTGAAAGTTACGACTGTTCAGCAGGTTTACATCAAATATTTATTGAAATAAAGTAGCACATCGATCCAATTTAAAAAGAAAGAAACAAAATAACAGCTATAAGAAATATGTTTTGCAAACCTCAATTAATTGCGAAGCGAATAAATATACAGTTTGGATTGATAACATATAGCAACAATGTCTGAACTAAGATGATCACAGGGCGAGTGGGAGGAGCTGAGGGGTATGAACAACTTTGTGGCAACAAGTAAAAGCTAGAACCATCTGTGAAGGCTTGGACATGGGTAACACAATGAACAGGTGTTTTAGAACAAGGGGCAATTCCCTTTACAAAAACAATGCCGCAGAACCAAATTAATCTGTAACATATCCTTAAAATGTGAAAACAAATGATAAGTAACCTGAAAATATTGTATGTAACAAAGTGTAAGATTTAAATGCATTGGTTGAAATAGAAAGAAACCCACAGCGCTATCTGGAAGCTTAAGAGGTTTGGATAATAGAAAATAAATACATACAATTTAATAAGTGATTGGTTGGTTAGACCTACTATATACCATATAGAACATGTGGGATCTCACCATCATAACCACATTGCCCATATACTGTATATTTAAACCATGAAAGTAGCATGTTATATGTTATGTGGATATCTGTTTTAATATGGAGAAAGTAGACTATAATATGGTATATTACAGACACTGTAGTTCAAAACAAACAAATCATACAGACGGGGTAAGGCCGCGGGGTCAAAGTGCATATGCTGAATGTGTTTGGGAGGACTAGCTGGGGCACCTGGGAAGATCTAGGCCTTGTGGGATACATGACAGGATGGAACTAACCCCAACCCAAATCACTCCCACTTTCCTAGGCCCTTGTTTGGTTCAGACAGAGGCAGCATGAGGGACTAGGGTTTAGGATGGGGCCAATGGGTACCTATAGAACCAGATTTAACAATGTTCAATGGAGGTTTGATTTAGGTCTAACCACCCTAGTGACATAAACACGGAAGTAAACATTACCCTCTTACCGGCAGCCCCAGATTCAACAGCTAAGACTGTGGGCCTTCAGCGTTTCTCCATCAACCACAACATTTAACTAATCTAGTGTTATGAAATGTGAGAGAAGCTCCCGTTTCACAGTCATGGTGACCCATTGGACTAGTCAAATGTAAGCTATAGGACTGTGGTCCCCAATTACATTCAGCCGTGGGCCGATTTGTCCTTGAGCGGATGGTCGAGGGGGCAGACGTAGTTATAAATAATTTGTGCACTGCAAATTGACCGCAAGAATCAAAAAAAGATACAGTATTTGGCAAAAACAGAATCATTTCAAACCCTGATTACATTGGAATATGATCACGTCTCTATTTATGCGTTGGAATACTTGGGAATAGATTTCCTAAATTAAAAATAACTTTGCGCTGATTTCCCAGTGATTTTACAGTCTTAAATTCAACAATGAAAATTATAATTTGTCTTTTGTTTTACTCAGAAAACTTGGGTGGGGTAAAATCACCTGTGGGGAACCCTGTTATAGGTCATATTGAGAGTTAAAAATAATGACTGCTGATCTCCAGGCCTGGGGATTAATTTAAAATTTGCTTTGGATGATCGGGCAAAAACAAAACTCAGAAAATAAATATTTCACTGTATTTTCGGTTTTGGAAGTCATAACATTTTTTGGAACTATTACATGGAAAAGAAAGTATCAGTCTTCTGCAACGGTATAATTGTTTAACTCTATAAATATAATTTATATAGTTTTTTTTCTTTCTGTCTTCCTCTCGCTCTCTTCGCTTCCTTCGTTCCGCCTCTCTGGATACACACACGCATGCACACTTGCACGAACACACACTCTTCTCATCATCATCCTCCTCCTCCTCCTCCTCACTTGCAGACGAACTGGTCCACGGTTTTTGTGCAGCGCTTGCACTTGACGTAGCAGCACCAGTGGAACTTGCAGTGGCATCGCTCCACAATCTGGGCCTTGTACTGGTCATATCCCCGGCCACAGCACATCAGCTCACAGCCATCCATGCCCTCCGAGGTCTTATTGCACAGCCTGCCTACAGTACCCAGGGAGCCTGTGCTCTGGTTGGACAGGCAGTAGTCTGGGCTGGACTCGATGTAGACCAGGTCATGGCTGGTGGGGGGGTTGAACTTGCTGTCCCGCTGCACCAGCTTGCCACGCGAGTTGAGCTTCATGGAGGCTGCACTGTCGTACTTCTCCTTCAGGGTCTCGCCCACCTTGCGGAAGTCTGCCAGCTGCAGCCAGCACGTCTTCAGACTGCAGGAGCCCGACACACCATGGCACTTACAGGAGACATGGGCCAGGTCCGACACCGTCTGAGAGGAGAGGAGAGAAGGAGAGGTAGAGAGGGGGACAGACTGATTATTATCACCAACTAGAGAGACTACACAGGACTAAGAGAAAGCAGAGAACAGATAAGTTTCATCTGAAAATGTAAAACTGGCAATACTGTACACATGCTTTACTGTATGTGTGAATGTATCATGCATCAGATCTTCAAAGAAGTTATGTCATTAGGGAGAACTACATGATGCCCTCTATGGCCCACACTGTCAGCAGAACAGAACCCTGTCCGCTCATTTGTACGAGTCAGAAGAGATGTGAAAGCAACACGGTCTGGCAAGCCGTTTCCTTTGAGGCTGTATCGAGGCATTTGGAATGAACTACAGAAAGAGCTCAGCGAGCCGTCATGATCCCATCTCACACAGATCAAAGAAAGGCTTCAGAGGAGAGATGAGACAGAGCTGTTACACAGATGATCAAGTGATACTGTCCTGCGCCCATCTGATTGACCTGGATTCTCTCTCTCGCTCCCTCTCACTCTCTCTGTCTGTCTTCCATTCCCTCACTACTGTCATTAGGAATCAACTTCAGGACAGCTGAAGTAGGTGGAGATGGACTTGTTTTCCTCCTTTGAGTGTGTGTGTGTGTCATTAGAATAAGTATGCAGGCACAGTGCTTCAGTTAGTCAGGGTGTGTGTGACAAAGTGTTATTCCTGCTCACCCTCCGTCCAGCCTCGTTATTGTGTAGGTTCATCATGAGCCGGGCACTCTCGAAGGATCCCTTGGCATAGCTCTTCTCCCTCTCCCGCGCGTCAACAAACTCTTTAGAGAACCTGTAGCCATAGTTCAGGTTGTCCCCGCAGCCTCCCCACAGCCAATCACGAGGCAGGTCTTTGGGACGTGCGGCGCGGCTGCAGCCGCAGCTCGACAGCTCCCCCTCTCTGCAAGCCCTGCTCACGGCATTGACCACCCCCGCCGCGCTGATGGCATACGTAAACGCTGTTTCTCTGCTTCCTGTGGACAGACAGACAGACAGAAGAACAACATGAATATATGACAGACCTGGTGATAGATTGAATTTGAAATGATGAGTCAACATGGAGCTTTAACATGAGTAAACAATACGGAGCAGAATGATCACACCATGTTCACTTCTGGATATACTGGGCTCATCTAACCAGGCTTGCAAAAGTAGAATGGTCCTGCCTCTTTGCCTCCATCCTTCAGGACATTGATAGTTGGCCTGCCTCTAGTTACAGGCAGTTGCCTTCAGGACATTGATAGTTGGCCTGTCTCTAGTTACAGGCAGTTGCCTTCAGGACATTGATAGTTGGCCTGCCTCTAGTTACAGGCATTTGCCTTCAGGACATTGATAGTTGGCCTGCTTCTAGTTACAGGCAGTTGCCTTCAGGACATTGATAGTTGGCCTGCCTCTAGTTACAGGCAGTTGCCTTCAGGACATTGATAGTTGGCCTGCCTCTAGTTACAGGCAGTTGCCTTCAGGACATTGATAGTTGGCCTGCCTCTAGTTACAGGCAGTTGCCTTCAGGACATTGATAGTTGGCCTGCCTCTAGTTACAGGCAGTTGCCTTCAGGACATTGATAGTTGGCCTGCCTCTAGTTACAGGCAGTTGCCTTCAGGACATTGATAGTTGTTGGAAGTTAGCCAATAAGACCAGAGCACCCTCCAGTGGCAGCTGCCAAACCAAAGCAATGTTTCAAACCAGTAATTTCCCCTGAGCGACATGCCAACTAAGCAAACTGGCTCCATCACATCACTGCCTACATCTCTCAGACAGTCAGTGTTAACCTTCCAATAAAGACAGTCACTCTTCAGTTCACAGTACTGGTGAGAGTGAGAACAGCCATCTACAGCACCAGTCTCAGTGCTCATCTAGGAGAAGGACACACAAAGACATTATACCTGCTGGCCTAAATCCCTAGGAATCATATTGTAATGACAATACCAGGCTAGGAGAGAGCAGGGACGAGAGAGAGGGTGTGAGAGAGGGAAAGAGAGAAGGGGGGTAAGAGGTAGTGAATGAATCTTGTCCAGATGGGAAGTCTCGGCGGCAGGGTCGGCCAAGGGGGAAAAAGGTTATTAGTTTTCTACAACCTCAAACCCGGTGTAGGAGATTGGCCTAATAGCAGAGCTGTCGACAGACAAGCTGTCCTCTCGATCTACCTTTCTCTCTCTCCCAGGCCTAGCCTATTTGTGACCATACCTCTATCCTCCACATATCCCTCCCTCTACCCAGCCAGTGGCCTGGTCCACCCTGCCTTAGGGGCAGCCAACACGGGCAGGGGAGAGAAGTTGACTCCCCTAGACTGGAGCTCAACCTTAAATCAGCAGCACTGAACAGTCAGACAGACTGGGGAGGACATGTTTACTTGGCCCAGAGCGGACCGAGATGGGAGCCCTGTCCTCCCCTTGATGGAGAGAGGGAAGACAAAGAGAGAGATGGAGAGAAAGAACGAAGCTGTCCTCCCATTGATGTCTTTTCTATGAAGATATATGTGTAAAATGTGATTTAGAACAGTGGTGGGACTGAGACAAAAGCAGGCTCAGCTCAAAAGTATTCACAGGGAGGAGTCACACAGAGAGACAAAGAGAGAAAGAGACAGAGACAAAGCGAGAGAGACAGAGAGACAGAGCATTCAAGGTGATAATGGTATAATAGTTTAGGTTGGTCCAGTTCCTGTCCTCTCATTTCTTCTCTTACAGATGCTCAAGCCACAGCATGATCACAACGCTAGGCTGAACAGCATAAGATAAATGCTTCGGTTTAAATTAAATGTGACAATTATGAAGAATAAATGTCTGCAGTAAACCACCTCCTGTGGTGAAGTCACACAGTAAAACAAACTCTCAATAAAGAGCCGGGGTGTGGAGCTGGGATTGAAACCCTCTAACTCTCTGGGTTCTATGAGGGGTGAAAGACTAGCTCACACACACACACACACACACACTTTAACTCTGTAAATAATCCAGAAGTGTGTTTTTGCATTGATGCATGTGTGTTTTAGATGCATCGAGGCTGAATGCAATTCATCCCCATTGTGAGTGTCAGCCTCTGGCCATGAAGCCCCAGGCCACATGTGAAATTATAAAGAGACCTCACCCACAAACTATTCCCCCAGCACAGCTGCTCAAAATCCCCCCGTGTTTTACAACAGGAGAGGAGGGGACCACTGGTCTAGTAGGAGAGAGAGGAAGTGGGGACGAAGAGTGTGCATACTCAGAGCTAGAGAAACAGACAACCCATAACTAATCAGTGGTCACACATCAACTCCTCTGTTAAGCCACCACTTCTACTCAACCTCTGTCACATGCAGAGTACAATACAAAAGATAACATAATGTAGGAGTGTATCAAAAATGTACTGTCTCCCTGTGATTGAAGAACACATTAACCCAGTGAGCTAAAGACTTACCTATCTGCATGACCCGTCCGAACACGGAAGAGTTGTCCACGGTGCTGCAGTTCCACCGGCGGTGTCTGAACTGGTACTGGCACTCCCTGATGCCCGTCTTGGCGCCCTCGCCGATGTACTGCATGTGGTCCTGGTAGAGCTGGCACAGCTTCTTCTGGCCCTGGGATAGACCCACCAGCTGGCTGCACAGAGGCTGGGCACCGATGATGTAGGCCTCAGGGATCAGCAGAGGGTTCATGGCTAGAGACCTGGACAGAGGGAGAGGAAGACACAGAGGCTGGGTCCTGATGACGTATGCATATGTTCATGGTCACAAACCTGCACAGAGTGAACCCATCATCATCATCATCAGAACAATTCAACCAGCCTTTTACACACACAGGTGCATGCGCACACACGCACGCACTCACACACACACACACAGGCGCGCACACCCACACACACACACACAGGTGCACACACACACACAGGCACACACACAGGCGCGCACACACACACACACAGGCGCGCACACACACACAGGCGCGCACGCACACACAGGCGCGCACGCACACACAGGCGCGTACACACATACACAGGCGCGCACACACAGGCGCGCACACACACACACACAGGCGCACACACAGGCGCACACACAGGCGCACACACACACAGGCGCACACACAGGCACGCACACACACACACACAGGCGCGCACGCACACACAAGCGCACACACATACACAGGCGCGCACACACACACAGGCGCGCCCACACACACACACACTTAGAGCAGCTCATCCTAACCTCCCCAGAGCAGCACAATTAGCCTCCACTGTAACCGGATCTACTGAGGAGAGCAGCCAGGGAGGGAGGGAGAGAAAATACCACCCTTCTCACACACCCCTCACAGGCCTCACTCGCTCTGACACAGTAAATCATTTGCACCTGCGTGCCTTTTACTGGAGGGATCGGAAAGTCACACACACCTCAGCATTATGTCTACAGTAGGTATTTTTGTGTGTGATAATGTGTGAGTCTGTGGTAGTGTGTGTGTGTGTGTACTAAATCATATGAAAAGACATAATCCATGGAAGATCACTATGGAACGTGCCTTGCCATTGCTTTAGTCAACTATATAGAGTAACAAGAGATTCATTAATACAATTTGAAGAATGCGGTGAAAAGACTACGGTTTCCTTTATTCCTCTGTCTGGTGACATCAGTACAGCTCATTACTGCTGTATTCTCTCTAAAGTGTTTGGTGTACCATTTGTTTTGCTATAAACAGGTAGAAAACATGTCTGTAAAAGACACTTTTCACTCGGGACAAATTCTTCAGCGTTGTGCAGTTACAAATACTGTACACACAGCATACAACCACACACGCAAATACTGTACACACAGCATACAACCACACACGCAAATACTGTACACACAGCATACAACCACACACGCAAATACTGTACACACAGCATACAACCACACACGCAAATACTGTACACGCAGCATACAACCACACACGCAAATACTGTACACACAGCATACAACCACACACGCAAATACTGTACACACAGCATACAACCACACACGCAAATACTGTACACGCAGCATACAACCACACACGCAAATACTGTACACACAGCATACAACCACACACGCAAATACTGTACACACAGCATACAACCACACACGCAAATACAGACAGACACTAACAGGATCAAAATATGATCTAATTTGAGCAATGCTCCTATGGTGATGTGTCAACACTGTTTTCCCCTGTGTATCAGATCTATTATCTCTGTCTATCATTTGCATGTTCACATTTAGACTTGTCGCCTACTGGGAGACACAAACACACACGCACTACCACAGACACACACGAACTACCACAGACACACACGCACATAGAGTGAGAAAGTCACTTTTACGGAGTTCGTGTCTTCACATATTTGGATATGTACCCAAAAGCCACAGCATTCTGTTTTATACAAATTTCATAATTTTGGTTTGGCAAAAACATGGAGAAAGAAAATGGGAGAGAAAAAAATGTGTATATCTAAAAGGCTTATGTGCTAGAGTCAGAGAGACAGAGAGTCAGAGAGACAGAGAGAGAGACAGACAGACAGACAGACAGACAGAGTCAGAGAGACATGGAGACAGAGAGACATGGAGTAAGAGAGTCAGAGATACATGGAGTCAGAGAGACATGGAGTCAGAGAGACATGGAGTCAGAGAATCAGAGAGACATGGAGTCAGAGAGACAGAGAGTCAGAGAGACATGGAGTCAGAGATTCAGAGAGACATGGAGTCAGAGAGACATGGAGTCAGAGAGACATGGAGACATGGATACAGAGACATGGAGACAGAGAGACAGAGAGAGAGAGTCAGAGGCATGGAGACAGAGAGCCAGAGAGACAGAGAGTCAGAGAGGCATGGAGGCAGAGAGCCAGAGAGACATGGAGACAGAGAGACATGGAGTCAGAGAGTCAGAGAGACATGGAGTCAGAGAGTCAGAGAGACATGGAGTCAGAGAGACATGGAGTCAGACAGACATGGAGTCAGAGAGTCAAAGAGACATGGAGTCAGAGAGTCAGAGAGACATGGAGACATGGAGTGAGAGAGACATGGAGTCAGAGAGTGAGAGAGACATGGAGTCAGAGAGTGAGAGAGACATGGAGTCAGAGAGTGAGAGAGGCATGGAGTCAGAGAGTGAAAGAAACATGGAGTCAGAGAGACAGAGACATGGAGCCAGAGAGTGAGAGAGAGACATGGAGTGAGAGAGTCAGAGAGACATGGAGTCAGAGAGACATGGAGTCAGAGAGCCAGAGAGACATGGAGTCAGAGAGACATGGAGACAGAGAGACATGGAGACAGAGAGACATGGAGACAGAGAGTCATAGAGACATGGAGTCAGAGAGTGAGAGACATGGAGTCAGACAGACATGGAGTCAGAGAGTCAGACAGACATGGAGTCAGAGAGTCAGAGAGACATGGAATCAGAGAGTCAGAGAGACATGGAGTCAGACAGACATGGAGTCAGAGAGTCAAAGAGACATGGAGTCGGAGAGTCAGAGAGACATTGAGACATGGAGTCAGAGAGACATGGAGACAGAGAGTCAGAGAGACATGGAGTCAAGGAGTGAGAGAGACATGGAGTCAGAGAGTGAGAGAGACATGGAGTCAGAGAGTGAGAGAGACATGGAGTGAGAGAGTCAGAGAGACATGGAGTCAGAGAGACATGGAGTCAGAGAGTCAGAGAGACATGGATTCAGAGAGACAAAGCGACAGAGAGACATGGAGACATGGAGATAGAGAGACATGGAGACAGAGAGTCAGAGAGACATGGAGTCAAGGAGTGAGAGAGACATGGAGTCAGAGAGTGAGAGAGACATGGAGTCAGAGAGTGAGAGAGACATGGAGTGAGAGAGTCAGAGAGACATGGAGTCAGAGAGACATGGAGTCAGAGAGTCAGAGAGACATGGATTCAGAGAGACAAAGCGACAGAGAGACATGGAGACATGGAGATAGAGAGACATGGAGACAGAGAGTCAGAGAGATGTGGAGTCAGAGAGATGTGGAGTCAGAGAGACATGGAGGCATGGAGTCAGAGAGACATGGAGACAGAGAGTCAGAGTCAGAGAGGCATGGAGTAAGAGGCATGGAGTCAGAGAGACAGAGAGTCAGAGACGCATGGAGTCAGAGAGGCATGGAGTCAGAGAGGCATGGAGTCAGAGAGACAGAGAGTCAGAGAGGCATGGAGTCAGAAAGACAGAGAGTCAGAGAAGCATGGAGTCAGAGAGGCATGGAGTCAGAGAGACAGAGTCAGAGAGGCATGGAGTCAGAGAGGCATGGAGTCAGAAAGACAGAGAGTCAGAGAAGCATGGAGTCAGAGAGGCATGGAGTCAGAGGGGCATAGAGTCAGAGAGGCATGGAGTCAGAGACATGGAGTCAGAGAGGCATGGAGTCAGAGAAACATGGAGACAGAAAAACATGGAGACAGAGAGACATGGAGTCAGAGAGACATGGAGTCAGAGAGACAGAGAGACATGGAGTCAGAGTCAGAATGTTGTATCATGTGGTGGGATCGGAGCAGCCCGTCTCACACTCACAGAGAGAGAGAGAGTCAGAGAGTCAGAGAGACATGGAGTCAGGAGACAGAGAGACATGGAGTAAGAGAGTCAGAGAGACATGGAGTAAGAGAGACATGGAGTCAGAGAGACATGGAGTCAGAGAGACATGGAGTCAGAGAATCAGAGAGACATGGAGCCAGAGAGACAGAGAGTCAGAGAGTCAGAGAGACATGGAGCAAGAGAGACATGGAGTCAGAGAGACATGGAGTCAGAGAGACATGGAGTCAGAGAGACATGGAGACATGGAATCAGAGAGATATGGAGTAAGAGAGTCAGAGAGACATGGAGTCAGAGAGACATGGAGACATGGATACAGAGACATGGAGACAGGGAGACAGAGTCAGAGAGGCATGGAGACAGAGAGCCAGAGAGACATGGAGTCAGGAGACAGAGAGATATGGAGTAAGAGTCAGAGACACATGGAGTCAGAGAGACATGGAGTCAGAGAATCAGAGAGACATGGAGTCAGAGAGACAGAGAGTCAGAGAGACATGGAGTAAGAGAGACATGGAGTCAGAGTCAGAGAGACATGGAGTCAGAGAGCCAGAGAGACATGGAGACAGAGACATGGAGACAGAGAGGCAGAGAATCAGAGAGGCATGGAGACAGAGAGCCAGAGAGACATGGAGACAGAGAGACATGGAGTCAGAGAGTCAGATAGACATGCAGTCAGAGAGTCAGAGACATGGAGTCAGAGAGACATGGTGTCAGAGAGTCGGAGAGTCAAAGAGACATAGAGTCAGAGAGTCAGAGAGACATGGAGACATGGAGTCAGAGAGACATGGAGACAGAGAGTCAGAGAGACATGGAGACAGAGAGTCAGAGAGACATGGAGTCAGGGAGTGAGAGAGAGAGACATGGAGTCAGAGAGTGAGAGAGACAAGGATTCAGAGAGTGAGAGTGACATGGAGTCAGAGAGACATGGAGACATGGATACAGAGACATGGAGACAGAGAGTCAAAGAGGCATGGAGACAGAGAGCCAGAGAGACATGGAGACCGAGACATGGAGACAGAGAGTCAGAGAGGCATGGAGACAGAGAGCCAGAGAGACATGGAGACAGAGAGACATGGAGTCAGAGAGTCAGAGAGACATGGAGTCAGAGAGACATGGAGTCAGAGAGTCAGAGAGACATGGAGTCAGAGAGTCAGAGAGACATGGAGTCAGAGAGACATGGTGTCAGAGAGTCGGAGAGTCAAAGAGACATGGAGTCAGAGAGTCGGAGATTCAGAGAGACATGGAGACATGGAGTCAGAGAGACATGGAGACAGAGAGTCAGAGAGACATGGAGTCAGGGAGTGAGAGAGAGAGACATGGAGTCAGAGAGTGAGAGAGACAAGGATTCAGAGAGTGAGAGAGACATGGAGTCAGAGAGACAGAGACATGGAGTCAGAGAGTGAGAGAGACATGGAGTCAGAGAGACATGGAGTCAGAGAGACATGGAGTCAGAGAGTCAGAGAGACATGGATTCAGAGAGACAAAGAGACAGAGAGACATGGAGACATGGAGTCAGAGAGATGTGGAGTCAGAGAGACATGGAGGCATGGAGTCCGAAGAGACATGGAGACAGAGAGTCAGAGTCAGAGAGGCATGGAGTCAGAGGCATGGAGTCAGAGGCATGGAGTCAGAGAGGCATGGAGTCAGAGAGGCATGGAGTCAGAGAGGCCTGGAGTCAGAGAGGCATGGAGTCAGAGAGGCATGGAGTCAGAGAAGCATGGAGTCAGAGGGGCATGGAGTCAGAGGGGCATGGAGTCAGAGAAACATGGAGTCAGAGAAACATGGAGTCAGAGAAACATGGAGACAGAGAAACATGGAGACAGAGAGACATGGAATTAGAGAGACAGAGAGACATGGAGTCAGAGAGACATGGAGTCAGAGAGACAAGGAGTCAGAGAGACAGAGAGACATGGAGTCAGAGAGACAAGGAGTCAGAGAGACAGAGAGACATGGAGTCAGAGTCAGCATGTTGTATCATGTGGTGGGATCGGAGCAGCCCGTCTCACACTCACAGAGAGAGAGAGAGAGGGGGAGGGGCGGGGAATCCAATGGCACAGCCACCACTCTGGCACAGCCACCACTCTGGCACAGCCACCCCTCTGGCCATGCAGATGTGCACGCATAACAAACACGCAACACATTGAGAGTAGGGCAGTATAATGTAGAGTACACATACCACCATGAGTTGGCCTCCACCACCACCTGCAGGAGCAGTGTGAGCAGTGTGAGGGCGAACACACACTGTCTGGAGTCCAACACACTCCCCGCCGGTGCCGAGGGACAGCATACACGCACCAGCCGCCGCAGGAACAACATACTGGATCAGCTCTGTGGAAAGACGGCAGTACAGACAGATCAGACAGGCACACACACCCACACCACCGATAGCCATTCCACATGCACGCTCATACACACACACAGACAGAACAGAAGACTGTACACATATCCTGTCTGTCTAAGTCCATCTGTCTCCACAGCCAGACTGTGAAAGGGTTAAGAGGGAGTTACAACATGCTGTGTATGGTATGTGGTGTGTGACTGTCACAGAGAGATAAAGAAAAATTAATTATGAGTGTTCTGTTGCTCTCCCTATATATACACATATATCTGTGTGTGTGTGTGTGTGTGTGTGTGTGTGTGTGTGTGTGTGTGTGTGTGTGTGTGTGTGTGTGTGTGTGTGTGTGTGTGTGTGTGTGTGTGTGTGTGTGTGTGTGTGTGTGTGTGTGTGTGTTGAGAGGCCTGGGGCCATCGGTGCAGCAGAGCAGTCCTTTGGCAGCAGGTGAGTGTGTGTATCACAGAAGACAGAATAACAATGGCCTTCAAACCCCCTTCAACCAGACATTCCTACCAGACAGTCAGTTCATTATACCCACGATAAGAGCATTCTTCTCGTGCGCCAATCAGACAAGGAGAGAGAGAGAGAGAGAGAGAGAGAGAGAGAGAGAGAGAGAGAGAGAGAGAGAGAGAGAGAGAGAACCCCTCTGTTCAACTGCATCACAGTGATGCACTTAAATTGACATGTAATGTGCAGTTAAAAACAAATTAGATAAAAATACACACATTCCTACAGAAGATCGAAATATATTTTAATATTCTGTTTCTTAAGTCGGTATCTCCTTAAAGGATCCTAGTCCATTGATGAAATGTCGTATAAGCCAAGTTTTTGCCTGTCGCGTTTAGCCTAAATATTGCTTTCGCATTTGACCAATCACTAGACCTATTTAAATTCATGACGATGTGAAATTATTATTAGTCTTAGGCTAGCCTATGCTGATTGAATCAATTACAAGACAAGTATAAGATATTTGAGTTATGAGGAAGTTCTGTAAACTATTACTTTTATTATTTAACAATTGCATCATATTTTTTAACAAATAGTATTTTCGTATAATTTTAAATTTTACGAAATAATCACAAAACTGTCCAAAATGTAATGGAAGCCTACACATTAGGCTATTTATCCGTTCGTGACCCAGTTACACCACTGTCCCATTCCCCCCCCAAAAAAATCTGTGGGTTTGAAAATTAACACTTTTACATCCAAATGAATGCACTTTTTGCTATTAATATTTTATTCGTTAATTCGTTACATGATAATTTTGTAAGTAAGTTATTATAACACTAATCTTCCTAATAACAAGTGTTCACCATGGAATACCCCATCATTTGAATAAAAAAAATGTGCATAATGCATTCATGTAGATATTTATCTAATTAAGTTTAAAAATGTGTAGTTCATATATATAAAATAAAAACTATTATTAAATGTGATATTGGAAGGCTACTACATTTTAAATAATGACAATATGAAAACCTAAATGGACATCTTTAAAAACATAGTATGTGTGTTTTGTGAAATCAAATGACATTTTGAAAACCATAATTTCTTATTAGTATGGCATACGCTTTGAAGCGATACATGCAGGCCAACAACTTAATGGATGGTAGGTTACAGTGTCGATGTCCAGGTGAAGTTGAGATTTTATTAACTGTAAATTACTTTTGAAAATCGTGATTTTAACGCGAAATTTGCAAACGAGTTTGCGTAATTTAATTAGTATGAGCCTATAAATCCAATTCCGTTTTTGGGTATGGAATAATTTGAATTTCTGCTGTTCTGATTCTAATTAAAATGTAACGGCATAACAGTCTAAATAATTTTCCTCAAATGTTTCCTGCTGTTTATAAAGTGGCATCTCCGCATGGTCATTTTATAGGCTATAGTGACTGGGAGGCGGCTAACTTGTCAAGATGTGTATTTTCCAGAGTAGTCGCTTAGACTGCGCGGTTTAATAGTCATTCAACATTTTCTCACTCACACATACACACGCGCCTTCAGTTTGCGCACTGCCTTTCGGGCTGGCGGCTAAAGTCCCCATTTTTATATAGGCCGTGAAAAATGCCCGGCCCGGTTACATCAGATCATTTATAAACAACATGTATAGCCTACATTAGTGTGAATGATAGCCACTGCTCGTCTCAGATATTGCTGGCTTCCTTCAGTCCTACGGGCGCATGGTGTGGACTGAAATAGGGAGCGCAATGGGGTGCACGTGAAAGCTGAATCAGGTGGAAGGCTAACCTTTAACCGGTAACCGTGACCTGTCATATAAACAACCAGAATTGAGGTCCTGGACACTCATTCATTTCGTCAATTCAGGGGTTCAATTGAATGAAATTCAATTTTTTGAAGTGTAATTTATTTTCTTGAATGAACCCAACAAGCAAGTGATGCAAAGAAAACACCGTTCAGACCAGACCACCACTCCCCGGTATTAACGATCTGGTCAGTGCACACCGAGTAGGGCTATTGAATTATGATTGAAACGGCTTAATTTCGACTCCACCCTGAGCAGTGAGAATCATGAATGGACAGGCAACAACAACAAGTCTCTGTTACATATCAGCTGATCAAATTGACTAAATGAATGTTAAAATCTTATAGGCTTAAACCAAGTTAAGCACAAACAAGTGTGGTGGTTTTGATACCCCAGTAAAATATTCGAATACAATAAATTAATACCATCTACACATTTACAGGGGAATAAATTAAGTTTCAGCCACAAGACGAAATATCGGTCAATATTTAAATAGTACGTTTCAAATATTTAATATAGCCTATTTCTGTTTCTGAGAACAACGGAGTAGAGAAAATAAACATGGCCAATGTGTAAAACGTAGGCCTATGTAGGTCAATCATTTATCGTCAGATTAATAGACAAATAAATGCTCCTATAAAAAGCGTCCTTGACGTGGTTTATTGATTATTCTTGGAAGGATAATGAATAAATCAGTTTATGTCCAGTGTTTCGTCCATGTCAGATGTAGACTAAATGTACATACATGAACAACCGCCTTCAAGGGACGCTGTGTTTTTTTTATTAACATAGTCAACATAAATAGATTAATTAAGTGTTACCTAATATTCATCCATGCATATCAGTTTCCAGCACACACACACACACACACACACACACACACACACACACACACACACACACACACACACACCTCGTTTTAGAAGGCCAGAGGAGGGAGCCAGAGTCTATGTTTTGATGGACGGAGAGGGAGCAGAGCACACGAAGAGAGAGAGCAAGGGTGGCATTACTAATTAAAACATGTGGCATTAGTTTAACACTGCACAAACAAAGAGTTTTAAAAAGTGTACTTCAGAAGACAAATTATAATGGTGAAGAGAAATGCTTTTGGATAGGCTGCAGGCTGCGGTCAAACAAACGAGAATCATTCCTAACGAAAAATGAGTCCTAAGCATGCCAAGAGTCGAGGACATAATTTGGGAAAGGGCTTTAGTTTTTTTTTGTTGCTAACCGATCTCTAAATAACTATTCGACAACGAACAAAATCCGAGAGCAAACTATACTCACCACTGAAAACAACGCTTTACGAACGATAATCCTCTTTGGTGAGATGATTATTCAACGAATAATTCCAGTGCCAAGGCCGTAGTGGGCTCGAGAGACTCCTTTTACCTATACGGTGGGCTTGGGTCGGTTTCAATCCAAAGCAGTTAGTGCTAAATCGGGGTTGTACGGAATAGTGTCCGTTGTGTAATGGAGGAAGGTGGCAGTAACCGTGGTAGTCCTGCGGCTCAGTGTCGGAAGACTGGCATAGGCGATCCGTTATCGACGAATGCGCTCCGCGAGCGCGGGACAGCGGAGAGGGGAGCTCTTGCAGAGACGACGGAGGTTATTTACAATGTCCAGCAGCACTATGAATAATTAGAGCCTTTAACAAACGTTGGCGTGAATCCGCGGAAACACTTAATGACAAATAAAACATTCACAAGCAACTAACAAGTGCCAGAAACGTCAGCTGTAATAAACTGTTGCCAGCGCTCTTTTGATGGTTGGGAGGATTGATAGCGGTAGCTTTATCCTTCCAAGTTTCCTTGCAGATTTGTAGAGGTTCCGAAAGCTTTGTAGAGGTTCCGAATGATTTGAAGAGGTTCCGATGGGCTGGCACTAGTGTGTAAAGCGCAGGTAAACATGAACCGGTGAGGAGAGATGATCCTACAGAGGTGACACCTTGAACTCAGAGCGTGTTCTACCTGTGGTAACATCCACACTGCAAGGTTCCTCGCCACAAACCTGAGGCCGTTATTTCATCCTCCATTCTGCACAGAAAGACACCACTCTTTCCTGAACTCCTCGGTTGATTTACTCTGTAAGAAAAACTTTACCGCAAAAAGTGCGTTCAACACATCCAACTTTGAGTGTTGGAAGACACGAATTGCTGAAAATCCACTCCAAGTTCGTCACTGGAAGAAAACTCCAAACAGCAGTACTGTGTGAGAGATGGAGAATTCGCGTGAAGATCAGCGGCTTTGCTTGAAGAAGGCACGCTCGTGGGGATTACCCCCGCCCGATGGTGTGTGTGTTGAAGAGCAGAGTGTTGCAGACTCCCTCTCCTTCTCCTTCTGTCACCTGCCTCGTCGCCTCCTCTCTCAAACTAGCAAACCCTAGCACTGATGCGCGGGGGGACACTTCTAGATGGCGCATGCGCTCCACATTTTCTCCCAAAGCCCTTCTTTAAAGTCACTAAACTTTCTAGGGCAAAGAATGCGGGGCAAAGTGGGAAAGACTCGCAATTTGCGTCTAGGTGAAATTGTAAAAAAAAATAGAAAAAAGGGCGGAACGGGCTGTAACAAAACAAGCGTCTCTATTACCTAAAATAAACGTATAAAGCACCCGGGGCTATTAGTCTATCCGTGCCAGAGCCGAGTTAGGATTTTCAGACGCAGGGGATCGAGTTACCTCCCAGTAAAAACCAAGACAAGCAGTTCGACACTGTTTGCTTATACAGAGTGCTCTCATCATGCGCAGGACTGTATGCATAAGCATTATGGTCATTAGAATAACTATTATTTTATCGCCGAACATGGACGTTATCGCAGAACACTGGACGTGAACAAGATGGAGGTATGACGGCGAAGTGTTCCGGGTTTCTGTGTCATTATTGTTTAACAGACTTTCAGACTACAAGCTCCACACATTTTTTCTCAGGAGAGAGAGAAGTCTAGGGAAGCTAACCATTATTAATTGGTTTATAAAGTATTTCCACCAATCACAGATCTGGTTCCAATCTATTTGGATTCCAGTGGATTTGAGAGGAAATAAAAGGAAAGGAAATAAAACAAATCAGTCAATGATTGTTAGAAAAAAAATAACCTCCAAATGCTAACAAAACATATACTTTCTGCTTAGTCACCTGAATGCCTGGCTGCCTGCCCAAATAAAGACTTGTTCAAACTGTGTGTGTGTGTGTGTTCTGATGTCACGTTCACATTCATAGTGCCTGCCAATCTTTGAAAGGCCTGCCTCTGCAGTGCTTTTTTGTGATCGGAGAGATGAGTGAGTTTGCCCTTGGAGTCCTCATTGTTGTGTCTGTGTGCGCACCATTGAGGTGCCATGAGATCGCACCAGACAGTCACTGTATCATTAAGAGAGAGAGAGAGAGAGAGGGCAAGCTGTTGTCTGTAAGCACAAAGTGAAGGAGAGGTTTACATTGTAACACTGTCATCATCCATAAGGGGAGGAAGGTGAGAAAGAGAGAGGGGAGAGAGACATTGCCTGCCTACTAGTCCCCATAGCTGTGATGTAGACAGTGCTGAGCCCATGCTCCATTGCTGCTAGCTAGCTTGTGTAGAGTAAGCATTATTATTAAGGCAACGGTTGGATGAGCTGTGATTGGGTTAGTGGTCCTAGCCTCTGCCGAGTCCCCCAACAACCGGATGTTCTCGTTTTCAGGGAAAATGGAAAGAGAGCCTGTGACGTCACTTCCACTTTTGGACATTAACAAGGCGATACTCCATATTAACTCCTCCTCCACATTTACTGGATTGGTTGAACAGTGCAGAAGAGAACTTCCCCTGACAGTTTTTTTACCAGTATGTAGGGGATCCAGTTTCAGGCATGTATTTTACGCCTGCTACGTTAGGTTACAGTGGTCCTAAAACAAGCCCAACCACGTAACTGAACCCCCCTTTAATCACCACCACTCCCTCCGCCTTCCCCCAGGAGGAAAGCTGGACAACATCTGTCTGAGTCTATGAGAGAGAGAGAGAGAGAGAGAGAGAGAGAGAGAGAGAGAGACAGAGAGAGAGACAGCGAGATGTGTTTAGGGTGAGAGAGAAAAGACAGATAGATGGGTTTAGGGAGAGAGAGAGACATAGAGAGAGAGAGAGAGAGAGAGAGAGAGAGAGAGAGAGAGAAAGAAAGAGAGATAGATGGGTTTAGGGAGAGAGAGACAGAGAGATGAGTTTAGGGAGAGAGAGAGACAGAGAGATGGTGGGTTTAGGAGAGAGAGAGAGAGAGAGAGAGAGAGAGAGATGGGTTTAGGGAGAGAGAGAGAGAGAGAGATGGGTTTAGGGAGAGAGAGAGAGACAGAGAGATGGGTTTAGGGAGAGAGAGAGAGAGAGAGACAGAGAGATGGGTTTAGGGAGAGAGAGAGAGACAGAGAGATGGGTTTAGGGAGAGGGAGAGAGAGAGAGAGGGAGAGAGAGATGGGTTTAGGGGGGGAGAGAGAGAGAGACAGAGAGATGGGTTTAGGGAGAGAGAGACAGAGAGAGACAGAGAGACAGAGAGAGACAGAGAGACAGAGAGAGATGGGTTTAGGGAGAGAGAGAGAGACAGAGAGAGAAACAGAGAGACAGAGACAGAGAGATGGGTTTAGGGAGACCATGAAAAAGGGGAACAAAAGCACACTCCATTGTTTCAATCTCAGAAAAAAAAATATTTCAAAAGATCCACTGATTATTAATGTTGTAATACTAAACAGAAGTATTGATAATATTCATGTCAAATTATGTTTGTGATTATCTGATAGAGATACATTCTCCGGACAGTTGAGAAAAACGACACACTTTTATTGAACGAGAAACTAATATTGACCATGGCAACACACTGTAGAACAAGCCAATAGCAGAGTTTGAGCATATTGAGACCTCGTGCTGTTCACACACGCTTACACACACACACACACACACACACACACACACACACACACACACACACACACACACACACACACACACACACACACACACACACACACACACACACACACACACACACACACACACACACACACAGAGAAAACTGTACAAGCTAAACACTTACTGCTGGTTCAGTAGAACAGAGATCTTGTTGCATCATGTCACGTTCAAACACCACGACATCCTCACTGGTAAACTGATATGTATAGACAACTCGTCCCCTTAAAGCAGCACTCCTCAATCTCTGATTCCAAAATGATAATTGGGGAGTGATGGAGAAATCAACTCAAACGGTTTCTTCCATACAAGCGTGTTTTTTTTTTTCTTAGTTATAGCATGACTGTTTTGTCCCTCTAACAGTCTGGCAAGTCTTCAACACGGATACCTAAAAACAGCCACTCCAATGCATGTTGCAATTAAACTACTCAATAAATAAACTACTAAATAAAACATCACCCACAAGCAGAAACACACAACTGATACAAACCTCAAAGAGAACAGTACTCAATCTGTTTCAGATGTAGAAAAACAAACACAACATGATACTCGTTAGTCAAACAAAGTACAGCAGGGAGAGAGAAAAACACAAGAGAAGAAAAAAAAAACTATAAACAGATCATAGTTTGATTTCCTCAGAGGGTTTTGTTTGGTCACAGTTTATACCCTTCACCCGGAGAGGGACCAAGTTGCCCCTAGACACTGGTCTGAGGTCAGTTTTGTTTTCCCACTTGCTAGTTAAGGATTTAGAAAGGGCACTGATCCTAGATCAGTTCCTATGGACATCATCTACCTGGAGCACTGTCAACCAAGAGAGCTGTCCAGTGATAGGATGACAGGAGTGTTTCCAGACTTAAGAACATTCAGAGAAAGGTAGCCTACACAGAACACTTCTCTGGGTTCTCTTTAAGGGTTCTAGAGTAATTGGAACCCGGGTTCCCTTCTCAGTGTCTCTCTGCTGACAGGGAGTGGTTCCTTTGGCACGGTACATTGAGAAGGTCCATGTTGTGGACCATGCTAATGCTATTCGTATGTGGCTACGTAAACAAACCCACATCAGGATTTGCTCTCTCCCATAGTCTTTCAAGGGCTCACAAACTATCTAAAAAAATAACACACAAAACAAATTATGTTTGGTCACTCTCAATGGTCCTTTCTGATTGGTCCTTCTGGTTTTTAGGCTGACTAGTTTGTTGTCTAGGATTTATCAGTCAGTCAGTGGGACCTGGCAGGGGGGCAGTGAGATGATTGGTTGACTGTTGGAGAGTTAAAGCCGCAGTTCATCAGTACAGTGTACAACAGTTAAGGTTACATGTCCAATGGTGCCTCGGAGCTCATGGGACTTTTACAAGTCTCTGTTCTCTGATTGTCAAACACTGGGAGGAAAGAGAGCATCTCTGCAACGGAAGGCGGGAAAAGGATTGTCTTCAACCATGGCAGGTGGGCAGGATCCTGGGACTCTGCTGCAGTCAGTCTGGCCCCTGGATCAGTAGAGCTGCTCCACCGGGATGAACAGGAGTGTGTGTTTGGTTCAAAACCCGGCTCACCAGCAGCTGTAGGGAGACATAGAAAGAACAGGCATCAGTGTGAGAGGGGAACAAACACTTTATAAAACACGTACGCACATGAAGAAGGGTGTTTCATCAGAGCTTGTTATGTGGATTAAAGGAAACCTCAGCCAACTCCCCAGTGCTTCGTAACAGGCACCCCGTCACACCAACCTACCAGAGCAGCATAAACAGACATCAGCCAGTGATGGAGAAATCAACTCAAACGGTTTCTTCCATACAAGCGTTTTTTTTTTTTTTTTCTTAGTTATAGCATGACTGTTTTGTCCCTCTAACAGTCTGGCAAGTCTCCAGATCTCCTTAAGAATGCGTTAAACGTATTTGGCACAGACCCAAACATCGAGTGCTCATTTGTAACAAACTAAAATCAGAATGTGTCTGTTACTTAGGTCTTTGTTGAGAAGCCAGCCAGCAACAAAATCAAGTCCAGGGTCTCATTTGTGGGTTGAGTTTAAAAAACAATGATGTATGCCATATACAGATGTAGGATCTTAATTTGATCACCTGTTACAGGATAACTTTCCTGCAATGCAAAACAAACCTGTAGTGTATTTTAGGTTTAAAAACGGTTCTGAAGTTTGTAATTTCCACTTAGAAATTTCAGACTTGATTTTCCCTTACGAAAAATGAATTAACCCCTACAAAAATGTCCATTAATTATAATCCATATAATAACTCACATTTCCTGCAGCTGACTGATTATTTTCCTGCTATTCGAAACTGGCTCAAATTAAGATCCTACATCTGTAAGACCAGGGCGCCCCATTGGCTGAGCAAACAGTTCTCAAAATAACCACCAATCAAGAATGGCGATCCCATCAGTCACTCGGGAAAGGCTGGAGAGGAGAACAAACACAACTAGGAGAGCAAGAAAAGAGAGGGAGAGATCAGACGAAAAGAGAGGGAGAGATCAGACAGAAAGAGAGAAAGAGTTTTAGCTAGACTGAAAGGCGGACCATGTAGACTCGAGGGTAAAATGAAGAGTGCAGAGTCCTGTGGAATTTGTTCAGGTCTGCAGGGCTTCTGGTTCTCTTCCTGTCTCCCTCTCTCTGGCTGCTGATTGGCTGCCGGGCCGAGGACCACCATCCATTACAGACGTAAATAAATAAACAGCCTCAGCAATTAAACCAAGTGCCATCATTTGTAATGCGACAGGGAATGCTGTGTGTGTTAGTGTGTGTCTCATATGTGTGTGTGAGGCTTTCCTCAGGTTACCGTGCCGTCGTCTGCACTTTAATTAATGATTTTGGGGCCCAAGAATCAACAAACAGGGCCGCGGCAGGCAGAACCCAGGCAGGAAGGCAGGGCCCAGGCCGACAGGGCCCAGGCTGCCAGGCAGGGCTGTATTTGTTCCCCTCTCACACTGATGCCTGTTCTTTCTATGTCTCCCTACAGCTGCTGGTGAGCCGGGTTTTGAACCAAACACACACTCCTGTTCATCCCGGTGGAGCAGCTCTACTGATCCAGGCTGACAGGGCCCACGCAGGCAGACAGGGCCCAGGCAGGCAGACAGGGGCCAGGCAGGCAGACAAGGCTCAGGCAGGCAGACAGGGCCCAGGCAGACAGACAGGGCCCAGGCAGTCATAAAAGAGAAGGCCCTGTCCCTGTGTGGATGGGCCTCCCCTTTCATATCAGTCAACACTTCACTACCACCACACAACATACGCTTTCAGACCACAAGTTCCCACGGCACGCCTGCATGACACTATGCATGTTTGGGTGCATGCATGTTAGTGTCTGTGGTTGCTATTCTATATTGAATAACTTTAACACAACTGGACAATATAAATAGATTCCACCCCCACTCTCTTATCTCGCACCCTATAACTACAGTAAGGGAAAAAAGTATTTGATCCCCTGCTGATTTTGTACGTTTGCCCACTGACAAAGAAATGATCAGTCTATAATTTTAATGGTAGGTTTATTTGAACAGTGAGAGACAGAATAACAACAAAAAAATCCAGAAAAACGCATGTGAAAAAATGTTATAAATTGATTTTCATTTTAATGAGGGAAATAAGTATTTGACCCCCTCTCAATCAGAAAGATTTTCAGGCTCCCAGGTGTCTTTTATACAGGTAACGAGCTGAGATTAGGAGCACACTCTTAAAGGGAGTGCTCCTAATCTCAGTTTGTTACCTGTATAAAAGACACCTGTCCACAGAAGCAATCAATCAATCAATCAGATTCCAAACTCTCCCCCATGGCCAAGACCAAAGAGCTCTCCAAGGATGTCAGGGACAAGATTGTAGACCTACACAAGGCTGGAATGGGCAACAAGACCATCGCCAAGCAGCTTGGTGAGGTGGTGACAACAGTTTGTGCGATTATTCGCAAATGGAAGAAACACAAAAGAACTGTCAATGTCCCTCGGCCTGGGGCTCCATGTAAGATCTCACCTCGTGGAGTTGCAATGATCATGAGAATGGTGAGGAATCAGCCCAGAACTACACGGGAGGATCTTGTCAATGATCTCAAGGCAGCTGGGACCATAGTCACGAAGAAAACAATTGGTAACACACTATGCCGTGAAGGACTGAAATCCTGCAGTGCCCGCAAGGTCCCCCTGCTCAAGAAAGCACATATACATGGCCGTCTGAAGTATGCCAATGAACATCTGAATGATTCAGAGGACAACTGGGTGAAAGTGTTGTGGTCAGATGAGACCAAAATGGAGCTCTTTCGCATCAACTCAACTCGCCGTGTTTGGAGGAGGAGGAATGCTGCCTATGACCCCAAGAACACCATCCCCACCGTCAAACATGGAGGTGGAAACATTATGCTTTGGGGGTGTTTTTCTGCTAAGGGGACAGGACAACTTCACCGCATCAAAGGGACGATGGACGGGGCCATGTACCGTCAAATCTTGGATGAGAACCTCCTTCCCTCAGCCAGGGCATTGAAAATGGGTCGTGGATGGGTATTCCAGCATGACAATGACCCAAAACACACGGCCAAGGCAACAAAGGAGTGGCTCAAGAAGAAGCACATTAAGGTCCTGGAGTGGCCTAGCCAGTCTCCAGACCTCAATCCCATAGAAAATCTGTGGAGGGGAGCTGAAGGTTCGAGTTGCCAAACGTCAGCCTCGAAACCTTAATGACTTGGAGAAGATCTGCAAAGAGGAGTGGGACAAAATCCCTCCTGAGATGTGTGCAAACCTGGTGGCCAACTACAAGAAACGTCTGACCTCTGTGATTGCCAACAAGGGTTTTGCCACCAAGTACTAAGTCATGTTTTGCAGAGGGGTCAAATACTTATTTCCCTCATTAAAATGCAGAAAAATTTATAACATTTTCCACAACATGTTTTTTTCTGGATTTTTTTGTTGTTATTCTGTCTCTCACTGTTCAAATAAACCTACCATTAAAATTATAGACTGATCATTTCTTTGTCAGTGGGCAAACGTACAAAATCAGCAGGGGATCAAATACTTTTTTTCCCTCACTGTATCTATGGGCAACTGCATCCAATTCATAGCGTAACAGTAGCGTCATGCTCTCCCATGCTTTGACACAAAATGTCTGCTCTGTTTCAACACGGTGGTGCTACTGTGCAGCTACACACTGAAACTGAAACTGAAAGGGCTCTTTGACAAAATATGGATACCACACATGGGGTTGCTAGACTACTTAGCATTCTTACTGTATGTTGAGAGGCTGCTCCCACATACTGTAGAACGGCGGCGTGTCCAGTATTGCTGTAGATACTCCACATTAGCAGAGAATGAGGTAAGTTACCCTCTTAAATGGTAAAGTACTTCATAATCCTCAGATGGACAGCTCTAGATAAACTTGAAACATAATCATCACAACTGCTCCCAGAATATGTAAAATGTTTTGGCATCTGGGTGGGTACTGGCTGTGTGTATAATTGAAATTCCTGAAATTTTTTAAAATCTACTCTGTGCATTCTTATCGACATCAGAAAACTGATGGACCTTAGCTAACAATGTTTCCTCCCTCCTTATAATAGACAACACAGGACTTCCGCTCATCCCTTCATCTTTCCTTCTCTTTCACTCCTCCTACAGGTCCATTAGTTCTCTCACCCTCCCACCACAACACCTCCTATCCCTCCTCCTCTTTTCCAAATTAATACTTGTTAACTTTGCCATAGCATACAGCATGCTAGATAATCATGTTTAAGATACTATACAAGTGTCTAACTGCTTCCGTATCAGCATTAAGGAGCTGTGTGTGTTTGCGTGTGTGCAGGCATGTGGGGGCATGTGCATGTGTGTGAGTGTACCAGGACCAATACATCATTGTGCCCACACGTACATGGGATACTCGTACGTGCAGTAGGAGTCATTCCTGAACGAACTTTACAGTGATGTACACCTGGAGATGGTCTGAACCAGCTTGGGCTGAACAGAGGTGTTGGGTTTGTCTGGGTAATCAGTCTAATGACAGGAGCTAAAGACAAGGGGATGGAGGGAGAGGGACACAGGAGACTGTCTATCTGTCTGTGTGTCTGCCAGCCTGCCTGTCTGTAGGGGGATTGAATACCGACCAAAAACGTCTGTATTTGAGTGAGTCGGGCTGCTCTTGACTCTTTAAGTGGTACTAATGTAAACAGCTTGTAAAAAGGATCCTTGCAGAGTTTGGGGACCACCTATGTACGAACTCAGCTCTTTCACTAGCAATTATCCTGTGACTCTTGTTCTTTTTCAGATAATTTTTTGTTGTTGCCTAAATTAAATTACCGGCACAAAGTTATCCCTCACTCTACCAAGCGGAGAGATGTAAAATAAGCCATTCTGTAAGATGAAGGTTAGAGGGGGGGAGGATGAAGGGGGAGGGAAATGCAAAGGGGAGAGAAGTGACAGCTAAGCCTACTTACGGTCCCAGAGTATTTTCTGTCCAAACAGAAAGAAATCCATTTAAAAAATGAGGAAGAGGAACCTATAGATATTTTCAAATGGAGTTAAAAGTCACAGATCCTCAAATGGGCAGGACGAGGACGATGCAGCCCATTGACTCTAATCCACTCTACAACAGGTCAGTCACTCTGCTCCACACCACAACAGGTCAGACAGTCACTCTGCTCCACACTACAACAGGTCAGAGAGTCACTCTGCACCACACTACAACAGGTCAGAGAGTCACTCTGCTCCACACCACAACAGGTCAGACAGTCACTCTGCTCCACACTACAACAGGTCAGAGAGTCACTCTGCACCACACTACAACAGGTCCGACAGTCACTCTGCTCCACACTACAACAGGTCAGAGAGTCACTCTGCTCCACACTACAACAGGTCCGACAGTCACTCTGCTCCACACTACAACAGGTCAGACAGTCACTCTGCTCCACACCACAACAGGTCAGACAGTCACTCTGCTCCACACTACAACAGGTCAGAGAGTCACTCTGCACCACACTACAACAGGTCCGACAGTCACTCTGCTCCACACTCAAATCAAATCAAATTTTATTTGTCACATACACATGGTTAGCAGATGTTAATGCGAGTGTAGCGAAATGCTTGTGCTTCTAGTTCCGACCATGCAGTAGTATCTAACAAGTAATCTAACAAATTCACAACAACTACCTTATACACACAAGAGTAAAGGAATGAATACGAGTATGTACATATAAATATATGGATGAGCGATGGCTGACCGGCATAGGCAAGATGCAGTAGATGGTATGGAGTACAGTATATACACATATATATGAGATGAGTAATGTAGGATATGTAAACATTATATACATGGCATTGTTTAAAGTGGCTAGTGATACATTATTTCATCCAATTATAATTATTAAAGTGGCTAGAGATTTGGGTCGATGGCCGAACGGCATAGGCAAGATACAGTAGATGGTTTAGAGTACAGTGTTTACAATTGATATGAGTATGTCGGATACGTAAACATTATATACAAAATTGTTTAAAGTGGCTAGTGATACATTTGTTACATCCAATTCCTAAGTTTAAAGTGGCTAGAGATTTAAGTCAGTTTGTTGGCAGCAGCCACTCAATGTTAGTGATGGCTGTTTAACAGTCTGATGGCCTTGAGGTAGAAGCTGTTTTTTAGTCTCTCGGTCCCAGCTTTGATGCACCTGTACTGACCTCGCCTTCTGGATGATAGCGGGGTGAACAGGCAGTGGCTCGGGTGGTTGTTGTCCATGATGATCTTTTTGGCCTTACTGTGACATCGGGTGGTGTAGGTGTCCTGGAGGGCAGGTAGTTTACCCCCGGTGATGCGCTGTGCAGTCCTCACTACCCTCTGGAGAGCCTTACGGTTGTGGGCGGAGCAGTTGCCGTACCAGGCGGTGATACAGCCCGACAGGATGCTCTCGATTGTGCATCTGTAAAAGTTTGTGAGTGATTTTGGTGACAAGCCGAATTTCTTCAGCCTCCTGAGGTTGAAGAGGCGCTGTTGCGCCTCTTCACCACGCTGTCTGTGTGGGTGGACCAATTCAGTTTGTCCGTGATGTGTACGCCGAGGAACTTAAAACTTTCCACCTTCTCCACTACTGTCCCCTCGATGTGGATAGGGGGGTGCTCCCTCTCCTGTTTCCTGAAGTCCACGATCTCCTTTGTCATCACTACAACAGGTCCGACGGTCACTCTGCTCCACACCACAACAGGTCAGACAGTCACTCTGCTCCACACTACAACAGGTCAGAGAGTCACTCTGCACCACAATACAACAGGTCCGACAGTCACTCTGCTCCACACTACAACAGGTCAGAGAGTCACTCTGCTCCACACTACAACAGGTCCGACAGTCACTCTGCTCCACACTACAACAGGTCAGACAGTCACTCTGCTCCACACTACAACAGGTCAGACAGTCATTCTGCTCCATATTACAACAGGCCAGACCGTCATTCTGCTCCACTCTATAACAGTTCCGACAGTCATTCTCCTCCACAGTACAACAGTTTCGACAGTCACTCTGCTCCACACTACAACAGGTAAGTCAGTCATTCTGCTCCACACTACAACAGGTCAGACAGTCATTCTGCTCCACACTACAACAGGTCAGACAGTCATTCTGCTCCACACTACAACAGGTCAGACAGCCATTCTGCTCAACACTACAACAGGTCAGAGAGTCATTCTGCTCCCCACTACAACTGGTAAGAGAGTCACTCTGCTCCACACTACAACAGGTCCGACAGTCATTCTGCTCCACACTACAACAGGTCCGACAGTCACTCTGCTCCACACTACAACAGGTAAGTCAGTCATTCTGCTCCACACTACAAAAGGTAGGACAGTCATTCTGCTCCACACTACAACAGGTCAGACAGTCATTCGGATCCACACTACAACAGGTCCGACATTCATTCTGCTCCACACTACAACAGGTCAGAGAGTCACTCTGCTCCACACGACAACAGGTCTGACAGTCACTCTGCTCCACACAACAACAGGTCAGAGAGTCACTCTGCTTCAAACGACAACAGGTTCGAAAGTCATTCTGCTCCACACAACAAAAGGTCAAACAGTCTTCTGCTCCAAACTACAACAGGTCCGACAGTCATTCTGCTCCACACTACAACAGGTCAGAGAGTCACTCTGCTCCACACGACAACAGGTCCGACAGTCATTCTGCTCCACACTACAACAGGTGAGAGTCACTCTGCTCCACTCAACAACAGGTCAGAGAGTCACTCTGCTCCACATTACAACAGGTCAGACAGTCACTCTGCTCCACACTACAACAGGTGAGAGTCACTCTGCTACCACTCTATAACAGGTCAGAGAGTCACTCTGCTCCACACTACAACAGGTCAGACGGTCAATCCGCTCCACTCTACAACAGGTCAGAGAGTCACTCTGCTCCACACGACAACAGGTCCGACAGTCAATCTGCTCCACACTACAACAGGTCCGACAGTCACTCTGCTCCACACTACAACAGGTAAGAGAGTCACTCTGCTCCACACTACAACAGGTCCGACAGTCATTCGGCTCCACTCTATAACAGGTCCGACACTCATTCTGCTCCACACTACAACAGGTCAGACAGTCATTCTGCTCCACACTACAACAGGTCAGACAGCCACACTGCTCCACACTACAACAGGTAAGAGAGTCACTCTGCTCCACACGACAACAGGTCCGACAGTCATTCTGCTCCACAATACAACAGGTCAGACAGTCACTCTGCTCCACACTACAACAGGTCAGAGAGTCACTCTGCTTCAAACGACAACAGGTTCGACAGTCATTCTGCTCCACACTACAACAGGTCAGAGAGTCACTCTGCTCCACTCTATAACAGGTCTGACAGATATTCTGCTCCACACTACAACAGGTCAGACAGTCACTCTGCTCCACACTACAACAGGTAAGAGAGTCACTCTGATCCACACGACAACAGGTCCGACAGTTATTCTGCTCCACACTACAACAGGTCCGACAGTCACTCTGCTCCACACTACAACAGTTAAGTCAGTCATTCTGCTCCACACTACAACAGGTCAGACAGTCATTCGGATCCATACTACAACAGGTCCGACATTCATTATGCTCCACACTACAACAGGTCAGAGAGTCACTCTGCTCCACACTACAACAGGTCAGAGAGTCAATCTGCTTCAAACGACAACAGGTTCGACAGTCATTCTGCTCCACACAACAAAAGGTCAAACAGTCATTCTGCTCCAAACTACAACAGGTCCGACAGTCATTCTGCTCCACACTACAACAGGTCAGAGAGTCACTCTGCTCCACATGACAACAGGTCAGACAGTCACTCAGCTCCAAACAACAACAGGTCCGACAGTCATTCTGCTCCACACTACAACAGGTGAGAGACAGTCTGCTCCACTCAACAACAGGTCAGAGAGTCACTCTGCTCCACATTACAACAGGTCAGACAGTCACTCTGCTCCACACTACAACAGGTGAGATTCACTCTGCTCCGCTCTACAACAGGTCAGAGAGTCACTCTGCTCCACACTACAACAGGTCAGACGGTCAATCCGCTCCACTCTACAACTGGTCAGAGAGTCACTCTGCTCCACACTACAACAGGTAAGTGAGTCATTCTGCTCAACACTACAACAGGTAAGAGAGTCACTCTGCTCCACACTACAACAGGTGCCGACAGTTATTCTCCTCCACACTACAACAGTTTCGACAGTCACTCTGCTCCACACTACAACAGGTAAGTCAGTCATTCTGCTCCACACTACAACAGGTCAGACAGTCATTCTGCTCCACACTACAACAGGTCAGACAGTCATTCTGCTCCACACTACAAAAGGTCAGACAGCCATTCTGCTCAATACGACAACAGGTCAGAGAGTCACTCTGCTCCCCACTACAACAGGTAAGAGAGTCACTCTGCTCCACACGACAACAGGTCCGACAGTCATTCTGCTCCACACTACAACAGGTCCGACAGTCACTCTGCTCCACTCTATAACAGGTCAGACAGTCAATCTGCTCCACACTACAACAGGTAAGAGAGTCACTCTACTCCACACGACAACAGGTCCGACAGTCAATCTGCTCCACACTACAACAGGTCCGACAGTCACTCTGCTCCACACTACAACAGGTAAGTCAGTCATTCTTCTCCACACCACAAAAGGTCCGACAGTCATTCTGCTCGACACTACAACAGGTCAGACAGTCATTCGGATCCACACTACAACAGGCCCGACATTCATTCTCCTCCACACTACAACAGGTCAGAGAGTCAATCTGCTTCAAACGACAACAGGTTCGACAGTCATTCTGCTCCACACAACAAAAGGTCAAACAGTCATTCTGCTCCAAACTACAACAGGTCCGACAGTCATTCTGCTCCACACTACAACAGGTCAGAGAGTCACTCTGCTCCACATGACAACAGGTCAGACAGTCACTCAGCTCCAAACAACAACAGGTCCGACAGTCATTCTGCTCCACACTACAACAGGTGAGAGTCACTCTGCTCCACTCAACAACATGTCAGAGAGTCACTCTGCTCCACATTACAACAGGTCAGACAGTCACTCTGATCCACACTACAACAGGTGAGATTCACTCTGCTCCACTCTACAACAGGTCAGAGAGTCACTCTGCTCCACACTACAACAGGTCAGACGGTCAATCCACTCCACTCTACAACAGGTCAGAGAGTCACTCTGCTCCACACGACAACAGGTCCGACAGACACTCTGCTCCACACTACAACAGGTAAGAGAGTCACTCTGCTCCACACTACAACAGGTCCGACAGTTATTCTCCTCCACACTACAACAGTTTCGACAGTCACTCTGCTCCACACTACAACAGGTCAGACAGTCATTCTGCTCCACACTACAACAGGTCAGACAGTCATTCTGCTCCACACTACAACAGGTAAGTGAGTCACTCTGCTCCACACTACAACAGGTCCGACAGTCAATCTGCTCCACACTACAACAGGTCCGACAGTCATTCTGCTCCACACTACAACAGGTAAGTCAGTCATTCTGCTCCACACTACAAAAGGTCCGACAGTCATTCTGCTCGACACTACAACAGGTCAGACAGTCATTCGGATCCACACTACAACAGGTCCGACATTCATTCTGCTCCACACAACAACAGGTCAGAGAGTCACTCTGCTCCACACGACAACAGGTCTGACAGTCATTCTGCTCCACACAACAACAGGTCAGAGAGTCACTCTGCTCCACACTACAACAGGTCAGACAGTCACTCAGCTCCAAACTACAACAGGTCCGACAGTCATTCTGCTCCACACTACAACAGGTGAGAGTCACTCTGCTCCACATTACAACAGGTCAGACAGTCACTCTGCTCCACACTACAACAGGTCAGAGTCACTCTGCTCCACTCTACAACAGGTCAGAGAGTCACTCTGCTCCACACTACAACAGGTCAGACGGTCAATCCGCTCCACTCTACAACAGGTCAGAGAGTCACTCTGCTCCACACGACAACAGGTCCGACAGTCACTCTGCTCCACACTACAACAGGTCAGACGGTCAATCCGCTCCACTCTACAACAGGTCAGTGAGTCATTCTGCTCCACACGACAACAGGTCCGACAGTCATTCTGCTCCACACTACAACAGGTCAGACAGTCACTCTGCTCCACACTACAACAGGTCAGAGAGTCATTCTGCTTCAAACGACAACAGGTTCAAAAGTCATTCTGCTCCACACTACAACAGGTCAGAGAGTCACTCTGCTCCACTCTATAACAGGTACGACAGTCATTCTGCTTCACACTACAACAGGTCAGACAGTCACTCTGCTCCACACTACAACAGGTAAGAGAGTCACTCTGCTCCACACGACAACAGGTCCGACAGTCATTCTGCTCCACACTACAACAGGTCCGACAGTCACTCTGCTCCACACTACAACAGGTAAGTCAGTCATTCTGCTCAACACTACAAAAGGTCCGACAGTAATTCTGCTCCACACTACAACAGGTCAGACAGTCATTCGGATCCACACTACAACAGGTCCGACATTCATTCTGCTCCAAACTACAACAGGTCAGAGAGTCACTCTGCTCCACACGACAACAGGTCTGACAGTCACTCTGCTCCACACTACATCAGGACAGAGAGTCACTCTGCTCCACACAACAAAAGGTCAAACAGTCATTCTGCTCCAAACTACAACAGGTCCGACAGTCATTCTGATCCACACTGAAACAGGTCAGAGAGTCACTCTGCTCCACACGACAACAGGTCTGACAGTCACTCTGCTCCACACTACAACAGGACAGAGAGTCACTCTACTTCAAACGACAACAGGTTCGACAGTCATTCTGCTCCACACAACAAAAGGTCAAACAGTCATTCTGCTCCAAACTACAACAGGTCCGACAGTCATTCTGCTCCACACTGAAACAGGTCAGAGAGTCACTCTGCTCCACACGACAACAGGTCCGACAGACACTCTGCTCCACACTACAACAGGTAAGTGAGTCATTCTGCTCAACACTACAACAGGTAAGAGAGTCACTCTGCTCCACACTACAACAGGTCCGACAGTTATTCTCCTCCACACTACAACAGTTTCGACAGTCACTCTGCTCCACACTACAACAGGTAAGTGAGTCATTCTGCTCCACACTACAACAGGTAAGTCAGTCATTCTGCTCCACACTACAACAGGTCAGACAGTCATTCTGCTCCACACTACAACAGGTCAGACAGTCATTCTGCTCCACACTACAACAGGTCAGACAGCCATTCTGCTCAATACGACAACAGGTCAGAGATTCACTCTGCTCCCCACTACAACAGGTAAGAGAGTCACTCTGCTCCACACGACAACAGGTCCGACAGTCATTCTGCTCCACACTACAACAGGTCCGACAGTCACTCTGCTCCACTCTATAACAGGTCCGACAGTCATTCTGCTCCACACTACAACAGGTCAGACAGTCACTCTGCTCCACACTACAACAGGTAAGAGAGTCACTCTGCTCCACACGACAACAGGTCCAACAGTCAATCTGCTCCACACTACAACAGGTCCGACAGTCACTCTGCTCCACACTACAACAGGTAAGTCAGTCATTCTGCTCCACACTACAAAAGGTCCGACAGTCATTCTGCTCGACACTACAACAGGTCAGACAGTCATTCGGATCCACACTACAACAGGTCCGACATTCATTCTGCTCCACACAACAACAGGTCAGAGAGTCACTCTGCTCCACACGACAACAGGTCTGACAGTCACTCTGCTCCACACTACAACAGGTCAGAGAGTCACTCTGCTTCAAACGACAACAGGTTCGACAGTCATTCTGCTCCACACAACAAAAGGTCAAACAGTCATTCTGCTCCAAACTACAACAGGTCCGACAGTCATTCTGCTTCACACTACAACAGGTCAGAGAGTCACTCTGCTCCACATTACAACAGGTCAGACAGTCACTCAGCTCCAAACTACAACAGGTCCGACAGTCATTCTGCTCCACACTACAACAGGTGAGAGTCACTCTGCTCCACATTACAACAGGTCAGACAGTAACTCTGCTCCACACTACAACAGGTGAGAGTCACTCTGCTCCACTCTACAACAGGTCAGAGAGTCACTCTGCTCCACACTACAACAGGTCAGACGGTCAATCCGCTCCACTCTACAACAGGTCAGAGAGTCACTCTGCTCCACACGACAACAGGTCCGACAGTCATTCTGCTCCACACTACAACAGGTCCGACAGTCACTCTGCTCCACTCTAAAACAGGTAAGTGAGTCATTCTGCTCCACACTACAACAGGTCAGATAGTCATTCTGCTCCACACTACAACAGGTCAGACAGCCATTCTGCTCCACACTACAACAGGTCAGAGAGTCACTCTGCTTCACACTACAACAGGTCAGACAGTCACTCTGCTCCACACTACAACAGGTCAGACAGTCATTCTACTCCACACTACAACAGGTCAGAGAGTCACTCTGCTCCACACGACAACAGGTTCGACAGTCATTCTGCTCCACACTACAACAGGTCAGACAGTCACTCTGCTCCACACTACAACAGGTCAGACAGTCACTCTGCTCCACTCTACAACAGTTCAGAGAGTCACTCTGCTCCACACTACAACAGGTCAGACAGTCAGTCTGCTCCACACTACAACAGGTCAGACAGTCACTCTGCTCCACACGACAACAGGTCTGACAGTCACTCTGCTCCACACTACAACAGGTCAGAGAGTCACTCCGCTCCACACTACAACAGGTCAGACAGTCAATCCACTCATCTATACAACAGGTCAGAGAGTCACTCTGCTTCACACGACAACAGGTCCGATAGTCATTCTGCTCCACACTACAACAGGTATGACAGTCATTCTGCTCCACACTACAACAGGTCAGACAGTCATTCTGCTCCACACTACAACAGGTCAGACAGCCATTCTGCTCCAAACTACAACAGGTCAGAGAGTCACTCTGCTCACCACTACAACAGGTCAGAGAGTCAATCTGCTTCAAACGACAACAGGTTCGACAGTCATTCTGCTCCACACTACAACAGGTCCGACAGTCATTCTGCTCCACACTACAACAGGTCAGACAGTCAATCCGCTCCACTCTACAACAGGTCAGAGAGTCACTCTGCTCCACACTACAACCGGTCAGACAGTCACTCTGCTCCACATTACAACAGGTCAGACTGTCACTCAGCTCCACACTACAACAGATCAGACAGTCATTCTGCTCCACATTACAACAGCTCAGACAGTCATTCGGCTCCACTCCATAACAGGTCAGAGAGTCACTCTGCTCCCCACTACAACAGGTCCGACAGTCACTCTGCTTCACACTACAACAGGTCAGACAGTCACTCTGCTCCACACTACAACAGGTCAGACAGTCATTCTGCTCCACACTACAACAGGTCAGAGATTCACTCTGCTCCACACGACAACAGGTTCGACAGTCATTCTGCTCCACACTACAACAGGTCAGAGAGTCACTATGCTTCAAACGACAACAGGTCCGACAGTCATTCTGCTCCACACTACAACAGGTCAGAGAGTAACTCTGCTCCACACTACAACAGGTCAGACAGTCAATCCGCTCATCTATACAACAGGTCAGAGAGTCACTCTGCTTCACACTACAACAGGTCAGACAGTCACTCTGCTCCACTCTACAACAGTTCAGAGAGTCACTCTGCTCCACACTACAACAGGTAAGACAGTCAGTCTGCTCCACATTACAACAGGTCAGACAGTCATTCTGCTCCACTCTATAACAGGTCCGACACTCTTTCAGCTCCACAGTACAACAGGTTAGACAGTCACTCTGCTCCACTCTACAACAGGTCAGACAGTCATTCTGCTCCACACTACAACAGGTCAGACAGTCATTCTGCTCCACTCTATAACAGGTCCGAGAGTCATTCTGCTCCACACTACAACAGGTCTGACAGTCACTCTGCTCCACACTACAACAGGTAAGTCAGTCATTCTGCTCCACATTACAACAGGTCCGAAAGTCATTCTGCTCCACACTACAACAGGTCAGACAGTCATTCTGAACCACACTACAACAGGTCCGACATTCATTCTGCTCCACACTACAACAGGTCAGACAGTCACTCTGTTCCCCACTACAACAGGTAAGAGAGTCACTCTGCTCCACACGACAACAGGTCCGACAGTCATTCTGCTCCACACTACAACAGGTCCGACAGTCACTCTGCTCCACACTACAACAGGTCAGACAGTCATTCTTATCCACACTACAACAGGTCCGACAGTCATTCTGCTCCACACTACAACAGATCAGAGAGTCATTCTGCTCCACACGACAAAAGGTCAGAGAGTCACTCTGCTCCACACTACAACAGGTCAGAGAGTCACTCTGCTTCACACGACAACAGGTCCGATAGTCATTCTGCTCCACATTACAACAGGTCAGACAGTCACTCTGCTCCACACTACAACAGGTCAGAGAGTCACTCTGCTTCACACGACAACAGGTCCGATAGTCATTCTGCTCCACACTACAACAGGTCCGACAGTCATTCTGCTCCACACTACAACAGGTCAGAGAGTCACTCTGCTCCAAATGACAACAGGTCAGAGAGTCATTCTGCTTCACACGACAACAGGTCCGATAGTCATTCTGCTCCACACTACAACAGGTCAGACAGTCACTCTGCTCCACACTACAACAGGTCAGAGAGTCACTCTGCTTCACACGACAACAGGTCCGATAGTCTTTCTGCTTCACACTACAACAGGTCAGAGAGTCACTCTGCTCCCCACTACAACAGGTAAGAGAGTCACTCTGCTCCACACTACAACAGGTCCGACAGTCAGTCTGCTCCACACTACAACAGGTAAGAGAGTCACTATGCTCCACACTACAACAGGTCAGACAGTCAGTCTGCTCCACATTACAACAGGTCAGACAGTCATTCTGCTCCACTCTATAACAGGTCAGACAGTCAGTCTGCTCCACATTACAACAGGTCAGACAGTCATTCTGCTCCACTTTACAACAGTTCCGACACTCATTCTGCTCCACAGTACAACAGGTCAGACAGTCACTCTGCTCCACAAGACAACAGGTCCGACAGTCACTCTGCTCCACACTAAAACAGGTCAAAGAGTCACTCTGCTTCCAACGACAACAGTTCCGATAGTCATTCTGCTCCACACTACAACAGGTCAGACAGTCATTCTGCTACACATTACAACAGGTCAGACAGTCATTCTGCTCCACATTACAACAGCTCAGACCGTCATTCGGCTCCACTCTATAACAGGTCCGACAGTCATTCTGCTCCACACTACAACAGGTCAGACAGTCATTCTGCTACACATTACAACAGGTCAGACAGTCATTCTGCTCCACATTACAACAGGTCAGACAGTCATTCTGCTCCGCTCTATAACAGTTCCGACAGTCATTCTCCTCCACACTACAACAGGTCAGACAGTCATTCTGCTACACATTACAACAGGTCAGACAGTCATTCTGCTCCACTCTATAACAGTTCCGACAGTCACTCTGCTCCACAAGACAACAGGTCCGACAGTCACTCTGCTCCACACTAAACCAGGTCAGAGAGTCACTCTGCTTCCAACGACAACAGTTCCGATAGTCATTCTGCTCCACACTACAACAGGTCAGACAGTCATTCTGCTACACATTACAACAGGTCAGACAGTCATTCTGCTCCACATTACAACAGCTCAGACCGTCATTCGGCTCCACTCTATAACAGGTCCGACAGTCATTCTGCTCCACACTACAACAGGTCAGACAGTCATTCTGCTCCACATTACAACAGGTCAGACAGTCATTCTGCTCCGCTCTATAACAGTTCCGACAGTCATTCTCCTCCACACTACAACAGGTCAGACAGTCATTCTGCTACACATTACAACAGGTCAGACAGTCATTCTGCTCCACTCTATAACAGTTCCGACAGTCATTCTGCTCCACACAACAACAGGTCAGAGAGTCACTCTGCTCCCCACTACAACAGGTAAGAGAGTCACTCTGCTCCACACTACAACAGGTCCGACAGTCATTCTGCTCCACACTACAACAAGTCTGACAGTCAATCTGCTCTACACTACAACAGGTAAGTCAGTCATTCTGCTCCACATTACAACAGGTCAGACAGTCATTCTTATCCACACTACAACAGGTCAGACAGTCATTCTTATCCACACTACAACAGGTCCGACATTCATTCTGCTCCACACTACAACAGGTCAGAGAGTCATTCTGCTCCAAATGACAACAGGTCAGAGAGCCACTCTGCTTCACACGACAACAGGTCCAATAGTCATTCTGCTCCACACTACAACAGGTCAGACAGTCACTCTGCTCCACACTACAACAGGTCAGAGAGTCACTCTGCTTCACACGACAACAAGTCCGATAGTCTTTCTGCTTCACACTACAACAGGTCAGACAGTCATTCTGCTCCACACTACAACAGGTCAGACAGTCATTCTGCTCCACACTACAACAGGTCAGACAGCCATTCTGCTCCACACTACAACAGGTCAGAGAGTCACTCTGCTCCCCACTACAGCAGGTAAGAGAGTCACTCTGCTCCACACGACAACAGGTCCGACAGTCATTCTGCTCCACACTATAACAGGTCCGACAGTCACTCTGCTCCACACTACAACAGGTAAGTCAGTCATTCTGCTCCACACTACAAAAGGTCCGACAGTCATTCTGCTCCACACAACAACAGGTCAAACAGTCATTCTGCTCCAAACTACAACAGGTCCGACAGTCATTCTGCTCAACACTACAACAGGTCAGATAGTCACTCTGCTCCACACGATAACAGGTCCGACAGTCATTCTGCTCCACACTACAACAGTTCAGAGAGTCACTCTGCTCCACACTACAACAGGTCTGACAGTCATTCTGCTCCACTCTACAACAGGTCAGAGAGTCACTCTGCTCCACACTACAAAAGGTCAGACAGTCAATCCGCTCCACTCTACAACAGGTCAGAGAGTCACTCTGCTCCACACTACAACAGGTCAGACAGTCAGTCTGCTCCACATTACAACAGGTCAGACAGACATTCTGCTCCACTCTATAACAGGTCAGACAGTCAGTCTGCTCCACATTACAACAGGTCAGACAGTCATTCTGCTCCACTTTATAACAGTTCCGACACTCATTCTGCTCCACAGTACAACAGGTCAGACAGTCACTCTGCTCCACACTACAACAGGTAAGAGAGTCACTCTGATCCACACGACAACAGGTCCGACAGTTATTCTGCTCCACACTACAACAGGTCCGACAGTCACTCTGCTCCACACTACAACAGTTAAGTCAGTCATTCTGCTCCACACTACAACAGGTCAGACAGTCATTCGGATCCATACTACAACAGGTCCGACATTCATTATGCTCCACACTACAACAGGTCAGAGAGTCACTCTGCTCCACACTACAACAGGTCAGAGAGTCAATCTGCTTCAAACGACAACAGGTTCGACAGTCATTCTGCTCCACACAACAAAAGGTCAAACAGTCATTCTGCTCCAAACTACAACAGGTCCGACAGTCATTCTGCTCCACACTACAACAGGTCAGAGAGTCACTCTGCTCCACATGACAACAGGTCAGACAGTCACTCAGCTCCAAACAACAACAGGTCCGACAGTCATTCTGCTCCACACTACAACAGGTGAGAGACAGTCTGCTCCACTCAACAACAGGTCAGAGAGTCACTCTGCTCCACATTACAACAGGTCAGACAGTCACTCTGCTCCACACTACAACAGGTGAGATTCACTCTGCTCCGCCCTACAACAGGTCAGAGAGTCACTCTGCTCCACACTACAACAGGTCAGACGGTCAATCCGCTCCACTCTACAACTGGTCAGAGAGTCACTCTGCTCCACACGACAACAGGTCCGACAGACACTCTGCTCCACACTACAACAGGTAAGTGAGTCATTCTGCTCAACACTACAACAGGTAAGAGAGTCACTCTGCTCCACACTACAACAGGTGCCGACAGTTATTCTCCTCCACACTACAACAGTTTCGACAGTCACTCTGCTCCACACTACAACAGGTAAGTCAGTCATTCTGCTCCACACTACAACAGGTCAGACAGTCATTCTGCTCCACACTACAACAGGTCAGACAGTCATTCTGCTCCACACTACAAAAGGTCAGACAGCCATTCTGCTCAATACGACAACAGGTCAGAGAGTCACTCTGCTCCCCACTACAACAGGTAAGAGAGTCACTCTGCTCCACACGACAACAGGTCCGACAGTCATTCTGCTCCACACTACAACAGGTCCGACAGTCACTCTGCTCCACTCTATAACAGGTCAGACAGTCAATCTGCTCCACACTACAACAGGTAAGAGAGTCACTCTACTCCACACGACAACAGGTCCGACAGTCAATCTGCTCCACACTACAACAGGTCCGACAGTCACTCTGCTCCACACTACAACAGGTAAGTCAGTCATTCTTCTCCACACCACAAAAGGTCCGACAGTCATTCTGCTCGACACTACAACAGGTCAGACAGTCATTCGGATCCACACTACAACAGGCCCGACATTCATTCTCCTCCACACTACAACAGGTCAGAGAGTCAATCTGCTTCAAACGACAACAGGTTCGACAGTCATTCTGCTCCACACAACAAAAGGTCAAACAGTCATTCTGCTCCAAACTACAACAGGTCCGACAGTCATTCTGCTCCACACTACAACAGGTCAGAGAGTCACTCTGCTCCACATGACAACAGGTCAGACAGTCACTCAGCTCCAAACAACAACAGGTCCGACAGTCATTCTGCTCCACACTACAACAGGTGAGAGTCACTCTGCTCCACTCAACAACATGTCAGAGAGTCACTCTGCTCCACATTACAACAGGTCAGACAGTCACTCTGCTCCACACTACAACAGGTGAGATTCACTCTGCTCCACTCTACAACAGGTCAGAGAGTCACTCTGCTCCACACTACAACAGGTCAGACGGTCAATCCACTCCACTCTACAACAGGTCAGAGAGTCACTCTGCTCCACACGACAACAGGTCCGACAGTCATTCTGCTCCACACTACAACAGGTAAGAGAGTCACTCTGCTCCACACTACAACAGGTCCGACAGTTATTCTCCTCCACACTACAACAGTTTCGACAGTCACTCTGCTCCACACTACAACAGGTAAGTCAGTCATTCTGCTCCACACAACAACAGGTCAGACAGTCATTCTGCTCCACACTACAACAGGTCAGACAGTCATTCTGCTCCACACTACAACAGGTCAGACAGTCACTCTGCTCCACACTACAACAGGTAAGAGAGTCACTCTGCTCCACACGACAACAGGTCCGACAGTCAATCTGCTCCACACTACAACAGGTCCGACAGTCATTCTGCTCCACACTACAACAGGTAAGTCAGTCATTCTGCTCCACACTACAAAAGGTCCGACAGTCATTCTGCTCGACACTACAACAGGTCAGACAGTCATTCGGATCCACACTACAACAGGTCCGACATTCATTCTGCTCCACACAACAACAGGTCAGAGAGTCACTCTGCTCCACACGACAACAGGTCTGACAGTCACTGCTCCACACTACAACAGGTCAGACAGTCACTCAGCTCCAAACTACAACAGGTCCGACAGTCATTCTGCTCCACACTACAACAGGTGAGAGTCACTCTGCTCCACATTACAACAGGTCAGACAGTCACTCTGCTCCACACTACAACAGGTGAGAGTCACTCTGCTCCACTCTACAACAGGTCAGAGAGTCACTCTGCTCCACACTACAACAGGTCAGACGGTCAATCCGCTCCACTCTACAACAGGTCAGAGAGTCACTCTGCTCCACACGACAACAGGTCCGACAGTCATTCTGCTCCACACTACAACAGGTCCGACAGTCATTCTGCTCCACACTACAACAGGTCAGACAGTCACTCTGCTCCACACTACAACAGGTCAGAGAGTCATTCTGCTTCAAACGACAACAGGTTCAAAAGTCATTCTGCTCCACACTACAACAGGTCAGAGAGTCACTCTGCTCCACTCTATAACAGGTACGACAGTCATTCTGCTTCACACTACAACAGGTCAGACAGTCACTCTGCTCCACACTACAACAGGTAAGAGAGTCACTCTGCTCCACACGACAACAGGTCCGACAGTCATTCTGCTCCACACTACAACAGGTCCGACAGTCACTCTGCTCCACACTACAACAGGTAAGTCAGTCATTCTGCTCAACACTACAAAAGGTCCGACAGTAATTCTGCTCCACACTACAACAGGTCAGACAGTCATTCGGATCCACACTACAACAGGTCCGACATTCATTCTGCTCCAAACTACAACAGGTCAGAGAGTCACTCTGCTCCACACGACAACAGGTCTGACAGTCACTCTGCTCCACACTACAACAGGACAGAGAGTCACTCTGCTCCACACAACAAAAGGTCAAACAGTCATTCTGCTCCAAACTACAACAGGTCCGACAGTCATTCTGATCCACACTGAAACAGGTCAGAGAGTCACTCTGCTCCACACGACAACAGGTCTGACAGTCACTCTGCTCCACACTACAACAGGACAGAGAGTCACTCTACTTCAAATGACAACAGGTTCGACAGTCATTCTGCTCCACACAACAAAAGGTCAAACAGTCATTCTGCTCCAAACTACAACAGGTCCGACAGTCATTCTGCTCCACACTGAAACAGGTCAGAGAGTCACTCTGCTCCACACGACAACAGGTCCGACAGACACTCTGCTCCACACTACAACAGGTAAGTGAGTCATTCTGCTCAACACTACAACAGGTAAGAGAGTCACTCTGCTCCACACTACAACAGGTCCGACAGTTATTCTCCTCCACACTACAACAGTTTCGACAGTCACTCTGCTCCACACTACAACAGGTAAGTCAGTCATTCTGCTCCACACTACAACAGGTCAGACAGTCATTCTGCTCCACACTACAACAGGTCAGACAGTCATTCTGCTCCACACTACAACAGGTCAGACAGCCATTCTGCTCAATACGACAACAGGTCAGAGATTCACTCTGCTCCCCACTACAACAGGTAAGAGAGTCACTCTGCTCCACACGACAACAGGTCCGACAGTCATTCTGCTCCACACTACAACAGGTCCGACAGTCACTCTGCTCCACTCTATAACAGGTCCGACAGTCATTCTGCTCCACACTACAACAGGTCAGACAGTCACTCTGCTCCACACTACAACAGGTAAGAGAGTCACTCTGCTCCACACGACAACAGGTCCGACAGTCAATCTGCTCCACACTACAACAGGTCCGACAGTCACTCTGCTCCACACTACAACAGGTAAGTCAGTCATTCTGCTCCACACTACAAAAGGTCCGAAAGTCATTCTGCTCGACACTACAACAGGTCAGACAGTCATTCGGATCCACACTACAACAGGTCCGACATTCATTCTGCTCCACACAACAACAGGTCAGAGAGTCACTCTGCTCCACACTACAACAGGTCAGACAGTCACTCTGCTCCACACTACAACAGGTCAGAGAGTCACTCTGCTTCACACGACAACAGGTCCGATAGTCATTCTGCTCCACACTACAACAGGTCAGAGAGTCACTCTGCTCCAAATGACAACAGGTCAGAGAGTCATTCTGCTTCACACGACAACAGGTCCGATAGTCATTCTGCTCCACACTACAACAGGTCAGACAGTCACTCTGCTCCACACTACAACAGGTCAGAGAGTCACTCTGCTTCACACGACAACAGGTCCGATAGTCTTTCTGCTTCACACTACAACAGGTCAGAGAGTCACTCTGCTCCCCACTACAACAGGTAAGAGAGTCACTCTGCTCCACACGACAACAGGTCCGACAGTCAGTCTGCTCCACACTACAACAGGTCCGACAGTCAGTCTGCTCCACACTACAACAGGTAAGAGAGTCACTATGCTCCACACTACAACAGGTCAGACAGTCAGTCTGCTCCACATTACAACAGATCAGACAGTCATTCTGCTCCACTCTATAACAGGTCAGACAGTCAGTCTGCTCCACATTACAACAGGTCAGACAGTCATTCTGCTCCACTTTACAACAGTTCCGACACTCATTCTGCTCCACAGTACAACAGGTCAGACAGTCACTCTGCTCCACAAGACAACAGGTCCGACAGTCACTCTGCTCCACACTAAAACAGGTCAAAGAGTCACTCTGCTTCCAACGACAACAGTTCCGATAGTCATTCTGCTCCACACTACAACAGGTCAGACAGTCATTCTGCTACACATTACAACAGGTCAGACAGTCATTCTGCTCCACATTACAACAGCTCAGACCGTCATTCGGCTCCACTCTATAACAGGTCCGACAGTCATTCTGCTCCACACTACAACAGGTCAGACAGTCATTCTGCTACACATTACAACAGGTCAGACAGTCATTCTGCTCCACATTACAACAGGTCAGACAGTCATTCTGCTCCGCTCTATAACAGTTCCGACAGTCATTCTCCTCCACACTACAACAGGTCAGACAGTCATTCTGCTACACATTACAACAGGTCAGACAGTCATTCTGCTCCACTCTATAACAGTTCCGACAGTCACTCTGCTCCACAAGACAACAGGTCCGACAGTCACTCTGCTCCACACTAAACCAGGTCAGAGAGTCACTCTACTTCCAACGACAACAGTTCCGATAGTCATTCTGCTCCACACTACAACAGGTCAGACAGTCATTCTGCTAAACATTACAACAGGTCAGACAGTCATTCTGCTCCACATTACAACAGGTCAGACAGTCATTCTGCTCCGCTCTATAACAGTTCCGACAGTCATTCTCCTCCACACTACAACAGGTCAGACAGTCATTCTGCTACACATTACAACAGGTCAGACAGTCATTCTGCTCCACTCTATAACAGTTCCGACAGTCATTCTGCTCCACACAACAACAGGTCAGAGAGTCACTCTGCTCCCCACTACAACAGGTAAGAGAGTCACTCTGCTCCACACTACAACAGGTCCGACAGTCATTCTGCTCCACACTACAACAAGTCTGACAGTCAATCTGCTCTACACTACAACAGGTAAGTCAGTCATTCTGCTCCACATTACAACAGGTCAGACAGTCATTCTTATCCACACTACAACAGGTCAGACAGTCATTCTTATCCACACTACAACAGGTCCGACATTCATTCTGCTCCACACTACAACAGGTCAGAGAGTCATTCTGCTCCAAATGACAACAGGTCAGAGAGCCACTCTGCTTCACACGACAACAGGTCCAATAGTCATTCTGCTCCACACTACAACAGGTCAGACAGTCACTCTGCTCCACACTACAACAGGTCAGAGAGTCACTCTGCTTCACACGACAACAAGTCCGATAGTCTTTCTGCTTCACACTACAACAGGTCAGACAGTCATTCTGCTCCACACTACAACAGGTCAGACAGTCATTCTGCTCCACACTACAACAGGTCAGACAGCCATTCTGCTCCACACTACAACAGGTCAGAGAGTCACTCTGCTCCCCACTACAGCAGGTAAGAGAGTCACTCTGCTCCACACGACAACAGGTCCGACAGTCATTCTGCTCCACACTATAACAGGTCCGACAGTCACTCTGCTCCACACTACAACAGGTAAGTCAGTCATTCTGCTCCACACTACAAAAGGTCCGACAGTCATTCTGCTCCACACAACAACAGGTCAAACAGTCATTCTGCTCCAAACTACAACAGGTCCGACAGTCATTCTGCTCAACACTACAACAGGTCAGATAGTCACTCTGCTCCACACGATAACAGGTCCGACAGTCATTCTGCTCCACACTGAAACAGTTCAGAGAGTCACTCTGCTCCACACTACAACAGGTCTGACAGTCATTCTGCTCCACTCTACAACAGGTCAGAGAGTCACTCTGCTCCACACTACAAAAGGTCAGACAGTCAATCCGCTCCACTCTACAACAGGTCAGAGAGTCACTCTGCTCCACACTAAAACAGGTCAGACAGTCAGTCTGCTCCACATTACAACAGGTCAGACAGACATTCTGCTCCACTCTATAACAGGTCAGACAGTCAGTCTGCTCCACATTACAACAGGTCAGACAGTCATTCTGCTCCACTTTATAACAGTTCCGACACTCATTCTGCTCCACAGTACAACAGGTCAGACAGTCACTCTGCTCCACACTACAACAAGTCTGACAGTCACTCTGCTCCACACTACAACAGGTAAGTCAGTCATTCTGCTCCACATTACAACAGGTCAGACAGTCATTCTGCTCCACATTACAACAGGTCCGATAGTCATTCTGCTCCACATTACAACAGGTCAGACAGTCACTCTGCTCCACACTAAAACAGGTCAGAGAGTCACTCTGCTTCACACGACAACAGGTCCGATAGTCATTCTGCTTCACACTACAACAGGTCAGACAGTCACTCTGCTCCACACTACAACAGGTAAGAGAGTCACTCTGCTCCACACGACAACAGGTCCGACAGTCATTCTGCTCCACACTACAACAGGTCCGACAGTCACACTGCTCCACACTACAACAGGTCAGAGAGTCACTCTGCTCCACACGACAACAGGTCCGACAGTCACTCTGCTCCACACTACAACAGGTCAAAGAGTCACTCTGCTTCAAACGACAACAGGTCAGACAGTCATTCTGCTCCACACTACAACAGGTCAGACAGTCACTCTGCTCCACACTACAACAGGTAAGAGAGTCACTCTGATCCACACGACAACAGGTCCGACAGTCATTCTGCTCCACTCTACAACAGGTCCGACAGTCTACAACAGGTAAGAGAGTCACTCTGCTTCACACGACAACAGGTCCGATAGTCATTCTGCTCCACACTACAACAGGTCCGACAGTCATTCTGCTCCACACTACAACAAGTCTGACAGTCACTCTGCTCTACACTACAACAGGTAAGTCAGTCATTCTGCTCCACATTACAACAGGTCCGACAGTCATTCTGCTCCACACTACAACAGGTCAGACAGTCATTCTGCTCCACACTACAACAGGTCAGAGAGTCACTCTGCTTCACACGACAACAGGTCCGATAGTCATTCTGCTCCACACTACAACAGGTCCGACAGTCATTCTGCTCCACACTACAACAAGTCTGACAGTCACTCTGCTCTACACTACAACAGGTAAGTCAGTCACTCTGCTCCACACGACAACAGGTAAGAGAGTCACTCTGCTCCACACGACAAAAGGTCAGAGAGTCACTCTTCTCCACACTACAACAGGTCCGACATTCATTCTGCTCCACACTACAACAGATCAGAGAGTCATTCTGCTCCACACGACAAAAGGTCAGAGAGTCACTCTTCTCCACACTACAACAGGTCAGAGAGTCACTCTGCTTCACACGACAACAGGTAAGAGAGTCACTCTGCTCCACACTACAACAGTTCCGACAGTCATTCTGCTCCACAATACAACAAGTCTGACAGTCACTCTGCTCTACACTACAACAGGTAAGTCAGTCATTCTGCTCCACATTACAACAGGTCCGACAGTCATTCTGCTCCACACTACAACATGTCAGACAGTCATTCTTATCCACACTACAACAGGTCCGACATTCATTCTGCTCCACACTACAACAGGTCAGAGAGTCATTCTGCTCCAAATGACAACAGGTCAGAGAGTCACTCTGCTTCACACGACAACAGGTCCGATAGTCATTCTGCTCCACACTACAACAGGTCAGACAGTCACTCTGCTCCACACTACAACAGGTCAGAGAGTCACTCTGCTTCACACGACAACAGGTCCGATAGTCTTTCTGCTTCACACTACAACAGGTCAGACAGTCATTCTGCTCCACACTACAACAGGTCAGACAGTCATTCTGCTCCGCACTACAACAGGTCAGACAGCCATTCTGCTCCACACGACAACAGGTCAGAGAGTCACTCTGCTCCCCACTACAACAGGTAAGAGAGTAACTCTGCTCCACACTACAACAGGTCCGACAGTCACTCTGCTCCACACTACAACAGGTCCGACAGTCACTCTGCTCCACACTACAACAGGTAAGTCAGTCATTCTGCTCCACACTACAAAAGGTCCGACAGTCATTCTGCTCCACACAACAACAGGTCAAACAGTCATTCTGCTCCAAACTACAACAGGTCCGACAGTCATTCTGCTCCACACTACAACAGGTCAGAGAGTCACTCTGCTCCACACGACAACAGGTCCGACAGTCACTCTGCTCCACACTACAACAGGTCAGAGAGTCACCCTGCTCCACACTACAACAGGTCAGACAGTCAATCCGCTCCACTCTACAACAGGTCAGAGAGTCACTCTGCTCCAAACTACAACAGTTCAGAGAGTCACTCTGCTCCACACTACAACAGGTCAGACAGTCAGTCTGCTCCACATTACAACAGGTCAGACAGACATTCTGCTCCACACTACAACAGGTCAGAGAGTCACTCTGCTCCCCACTACAACAGGTAAGAGAGTCACTCTGCTCCACACGACAACAGGTCCGACAGTCAGTCTGCTCCACACTACAACAGGTCCGACAGTCACTCTGCTCCACACTACAACAGGTAAGTCAGTCATTCTGCTCCACACTACAAAAGGTCAAACAGTCATTCTGCTCCAAACTACAACAGGTCCGACAGTCATTCTGCTCCACACTACAACAGGTCAGAGAGTCACTCTGCTCAGCACGACAACAGGTCCGACAGTCATTCTGCTCCACACTACAACAGGTCAGAGAGTCACTCTGCTCCACACTACAACAGGTCAGACAGTCAGTCTGCTCCACATTACAACAGGTCAGACAGTCATTCTGCTCCACTCTATAACAGGTCAGACAGTCAGTCTGCTCCACATTACAACAGGTCAGACAGTCATTCTGCTCCACTTTACAACAGCTCAGACCGTCATTCGGCTCCACTCTATAACAGGTCAGACAGTCACTCTGCTCCACAAGACAACAGGTCCAACAGTCACTCTGCTCCACACTAAAACAGGTCAGAGAGTCACTCTGCTTCCAACGACAACAGTTCCGATAGTCATTCTGCTCCACACTACAACAGGTCAGACAGTCATTCTGCTACACATTACAACAGGTCAGACAGTCATTCTGCTCCACATTACAACAGCTCAGACCGTCATTCGGCTCCAGTCTATAACAGGTCCGACAGTCATTCTGCTCCACACTACAACAGGTCAGACAGTCATTCTCCTCCACACTACAACAGGTCAGACAGTCATTCTGCTACACATTACAACAGGTCAGACAGTCATTCTGCTCCACTCTATAACAGTTCCGACAGTCATTCTGCTCCACACAACAACAGGTCAGAGAGTCACTCTGCTCCCCATTACAACAGGTAAGAGAGTCACTCTGCTCCACACTACAACAGGTCCGACAGTCATTCTGCTCCACACTACAACAAGTCTGACAGTCACTCTGCTCTACACTACAACAGGTAAGTCAGTCACTCTGCTCCACACGACAACAGGTAAGAGAGTCACTCTGCTCCACACGACAACAGGTCCGACAGTCACTCTGCTCCACACTACAACAGGTCAGACAGTCATTCTTATCCACACTACAACAGGTCCGACATTCATTCTGCTCCACACCACAACAGATCAGAGAGTCATTCTGCTCCACACGACAAAAGGTCAGAGAGTCACCCTGCTCCACACTACAACAGGTCAGACAGTCAATCCGCTCCACTCTACAACAGGTCAGAGAGTCACTCTGCTCCACACTACAACAGTTCAGAGAGTCACTCTGCTCCACACTACAACAGGTCAGACAGTCAGTCTGCTCCACATTACAACAGGTCAGACAGACATTCTGCTCCACACTACAACAGGTCAGAGAGTCACTCTGCTCCCCACTACAACAGTTCAGAGAGTCACTCTGCTCCACACTACAACAGATCAGAGAGTCATTCTGCTCCACACGACAAAGGTCAGAGAGTCACTCTTCTCCACACTACAACAGGTCAGAGAGTCACTCTGCTTCACATGACAACAGGTCCGATAGTCATTCTGCTCCACACTACAACAGGTCAGACAGTCACTCTGCTCCACACTACAACAGGTCAGAGAGTCACTCTGCTTCACACGACAACAGGTCCGATAGTCATTCTGCTCCACACTACAACAGGTCCGACAGTCATTCTGCTCCACAATACAACAAGTCTGACAGTCACTCTGCTCTACACTACAACAGGTAAGTCAGTCATTCTGCTCCACATTACAACAGGTCCGACAGTCATTCTGCTCCACACTACAACAGGTCAGACAGTCATTCTTATCCACACTACAACAGGTCCGACATTCATTCTGCTCCACACTACAACAGGTCAGACAGTCATTCTGCTCCACACTACAACAGGTCAGACAGTCATTCTGCTCCGCACTACAACAGGTCAGACAGCCATTCTGCTCCACACGACAACAGGTCAGAGAGTCACTCTGCTCCCCACTACAACAGGTAAGAGAGTAACTCTGCTCCACACTACAACAGGTCCGACAGTCACTCTGCTCCACACTACAACAGGTCCGACAGTCACTCTGCTCCACACTACAAAAGGTCCGACAGTCATTCTGCTCCACACAACAACAGGTCAAACAGTCATTCTGCTCCAAACTACAACAGGTCCGACAGTCATTCTGCTCCACACTACAACAGGTCAGAGAGTCACTCTGCTCCACACGACAACAGGTCCGACAGTCATTCTGCTCCACACTACAACAGGTCAGAGAGTCACCCTGCTCCACACTACAACAGGTCAGACAGTCAATCCGCTCCACTCTACAACAGGTCAGAGAGTCACTCTGCTCCACACTACAACAGTTCAGAGAGTCACTCTGCTCCACACTACAACAGGTCAGACAGTCAGTCTGCTCCACATTACAACAGGTCAGACAGACATTCTGCTCCACACTACAACAGGTCAGAGAGTCACTCTGCTCCCCACTACAACAGTTCAGAGAGTCACTCTGCTCCACACGACAACAGGTCCGACAGTCAGTCTGCTCCACACTACAACAGGTAAGTCAGTCATTCTGCTCCACACTACAAAAGGTCAAACAGTCATTCTGCTCCAAACTACAACAGGTCCGACAGTCATTCTGCTCAGCACGACAACAGGTCCGACAGTCATTCTGCTCCACACTACAACAGGTCAGACAGTCAGTCTGCTCCACATTACAACAGTTCAGACAGTCATTCTGCTCCACTCTATAACAGGTCAGACAGTCAGTCTGCTCCACATTACAACAGGTCAGACAGTCATTCTGCTCCACTTTACAACAGTTCCGACACTCATTCTGCTCCACAGTACAACAGGTCAGACAGTCATTCTGCTCCACACTACAACAAGTCTGACAGTCACTCTGCTCTACACTACAACAGGTAAGTCAGTCACTCTGCTCCACACGACAACAGGTAAGAGAGTCACTCTGCTCCACACGACAACAGGTCCGACAGTCACTCTGCTCCACACTACAACAGGTCAGACAGTCATTCTTATCCACACTACAACAGGTCCGACATTCATTCTGCTCCACACCACAACAGATCAGAGAGTCATTCTGCTCCACACGACAAAAGGTCAGAGAGTCACCCTGCTCCACACTACAACAGGTCAGACAGTCAAACCGCTCCACTCTACAACAGGTCAGAGAGTCACTCTGCTCCACACTACAACAGTTCAGAGAGTCACTCTGCTCCACACTACAACAGGTCAGACAGTCAGTCTGCTCCACATTACAACAGGTCAGACAGACATTCTGCTCCACACTACAACAGGTCAGAGAGTCACTCTGCTCCCCACTACAACAGTTCAGAGAGTCACTCTGCTCCACACTACAACAGATCAGAGAGTCATTCTGCTCCACACGACAAAAGGTCAGAGAGTCACTCTTCTCCACACTACAACAGGTCAGAGAGTCACTCTGCTTCACATGACAACAGGTCCGATAGTCATTCTGCTCCACACTACAACAGGTCAGACAGTCACTCTGCTCCACACTACAACAGGTCAGAGAGTCACTCTGCTTCACACGACAACAGGTCCGATAGTCATTCTGCTCCACACTACAACAGGTCCGACAGTCATTCTGCTCCACAATACAACAAGTCTGACAGTCACTCTGCTCTACACTACAACAGGTAAGTCAGTCATTCTGCTCCACATTACAACAGGTCCGACAGTCATTCTGCTCCACACTACAACAGGTCAGACAGTCATTCTTATCCACACTACAACAGGTCCGACATTCATTCTGCTCCACACTACAACAGGTCAGACAGTCATTCTGCTCCACACTACAACAGGTCAGACAGTCATTCTGCTCCGCACTACAACAGGTCAGACAGCCATTCTGCTCCACACGACAACAGGTCAGAGAGTCACTCTGCTCCCCACTACAACAGGTAAGAGAGTAACTCTGCTCCACACTACAACAGGTCCGACAGTCACTCTGCTCCACACTACAACAGGTCCGACAGTCACTCTGCTCCACACTACAACAGGTAAGTCAGTCATTCTGCTCCACACTACAAAAAGGTCCGACAGTCATTCTGCTCCACACAACAACAGGTCAAACAGTCATTCTGCTCCAAACTACAACAGGTCCGACAGTCATTCTGCTCCACACTACAACAGGTCAGAGAGTCACTCTGCTCCACACGACAACAGGTCCGACAGTCATTCTGCTCCACACTACAACAGGTCAGAGAGTCACCCTGCTCCACACTACAACAGGTCAGACAGTCAATCCGCTCCACTCTACAACAGGTCAGAGAGTCACTCTGCTCCACACTACAACAGTTCAGAGAGTCACTCTGCTCCACACTACAACAGGTCAGACAGTCAGTCTGCTCCACATTACAACAGGTCAGACAGACATTCTGCTCCACACTACAACAGGTCAGAGAGTCACTCTGCTCCCCACTACAACAGTTCAGAGAGTCACTCTGCTCCACACGACAACAGGTCCGACAGTCAGTCTGCTCCACACTACAACAGGTAAGTCAGTCATTCTGCTCCACACTACAAAAGGTCAAACAGTCATTCTGCTCCAAACTACAACAGGTCCGACAGTCATTCTGCTCCACACTACAACAGGTCAGAGAGTCACTCTGCTCAGCACGACAACAGGTCCGACAGTCATTCTGCTCCACACTACAACAGGTCAGACAGTCAGTCTGCTCCACATTACAACAGTTCAGACAGTCATTCTGCTCCACTCTATAACAGGTCAGACAGTCAGTCTGCTCCACATTACAACAGGTCAGACAGTCATTCTGCTCCACTTTACAACAGTTCCGACACTCATTCTGCTCCACAGTACAACAGGTCAGACAGTCACTCTGCTTCCAACGACAACAGTTCCGATAGTCATTCTGCTCCACACTACAACAGGTCAGACAGTCATTCTGCTACACATTACAACAGGTCAGACAGTCATTCTGCTCCACATTACAACAGCTCAGACCGTCATTCGGCTCCACTCTATAACAGGTCCGACAGTCATTCTGCTCCACACTACAACAGGTCAGACAGTCATTCTCCTCCACACTACAACAGGTCAGACAGTCATTCTGCTCCACTCTATAACAGTTCCGACAGTCATTCTGCTCCACACAACAACAGGTCAGAGAGTCACTCTGCTCCCCACTACAACAGGTAAGAGAGTCACTCTGCTCCACACTACAACAGGTCCGACAGTCATTCTGCTCCACACTACAACAGGTAAGTCAGTCATTCTGCTCCACATTACAACAGGTCAGACAGTCATTCTTATCCACACTACAACAGGTCAGACAGTCATTCTTATCCACACTACAACAGGTCCGACATTCATTCTGCTCCACACTACAACAGTTCAGAGAGTCATTCTGCTCCAAATGACAACAGGTCAGAGAGTCACTCTGCTTCACACGACAACAGGTCCAATAGTCATTCTGCTCCACACTACAACAGGTCAGACAGTCACTCTGCTCCACACTACAACAGGTCAGAAAGTCACTCTGCTTCACACGACAACAAGTCCGATAGTCTTTCTGCTTCACACTACAACAGGTCAGACAGTCATTCTGCTCCACATTACAACAGATCAGACAGTCATTCTGCTCCACACGACAACAGGTCCGACAGTCATTCTGCTCCACACTACAACAGGTCCGACAGTCACTCTGCTCCACACTACAACAGGTAAGTCAGTCATTCTGCTCCACACTACAAAAGGTCCGACAGTCATTCTGCTCCACACAACAACAGGTCAAACAGTCATTCTGCTCCAAACTACAACAGGTCCGACAGTCATTCTGCTCCACACTACAACAGGTCAGAGAGTCACTCTGCTCCACACGACAACAGGTCTGACAGTCATTCTGCTCCACACTACAACAGGTCAGAGAGTCACTCTGCTCCACACTACAACAGGTCTGACAGTCATTCTGCTCCACTCTACAACAGGTCAGAGAGTCACTCTGCTCCACACTACTACAGGTCAGACAGTCAATCCGCTCCACTCTACAACAGGTCAGAGAGTCACTCTGCTCCACACTACAACAGGTCAGACAGTCAGTCTGCTCCACATTACAACAGGTCAGACAGACATTCTGCTCCACTCTATAACAGGTCAGACAGTCAGTCTGCTCCACATTACAACAGGTCAGACAGTCATTCTGCTCCACTTTATAACAGTTCCGACACTCATTCTGCTCCACAGTACAACAGGTCAGAAAGTCACTCTGCTCCACACTACAACAAGTCTGACAGTCACTCTGCTCCACACTACAACAGGTAAGTCAGTCATTCTGCTCCACATTACAACAGGTCAGACAGTCATTCTGCTCCACATTACAACAGGTCCGATAGTCATTCTGCTCCACACTACAACAGGTCAGACAGTCACTCTGCTCCACACTACAACAGGTCAGAGAGTCACTCTGCTTCACACGACAACAGGTCCGATAGTCTTTCTGCTTCACACTACAACAGGTCAGACAGTCATTCTGCTCCCCACTACAACAGGTCAGAGAGTCATTCTGCTCCACACGACAACAGGTCAGAGAGTCACTCTGCTTCACACGACAACAGGTCCGATAGTCATTCTGCTCCACACTACAACAAGTCCGACAGTCACTCTGCTCTACACTACAACAGGTAAGTCAGTCATTCTGCTCCACATTACAACAGGTCCGACAGTCATTCTGCTCCACACTACAACAGGTCAGACAGTCATTCTGCTCCACACTACAACAGGTCAGAGAGTCACTCTGCTTCACACGACAACAGGTCCGATAGTCATTCTGCTCCACAATTCAACAGGTCCGACAGTCATTCTGCTCCACACTACAACAAGTCTGACAGTCACTCTGCTCTACACTACAACAGGTAAGTCAGTCACTCTGCTCCACACGACAACAGGTAAGAGAGTCACTCTGCTCCACACGACAACAGGTCCGACAGTCACTCTGCTCCACACTACAACAGGTCAGACAGTCATTCTTATCCACACTACAACAGGTCCGACATTCATTCTGCTCCACACTACAACAGATCAGAGAGTCATTCTGCTCCACACGACAAAAGGTCAGAGAGTCACTCTTCTCCACACTACAACAGGTCAGAGAGTCACTCTGCTTCACATGACAACAGGTCCGATAGTCATTCTGCTCCACACTACAACAGGTCAGACAGTCACTCTGCTCCACACTACAACAGGTCAGAGAGTCACTCTGCTTCACACGACAACAGGTCCGATAGTCATTCTGCTCCACACTACAACAGGTCCGACAGTCATTCTGCTCCACAATACAACAAGTCTGACAGTCACTCTGCTCTACACTACAACAGGTAAGTCAGTCATTCTGCTCCACACTACAACAGGTCAGACAGTCATTCTTATCCACACTACAACAGGTCCGACATTCATTCTGCTCCACACTACAACAGGTCAGACAGTCATTCTGCTCCACACTACAACAGGTCAGACAGTCATTCTGCTCCGCACTACAACAGGTCAGACAGCCATTCTGCTCCACACTACAACAGGTCAGAGAGTCACTCTGCTCCACACTACAACAGGTCAGAGAGTCACTCTGCTTCACACGACAACAGGTCCGATAGTCTTTCTGCTTCACACTACAACAGGTCAGACAGTCATTCTGCTCCCCACTACAACAGGTCAGAGAGTCATTCTGCTCCACACGACAAAAGGTCAGAGAGTCACTCTGCTTCACACGACAACAGGTCCGATAGTCATTCTGCTCCACACTACAACAAGTCCGACAGTCACTCTGCTCTACACTACAACAGGTAAGTCAGTCATTCTGCTCCACATTACAACAGGTCCGACAGTCATTCTGCTCCACACTACAACAGGTCAGACAGTCATTCTGCTCCACACTACAACAGGTCAGAGAGTCACTCTGCTTCACACGACAACAGGTCCGATAGTCATTCTGCTCCACAATTCAACAGGTCCGACAGTCATTCTGCTCCACACTACAACAAGTCTGACAGTCACTCTGCTCTACACTACAACAGGTAAGTCAGTCACTCTGCTCCACACGACAACAGGTAAGAGAGTCACTCTGCTCCACACGACAACAGGTCCGACAGTCACTCTGCTCCACACTACAACAGGTCAGACAGTCATTCTTATCCACACTACAACAGGTCCGACATTCATTCTGCTCCACACTACAACAGATCAGAGAGTCATTCTGCTCCACACGACAAAAGGTCAGAGAGTCACTCTTCTCCACACTACAACAGGTCAGAGAGTCACTCTGCTTCACATGACAACAGGTCCGATAGTCATTCTGCTCCACACTACAACAGGTCAGACAGTCACTCTGCTCCACACTACAACAGGTCAGAGAGTCACTCTGCTTCACACGACAACAGGTCCGATAGTCATTCTGCTCCACACTACAACAGGTCCGACAGTCATTCTGCTCCACAATACAACAAGTCTGACAGTCACTCTGCTCTACACTACAACAGGTAAGTCAGTCATTCTGCTCCACATTACAACAGGTCCGACAGTCATTCTGCTCCACACTACAACAGGTCAGACAGTCATTCTTATCCACACTACAACAGGTCCGACATTCATTCTGCTCCACACTACAACAGGTCAGACAGTCATTCTGCTCCACACTACAACAGGTCAGACAGTCATTCTGCTCCGCACTACAACAGGTCAGACAGCCATTCTGCTCCAAACGACAACAGGTCAGAGAGTCCCTCTGCTCCCCACTACAACAGGTAAGAGAGTAACTCTGCTCCACACTACAACAGGTCCGACAGTCACTCTGCTCCACACTACAACAGGTCCGACAGTCACTCTGCTCCACACTACAACAGGTAAGTCAGTCATTCTGCTCCACACTACAAAAGGTCCGACAGTCATTCTGCTCCACACAACAACAGGTCAAACAGTCATTCTGCTCCAAACTACAACAGGTCCGACAGTCATTCTGCTCCACACTACAACAGGTCAGAGAGTCACTCTGCTCCACACGACAACAGGTCCGACAGTCATTCTGCTCCACACTACAACAGGTCAGAGAGTCACCCTGCTCCACACTACAACAGGTCAGACAGTCAGTCTGCTCCACATTACAACAGGTCAGACAGACATTCTGCTCCACACTACAACAGGTCAGAGAGTCACTCTGCTCCCCACTACAACAGTTCAGAGAGTCACTCTGCTCCACACTACAACAGATCAGAGAGTCATTCTGCTCCACACGACAAAAGGTCAGAGAGTCACTCTTCTCCACACTACAACAGGTCAGAGAGTCACTCTGCTTCACATGACAACAGGTCCGATAGTCATTCTGCTCCACACTACAACAGGTCAGACAGTCACTCTGCTCCACACTACAACAGGTCAGAGAGTCACTCTGCTTCACACGACAACAGGTCCGATAGTCATTCTGCTCCACACTACAACAGGTCCGACAGTCATTCTGCTCCACAATACAACAAGTCTGACAGTCACTCTGCTCTACACTACAACAGGTAAGTCAGTCATTCTGCTCCACATTACAACAGGTCCGACAGTCATTCTGCTCCACACTACAACAGGTCAGACAGTCATTCTTATCCACACTACAACAGGTCCGACATTCATTCTGCTCCACACTACAGCAGGTCAGACAGTCATTCTGCTCCACACTACAACAGGTCAGACAGTCATTCTGCTCCGCACTACAACAGGTCAGACAGCCATTCTGCTCCACACGACAACAGGTCAGAGAGTCACTCTGCTCCCCACTATAACAGGTAAGAGAGTAACTCTGCTCCACACTACAACAGGTCCGACAGTCACTCTGCTCCACACTACAACAGGTCCGACAGTCACTGTGCTCCACACTACAACAGGTAAGTCAGTCATTCTGCTCCACACTACAAAAGGTCCGACAGTCATTCTGCTCCACACAACAACAGGTCAAACAGTCATTCTGCTCCAAACTACAACAGGTCCGACAGTCATTCTGCTCCACACTACAACAGGTCAGAGAGTCACTCTGCTCCACACGACAACAGGTCCGACAGTCATTCTGCTCCACACTACAACAGGTCAGAGAGTCACCCTGCTCCACACTACAACAGGTCAGACAGTCAATCCGCTCCACTCTACAACAGGTCAGAGAGTCACTCTGCTCCACACTACAACAGTTCAGAGAGTCACTCTGCTCCACACTACAACAGGTCAGACAGTCAGTCTGCTCCACATTACAACAGGTCAGACAGACATTCTGCTCCACACTACAACAGGTCAGAGAGTCACTCTGCTCCACACTACAACAGTTCAGAGAGTCACTCTGCTCCACACGACAACAGGTCCGACAGTCAGTCTGCTCCACACTACAACAGGTAAGTCAGTCATTCTGCTCCACACTACAAAAGGTCAAACAGTCATTCTGCTCCAAACTACAACAGGTCCGACAGTCATTCTGCTCCACACTACAACAGGTCAGAGAGTCACTCTGCTCAGCACGACAACAGGTCCGACAGTCATTCTGCTCCACACTACAACAGGTCAGAGAGTCACTCTGCTCCACACTACAACAGGTCAGACAGTCAGTCTGCTCCACATTACAACAGTTCAGACAGTCATTCTGCTCCACTCTATAACAGGTCAGACAGTCAGTCTGCTCCACATTACAACAGGTCAGACAGTCATTCTGCTCCACTTTACAACAGTTCCGACACTCATTCTGCTCCACAGTACAACAGGTCAGACAGTCACTCTGCTCCACAAGACAACAGGTCCAACAGTCACTCTGCTCCACACTAAAACAGGTCAGAGAGTCACTCTGCTTCCAACGACAACAGTTCCGATAGTCATTCTGCTCCACACTACAACAGGTCAGACAGTCATTCTGCTACACATTACAACAGGTCAGACAGTCATTCTGCTCCACATTACAACAGCTCAGACCGTCATTCGGCTCCACTCTATAACAGGTCCGACAGTCATTCTGCTCCACACTACAACAGGTCAGACAGTCATTCTCCTCCACACTACAACAGGTCAGACAGTCATTCTGCTACACATTACAACAGGTCAGACAGTCATTCTGCTCCACTCTATAACAGTTCCGACAGTCATTCTGCTCCACACAACAACAGGTCAGAGAGTCACTCTGCTCCCCACTACAACAGGTAAGAGAGTCACTCTGCTCCACACTACAACAGGTCCGACAGTCATTCTGCTCCACACTACAACAGGTAAGTCAGTCATTCTGCTCCACATTACAACAGGTCAGACAGTCATTCTTATCCACACTACAACAGGTCAGACAGTCATTCTTATCCACACTACAACAGGTCCGACATTCATTCTGCTCCACACTACAACAGTTCAGAGAGTCATTCTGCTCCAAATGACAACAGGTCAGAGAGTCACTCTGCTTCACACGACAACAGGTCCAATAGTCATTCTGCTCCACACTACAACAGGTCAGACAGTCACTCTGCTCCACACTACAACAGGTCAGAAAGTCACTCTGCTTCACACGACAACAAGTCCGATAGTCTTTCTGCTTCACACTACAACAGGTCAGACAGTCATTCTGCTCCACATTACAACAGATCAGACAGTCATTCTGCTCCACACGACAACAGGTCCGACAGTCATTCTGCTCCACACTACAACAGGTCCGACAGTCACTCTGCTCCACACTACAACAGGTAAGTCAGTCATTCTGCTCCACACTACAAAAGGTCCGAAAGTCATTCTGCTCCACACAACAACAGTTCCGACAGTCATTCTGCTCCACACAACAACAGGTCAGAGAGTCACTCTGCTCCCCACTACAACAGGTAAGAGAGTCACTCTGCTCCACACTACAACAGGTCCGACAGTCATTCTGCTCCACACTACAACAGGTAAGTCAGTCATTCTGCTCCACATTACAACAGGTCAGACAGTCATTCTTATCCACACTACAACAGGTCAGACAGTCATTCTTATCCACACTACAACAGGTCCGACAGTCACTCTGCTCCACACTACAACAGATCAGACAGTCATTCTGCTCCACACGACAACAGGTCCGACAGTCATTCTGCTCCACACTACAACAGGTCCGACAGTCACTCTGCTCCACACTACAACAGGTCAGAGAGTCACTCTGCTCCACACGACAACAGGTCTGACAGTCATTCTGCTCCACACTACAACAGGTCAGAGAGTCACTCTGCTCCACACTACAACAGGTCTGACAGTCATTCTGCTCCACTCTACAACAGGTCAGAGAGTCACTCTGCTCCACACTACTACAGGTCAGACAGTCAATCCGCTCCACTCTACAACAGGTCAGAGAGTCACTCTGCTCCACACTACAACAGGTCAGACAGTCAGTCTGCTCCACATTACAACAGGTCAGACAGACATTCTGCTCCACTCTATAACAGGTCAGACAGTCAGTCTGCTCCACATTACAACAGGTCAGACAGTCATTCTGCTCCACTTTATAACAGTTCCGACACTCATTCTGCTCCACAGTACAACAGGTCAGAAAGTCACTCTGCTCCACACTACAACAAGTCTGACAGTCACTCTGCTCCACACTACAACAGGTAAGTCAGTCATTCTGCTCCACATTACAACAGGTCAGACAGTCATTCTGCTCCACATTACAACAGGTCCGATAGTCATTCTGCTCCACACTACAACAAGTCAGACAGTCACTCTGCTCCACACTACAACAGGTCAGAGAGTCACTCTGCTTCACACGACAACAGGTCCGAGTAGTCTTTCTGCTTCACACTACAACAGGTCAGACAGTCATTCTGCTCCCCACTACAACAGGTCAGAGAGTCATTCTGCTCCACACGACAACAGGTCAGAGAGTCACTCTGCTTCACACGACAACAGGTCCGATAGTCATTCTGCTCCACACTACAACAAGTCCGACAGTCACTCTGCTCTACACTACAACAGGTAAGTCAGTCATTCTGCTCCACATTACAACAGGTCCGACAGTCATTCTGCTCCACACTACAACAGGTCAGACAGTCATTCTGCTCCACACTACAACAGGTCAGAGAGTCACTCTGCTTCACACGACAACAGGTCCGATAGTCATTCTGCTCCACAATTCAACAGGTCCGACAGTCATTCTGCTCCACACTACAACAAGTCTGACAGTCACTCTGCTCTACATTACAACAGGTCAGACAGTCATTCTGCTCCACTTTACAACAGTTCCGACACTCATTCTGCTCCACAGTACAACAGGTCAGACAGTCACTCTGCTCCACAAGACAACAGGTCCAACAGTCACTCTGCTCCACACTAAAACAGGTCAGAGAGTCACTCTGCTTCCAACGACAACAGTTCCGATAGTCATTCTGCTCCACACTACAACAGGTCAGACAGTCATTCTGCTACACATTACAACAGGTCAGACAGTCATTCTGCTCCACTTTACAACTGCTCAGACCGTCATTCGGCTCCACTCTATAACAGGTCCGACAGTCATTCTGCTCCACACTACAACAGGTCAGACAGTCATTCTCCTCCACACTACAACAGGTCAGACAGTCATTCTGCTACACATTACAACAGGTCAGACAGTCATTCTGCTCCACTCTATAACAGTTCCGACAGTCATTCTGCTCCACACAACAACAGGTCAGAGAGTCACTCTGCTCCCCACTACAACAGGTAAGAGAGTCACTCTGCTCCACACTACAACAGGTCCGACAGTCATTCTGCTCCACACTACAACAGGTAAGTCAGTCATTCTGCTCCACATTACAACAGGTCAGACAGTCATTCTTATCCACACTACAACAGGTCAGACAGTCATTCTTATCCACACTACAACAGGTCCGACATTCATTCTGCTCCACACTACAACAGTTCAGAGAGTCATTCTGCTCCAAATGACAACAGGTCAGAGAGTCACTCTGCTTCACACGACAACAGGTCCAATAGTCATTCTGCTCCACACTACAACAGGTCAGACTGTCACTCTGCTCCACACTACAACAGGTCAGAGAGTCACTCTGCTTCACACGACAACAGGTCCGATAGTCTTTCTGCTTCACACTACAACAGGTCAGACAGTCATTCTGCTCCCCACTACAACAGGTCAGAGAGTCATTCTGCTCCACACGACAACAGGTCAGAGAGTCACTCTGCTTCACACGACAACAGGTCCGATAGTCATTCTGCTCCACACTACAACAAGTCCGACAGTCACTCTGCTCTACACTACAACAGGTAAGTCAGTCATTCTGCTCCACATTACAACAGGTCCGACAGTCATTCTGCTCCACACTACAACAGGTCAGACAGTCATTCTGCTCCACACTACAACAGGTCAGAGAGTCACTCTGCTTCACACGACAACAGGTCCGATAGTCATTCTGCTCCACAATTCAACAGGTCCGACAGTCATTCTGCTCCACACTACAACAAGTCTGACAGTCACTCTGCTCTACATTACAACAGGTCAGACAGTCATTCTGCTCCACTTTACAACAGTTCCGACACTCATTCTGCTCCACAGTACAACAGGTCAGACAGTCACTCTGCTCCACAAGACAACAGGTCCAACAGTCACTCTGCTCCACACTAAAACAGGTCAGAGAGTCACTCTGCTTCCAACGACAACAGTTCCGATAGTCATTCTGCTCCACACTACAACAGGTCAGACAGTCATTCTGCTACACATTACAACAGGTCAGACAGTCATTCTGCTCCACATTACAACAGCTCAGACCGTCATTCGGCTCCACTCTATAACAGGTCCGACAGTCATTCTGCTCCACACTACAACAGGTCAGACAGTCATTCTCCTCCACACTACAACAGGTCAGACAGTCATTCTGCTACACATTACAACAGGTCAGACAGTCATTCTGCTCCACTCTATAACAGTTCCGACAGTCATTCTGCTCCACACAACAACAGGTCAGAGAGTCACTCTGCTCCCCACTACAACAGGTAAGAGAGTCACTCTGCTCCACACTACAACAGGTCCGACAGTCATTCTGCTCCACACTACAACAGGTAAGTCAGTCATTCTGCTCCACATTACAACAGGTCAGACAGTCATTCTTATCCACACTACAACAGGTCAGACAGTCATTCTTATCCACACTACAACAGGTCCGACATTCATTCTGCTCCACACTACAACAGTTCAGAGAGTCATTCTGCTCCAAATGACAACAGGTCAGAGAGTCACTCTGCTTCACACGACAACAGGTCCAATAGTCATTCTGCTCCACACTACAACAGGTCAGACAGTCACTCTGCTCCACACTACAACAGGTCAGAAAGTCACTCTGCTTCACACGACAACAAGTCCGATAGTCTTTCTGCTTCACACTACAACAGGTCAGACAGTCATTCTGCTCCACATTACAACAGATCAGACAGTCATTCTGCTCCACACGACAACAGGTCCGATAGTCATTCTGCTCCACACTACAACAGGTCCGACAGTCACTCTGCTCCACACTACAACAGGTAAGTCAGTCATTCTGCTCCACACTACAACAGGTCCGACAGTCATTCTGCTCCACACAACAACAGGTCAAACAGTAATTCTGCTCCAAACTACAACAGGTCCGACAGTCATTCTGCTCCACACTACAACAGGTCAGAGAGTCACTCTGCTCCACACGACAACAGGTCTGACAGTCATTCTGCTCCACACTACAACAGGTCAGAGAGTCACTCTGCTCCACACTACAACAGGTCTGACAGTCATTCTGCTCCACTCTACAACAGGTCAGAGAGTCACTCTGCTCCACACTACTACAGGTCAGACAGTCAATCCGCTCCACTCTACAACAGGTCAGAGAGTCACTCTGCTCCACACTACAACAGGTCAGACAGTCAGTCTGCTCCACATTACAACAGGTCAGACAGACATTCTGCTCCACTCTATAACAGGTCAGACAGTCAGTCTGCTCCACATTACAACAGGTCAGACAGTCATTCTGCTCCACTTTATAACAGTTCCGACACTCATTCTGCTCCACAGTACAACAGGTCAGAAAGTCACTCTGCTCCACACTACAACAAGTCTGACAGTCACTCTGCTCCACACTACAACAGGTAAGTCAGTCATTCTGCTCCACATTACAACAGGTCAGACAGTCATTCTGCTCCACATTACAACAGGTCCGATAGTCATTCTGCTCCACACTACAACAGGTCAGACAGTCACTCTGCTCCACACTACAACAGGTCAGAGAGTCACTCTGCTTCACACGACAACAGGTCCGATAGTCTTTCTGCTTCACACTACAACAGGTCAGACAGTCATTCTGCTCCCCACTACAACAGGTCAGAGAGTCATTCTGCTCCACACGACAACAGGTCAGAGAGTCACTCTGCTTCACACGACAACAGGTCCGATAGTCTTTCTGCTCCACACTACAACAAGTCCGACAGTCACTCTGCTCTACACTACAACAGGTAAGTCAGTCATTCTGCTCCACATTACAACAGGTCCGACAGTCATTCTGCTCCACACTACAACAGGTCAGACAGTCATTCTGCTCCACACTACAACAGGTCAGAGAGTCACTCTGCTTCACACGACAACAGGTCCGATAGTCATTCTGCTCCACAATTCAACAGGTCCGACAGTCATTCTGCTCCACACTACAACAAGTCTGACAGTCACTCTGCTCTACACTACAACAGGTAAGTCAGTCACTCTGCTCCACACGACAACAGGTAAGAGAGTCACTCTGCTCCACACGACAACAGGTCCGACAGTCACTCTGCTCCACACTACAACAGGTCAGACAGTCATTCTTATCCACACTACAACAGGTCCGACATTCATTCTGCTCCACACTACAACAGATCAGAGAGTCATTCTGCTCCACACGACAAAAGGTCAGAGAGTCACTCTTCTCCACACTACAACAGGTCAGAGAGTCACTCTGCTTCACATGACAACAGGTCCGATAGTCATTCTGCTCCACACTACAACAGGTCAGACAGTCACTCTGCTCCACACTACAACAGGTCAGAGAGTCACTCTGCTTCACACGACAACAGGTCCGATAGTCATTCTGCTCCACACTACAACAGGTCCGACAGTCATTCTGCTCCACAATACAACAAGTCTGACAGTCACTCTGCTCTACACTACAACAGGTAAGTCAGTCATTCTGCTCCACACTACAACAGGTCAGACAGTCATTCTTATCCACACTACAACAGGTCCGACATTCATTCTGCTCCACACTACAACAGGTCAGACAGTCATTCTGCTCCACACTACAACAGGTCAGACAGTCATTCTGCTCCACACTACAACAGGTCCGACAGTCATTCTGCTCCACACTACAACAGGTCAGACAGTCACTCTGCTCCACACTACAACAGGTCAGAGAGTCACTCTGCTTCACACGACAACAGGTCCGATAGTCTTTCTGCTTCACACTACAACAGGTCAGACAGTCATTCTGCTCCACACTACAACAGGTCAGACAGTCATTCTGCTCCACACTACAACAGGTCCGACAGTCACTCTGCTCCACACTACAACAGGTCCGACAGTCACTCTGCTCCACACTACAACAGGTCAGACAGTCACTCTGCTCCACACTACAACAGGTCAGACAGTCATTCTGCTCCACATTACAACAGGTCCGACAGTCATTCTGCTCCACACTACAACAGGTCAGACAGTCATTCTGCTCCACACTACAACAGGTCAGAGAGTCACTCTGCTCCACACTACAACAGGTCCGACAGTCATTCTGCTCCACACTACAACAGGTCCGACAGTCATTCTGCTCCACACTACAACAGGTCAGACAGTCACTCTGCTCCACACTACAACAGGTCAGACAGTCACTCTGCTCCACACTACAACAGGTCAGACAGTCATTCTGCTCCACACTACAACAGGTCCGACAGTCATTCTGCTCCACACTACAACAGGTCAGACAGTCATTCTGCTCCACACTACAACAGGTCCGACAGTCATTCTGCTCCACACTACAACAGGTCAGACAGTCATTCTGCTCCACACTACAACAGGTCAGACAGTCACTCTGCTCCACACTACAACAGGTCAGACAGTCACTCTGCTCCACATTACAACAGGTCAGACAGTCATTCTGCTCCACACTACAACAGGTCAGACAGTCACTCTGCTCCACACTACAACAGGTCAGAGAGTCACTCTGCTCCACACTACAACAGGTCCGACAGTCATTCTGCTCCACACTACAACAGGTCAGACAGTCATTCTGCTCCACACTACAACAGGTCAGACAGTCATTCTGCTCCACACTACAACAGGTCAGACAGTCATTCTGCTCCACATTACAACAGGTCAGACAGACATTCTGCTCCACACTACAACAGGTCAGACAGTCATTCTGCTCCACACTACAACAGGTCCGACAGTCATTCTGCTCCACACTACAACAGGTCAGACAGTCACTCTGCTCCACACTACAACAGGTCAGACAGTCACTCTGCTCCACACTACAACAGGTCAGATAGTCATTCTGCTCCACAGTACAACAGGTCAGACAGTCACTCTGCTCCACACTACAACAGGTCAGACAGTCACTCTGCTCCACACTACAACAGGTCCGACAGTCACTCTGCTCCACACTACAACAGGTCAGACAGTCACTCTGCTCCACACTACAACAGGTCAGACAGTCATTCTGCTCCACACTACAACAGGTCAGACAGTCATTCTGCTCCACACTACAACAGGTCCGACAGTCACTCTGCTCCACACTACAACATGTCAGACAGTCACTCTGCGCCACACTACAACAGGTAAGAGAGTCACTCTGCTCCACACAACAACAGGTCCGACAGTCATTCTGCTCCACACCACAACAGGTCCGACAGTCACTCTGCTCCACACTACAACAGGTCAGAGAGTCACTCTGCTCCACAGGACAACATGTCCGACAGTCACTCTGCTCCACACTACAACAGGTCAGAGAGTCACTCTGCTTCAAACGACAACAGGTCCGATAGTCATTCTGCTCCACACCAGAACAGGTCCGACAGTCACTCTGCTCCACACTACAACAGGTCAGAGAGTCACTCTGCTCCACAAGACAACAGGTCCGACAGTCACTCTGCTCCACACTAAAACAGGTCAGAGATTCACTCTGCTTCCAACGACAACAGGTCCGATAGTCATTCTGCTCCACACTACAACAGGTCAGACAGTCATTCTGCTCCACATTACAACAGCTCAGACCGTCATTCGACTCCACTCTGTAACAGGTCCGACAGTCATTCTGCTCCACACTACAACAGGTCAGACAGTCATTCTGCTACACATTACAACAGGTCAGACAGTCATTCTGCTCCACACTACAACAGGTCAGACAGTCATTCTGCTACACATTACAACAGGTCAGACAGTCATTCTGCTACACATTACAACAGGTCAGACAGTCATTCTGCTCCACATTACAACAGGTCAGACAGTCATTCTGCTCCACTCTATAACAGTTCCGACAGTCATTCTACTCAACACAACAACAGGTCAGAGAGTCACTCTGCTCCCCACTACAACAGGTAAGAGAGTCACTCTGCTCCACACTACAACAGGTCCGACAGTCATTCTGCTCCACACTACAACAAGTCAGAGTGTCACTCTGCTCCACACGACAACAGGTCCGACAGTCATTCTGCTCCACACTACAACAGGTCAGAGAGTCACTCTGCTCCACACTACAACAGGTCAGACAGTCAATCCGCTCCACTCTACAACAGGTCAGAGAGTCACTCTGCTCCACACTACAACAGTTCAGAGAGTCACTCTGCTCCACACTACAACAGGTCAGACAGTCACTCTGCTCCACATTACAACAGGCCAGACAGTCATTCTGCTCCACTCCATAACAGGTCAGCCAGTCAGTCTGCTCCACATTACAACAGGTCAGACAGTCACTCTGCTCCACATTACAACAGGCCAGACAGTCATTCTGCTCCACTCCATAACAGGTCAGCCAGTCAGTCTGCTCCACATTACAACAGGTCAGACAGTCATTCTGCTCCACTTTATAACAGTTCCGACACTCATTCTGCTCCACAGTACAACAGGTCAGACAGTCACTCTGCTCCACTTTACAACAGGTCAGACAGTCATTCTGCTCCACATTACAACAGGTCAGACAGTCATTCAGCTCCACTCTATAACAGGCCCGAGAGTCATTCTGCTCCACACTACAACAGGTCTGACAGTCACTCTGCTCCACACTACAACAGGTAAGTCAGTCATTCTGCTCCACATTACAACAGGTCCGACAGTCATTCTGCTCCACACTACAACAGGTCAGACAGTCATTCTGATCCACACTACAACAGGTCCGACATTCATTCTGCTCCACACAACAACAGGTCAGAGAGTCATTTTGCTTCACACGACAACAGGTCCGACAGTCATTCTGCTCCACACTACAACATGTCCGACAGTCACTCTGCTCCACACTACAACAGGTAAGAGAGTCACTCTGCTTCACACGACAACAGGTCCGATAGTCATTCTGCTCCACACTACAACAGGTCCGACAGTCACTCTGCTCCACACTACAACAGGTAAGAGAGTCATTCTGCTCCACACTACAACATGTCCGACAGTCACTCTCCTCCACACTACAACAGGTCAGACAGTCATTCTGTTCCACACTACAACAGGTCCGATATAGCTTGGAAGCTAGGAACTATTCAGTTGATGAAAAGAGTAAGAGCTAGATTCAATCCGGTGAGCGGAAGACCCGCGTTATAGCGCGACTGACATTTAAAGGCAATGATCCCGGGTTCACGGAGACCGCATTTACGGTAAACGTTGCATATGTAAGCTAAATTGGAAAACCGTGCTTCTACACCTGCATTGGTTGCTGTTTTGGGTTTTAGGCTGGGTTTCTGTACAGCATTCTGTGACATCAGCTGATGTAAGATGGGCTTTATAAATAAAATGTATTTAAATTACCTTTAAATGTCAATTGCGCTATCGTGTGGATCTTCTAGGTCTAGGAAAATGACTTTGTGATTATAATAAAAAGTCTCCTTTGTATAATATTACATCTATTTCGTTATATCCTTTACTTTACAGTAGTCTATACTCCAGGCTCCAATGAATCTGATTTTGTAGCGGTCAACTTATGAAGAGGTTAATGTGTGACAATCAGAAGAGGTTAGCTGGTAACTATACTACAAACTATGCCAACACGCATAACTTTGAATAGAACACATAACGCGTGCGCTGTACACACACACACACACACACACACACACACACACACACACACACACACACACACACACACACACACACACACACACACACACACACACACACACACACACACACACACACACACACACACACACAGAGCATCATTAAACAGTTTTTGATGTCTCCCATAACACTATAAACATTGCTTTGCCACCCTGTTGCACAATAAAAACACAGACATGTACCCACATAAAAGTGCATAAACGTGCGCGCACACAGCGTGCGCGCACACAAGCATTGGAACGGGGCCCTTTTTCAAACCCTGATGAAAAAAATATGGTCTCCATCAACCAGCCCAGAGAGGCAGAACATCTCCCATGGAACAATTGCTTCAAGAGCTCTCTCTTTTTTTTGCCTGACTTTTACAACTTCCTCCTGGTCCGGGCTGTAGTTCTAACCCAAACAAAACTCCATTTTTTAGTTATTGGCCCTCATGGCATGTAATGGAGAATCAAGCTAATTATCCCTACAGCTGTTTTCACTTGCTTTTTATGTAAGCAATACCTGGCTGATCCAGGGAGCAACAGTGAGGCCCTTCTTAGTGCACCGCTCCAGGCCTCGAGGCCTGTTGGAATTAGAGAGCAAAATGCCGGCTTTTCCTCCCCAGCACCCCCACCCAATACTGCCCCCACCCCACCTACCTCAACCATGAACCCCCTCACACACACACTCACAACCCCCAATCCCCATTTCCAACTCCCCCCAAACACGCACACCTCTCATCCCAATTTTTGATTTCCAACAAAACTGCTATTGAACAATTAAGAGGAATCAGGAGAGAGAGAGAAAGAGGAAGAGAGAAATATAGTTTGATTTCTCCTTCAGAAGCTGTGAGCAGATTAATTAGAAATAGGAATAAGGGTGTGGCTTAAATTGGAACAATCAAAGTCAAAGTCAAAGTCACCATTATTAGTCAGTTGTACAACCGAATGCCTTCAACCGAAATGTGTCTTCCGCATTTAACCCAACCCCTCTGAATCAGAGAGGTGCGGGGGGCTGCCTTAATCGACATCCACGTCTTCGGCGCCCGGGGAACAGTGGGTTAACTGCCTTGTTCAGGGGCAGAACGACAGATTTTTACCTTGTCAGCTCGGTGATTCGAACTTGCAACCCTCCGGTTACAAGTCCAACGCTCTAACCACTAGGCTACCTGCCGCCCCCAATCGCTCACTGAGGAGGGGAGGGAGGGAGAGAGAGAGAAAAAGGCGGGAGGGAAAGTGAAAAAACCGGGAGGGAGGGAGAAAAAGAAAACAATCTCTGGCTTGCTAATTACATAATTTCCTTCATCTGAGCAAACACACGCTGAGTGAAAGCAAGCATGAGCTAGGGCACAGATGCTAGGCTGAGAGGTGCTGATGTTAGCTAGTGTTACGGATGCTAGGCTGAGAGGTGCTGATGTTAGCTAGTGTTACGGATGCTAGGCTGAGAGGTGCTGATGTTAGCTAGTGTTACGGATGCTAGGCTGAGAGGTGCTGATGTTAGCTAGTGTTACGGATGCTAGGCTGAGAGGTGCTGATGTTAGCTAGTGTTACAGATGCTAGGCTGAGAGGTGCTGATGTTAGCTAGTGTTACGGATGCTAGGCTGAGAGGTGCTGATGTTAGCTAGTGTTACAGATGCTAGGCTGAGAGGTGCTGATGTTAGCTAGTGTTACGGATGCTAGGCTGAGAGGTGCTGATGTTAGCTAGTGTTACGGATGCTAGGCTGAGAGGTGCTGATGTTAGCTAGTGTTACAGATGCTAGGCTGAGAGGTGCTGATGTTAGCTAGTGTTACAGATGCTAAAATGGCACTAAGCTAACATGGACTAGTGAGACAGGCTAGTTCAATGGTCACATGCTCTATGATGGATTGGATTTTTGTGTGTTTAGTGGATGTTAGATACAATATAGCATTTAGTAAATACACCACTAGGGGGAGTTGACTGTAGATAAAGGGAGTGTCACCTCTGAAATTAATGAAGGGACACAGAATTAGGTAGAAACACTCTACTTTAAACTGTCCTATTTAAACTGCAGAACAGACACAGCCAAAAGAGATGAACAAGATAAATATTCCTCTAGGCTTCTATCCATCCCCCCTCTCTCAATTCACTGGGCTTCATTGGCATGGGAAACATATGTTTACATTGCCAAAGCAAGTGAAATGGATCATAAACAAAAGTGAAATAAACAATCAGAAATTATCAATAAACATTCATCAAAAAAGTTTCAAAAGAAGAGAGGTGTTTATATTATGTCTATATACAGTGTTGTAACAATGTGCAAACAATTGAATTACAAAAGGGAAAATGAATAAATATAAATATGGGTTGTATTTACGATAGTTTTTGTTCTTCCCTGGTTGCCCGTTTCTTGTGGCAACAGGTCACAAATCTTGCTATTGCAGTATTTCACGTCATAGATATGGGAGTTTTATCAAAATTGGAATTGCTTTCTAATTCTTTGTGGGTCAGGGAAATATGTGTCTCTAATATGCAACTCAGTTTCCACCTCATTTTGTGTGCAGTGTGCACATAGCCTGTCTTCTCTTGAGAGCCAGGTCTGCCTACGGAGGCCTTTCTCAATTTAAGGCTAAGCTCACTGAGTCTGTACATAGTCAAAGCTTTTTGGGCCAGTCACAGTGGACAGGTATTCTGCCACTGTGTATTCTCTGTTTAGTTTCCTCTGTTTTTTTGGTTAATTCTTTCCAATGTGTCAAGTAATTATATTTTTGTTTTTTGAGTCTAATTGTGTTGCTGTCCTGGGGCTCTGTGGGGTATGTTTGTGACCAGCTTGCTGAGGGGACTCTTCTCTAGGCTCCTCTCTGTAGGCTTTGTTGTTTAGGTAGGTGTAAAATGTAACGTCTCTTTTCTGGATTTTGATAATTAGCAGGATTCATCCTAATTCAAAAGTCAAAGTCACCATTATTAGTCAGTTGTACAACCAAATGCCTTCAACCGAAATGTGTCTTCCGCATTTAACCCAACCCCTCTGAATCAGAGAGGTGCGGGGGGCTGCCTTAATCGACATCCACGCCTTCGGCGCCCGGGAACAGTGGGTTAACTGCCTTGTTCAGGGGCAGAACGACAGATTTTTTCCTTGTCAGCTCGGGGATTCGAACTTGCAACCCTCCGGTTACAAGTCCAAAACTCTAACCACTAGGCTACACTAGGCTACCTGCATGCATTACTTGGTGTTTACGTTGTACACTGAGGATGTTTTTCAGAATTCCACATGCACAGTACCAATTAGGTGTTTGTCCCATTTTGTGAATTCTTGGTTGGTGAGCGGACCCCAGACCTCACAACCATAAAGGGCAATGGGGTCTATAACTGATTAAAGTATTTTTTGCCAGATCCTAATTGGGATGATGGCATTGAAGGCCCGTCTTGCCTTGTCTCTCAGATCGTTCATAGCTTTGTGGAACTGTGGTGCTGATGTTTAGGCTGAGGTATGTATAGTGTTTTGTGTGCTTTAGGGGAGGTATTCCCAAACTGGGGTACGCCCAGCGGTACGCGCAATGCCGTCGGGGGTAAGCCAAATAAAAATGTAATTCACTTTAAAAAAAAAATGATAATAACATTTAAATAAGACAACAACAAAAAAAATCTTCACATTTTCAAACAGTCAATTTATATTTTCCAACAGGGCTATACATTTGCGTGAGGTTTTTTTCTCAACTGAGTAGCCTCGTTTCACTGCCAAAAATAAAATGAAACCATCTAGTGTTCAGCGAATTAACAACACAATGTCAAATACAGGTAGCCTAGTCAAATAATTAACATCCAATCACATTAACCGTTACTCTCTCGCGGGAATTCCACTAACGGTCTGTATGTAGCCAAACGTAGCTGCTGTTCATTCCGTTTGCTCGAAAATTGATTATTGGTTAAAAAAAAAGTAAGGCCCGCATCCATAAAGACACATAACAGCTCTAATAGTAGTACTGCTACTACCAGCAGTACTACAACTGCACTTGTTGACAACACAAATTGTTCTGCTTCCACAAGCACATCCAATGCTAGCATCAGTAATTCTACATTTGTTGTTAGCCCAGCTAGCATGGACACTGACAGTTGTGAATCTGATGCGGCCAAAGAGCTACTGCCCCCTTACCCGGGAAAGCACCGAACAACAGACAGGAATGTTGGACCATCGAAGAGGCGCAAATATGATGAGAACTACATTGATTTGGGGTTCACTTATATTGGGAGTAGTGTCTTTCCTCAGCCACAGTGTGTCATATGTGCAAAAGTACAACTCTATGAAACCTTCACTCTTGAGCAGAGATTTAGAAACAAAACAGGCCAATTTCAAAACTAAACCACAGGAGTTTTTTGAGCAAGAATTAAGATGACTTTCGAGTAGTAAGACATGTATAAAAGCAACAGATACCATTAATAAGAAGGGTCTAGAAGCGTCTTATATGGTGAGGTACCGAGTGGCTAGGACAGGTAAGACCCATACTATTGTGGAGGACTTAATTCTTCCTGCTGACGCGGATATGGCTGGGACAATGCTGGGGGAAAAGGCCCAAAAACTATACAGACAATGACTTCATCAAACAACAGTGTTTCACGATGCATCAGTGACATGGCAAGAGATGTTTTGAAACAATTACTGCTTCGTATACAATCCAGTGAATTATATGCGTTACAGCTGGATGAGTCAACAGACGTGGCGGGCCTGGCACAGCTCCTGGTATATGTCCGTTACGTTTATGGGGGGTCAATTAAGGAAGACATCCTCTTCTGCAAACCACTGGAAACCAGGACAACAGGACAGGATCTTTTTTAAGTGTTGGACAGCTTTGTGACATCAAATGGACTTTGGTGGTCAAGATGTGTTGGTATCTGTACTGATGGCGCAAAAGCCATGTCAGGGAGACATAGTGGAGTGGTAACGCGTGTGCAAGCAGTTGTTCCCGATGCCACTTGGGTACACTGCAGCATCCAAAGAGAGGCTCTTGCTGCCAAGGGAATGCCTGACAGCATGAAATACGTTTTGGACATTACAGTGAAAATTTGTTAAAGCAAGACCCCTGAACTCTCGTGTATTTTCTGCACTATGCAATGATATGGGCAGCGACCATGTAACGCTTTACAACATACAGAAGTGCGCTGGTTATCAAGGGACAAAGTATTGACACATTTTTTTAATTCAGAGACAAGCTTAAAGTTTTCTTTAGTGACCATCATTTTCACTTGTCTGACCGCTTGCATGATGACGAGTTTCTCACACGACTGGCCTATCTGGGTGATGTTTTTTCTCGCCTGAATGATCAGGATCTAGGATTACAGGGACTCTCCGCAACTATATTCAATGTGCTGGACAGAATTGAGGCTATGATTAGGAAGTTGGAGCTCTTCTCTGTCAACACACAGGTCTTTCCATCATTGTATGATTTTTTGTGTACAAATTGACCGAAGTTTACAGACAATGTCAAATGTGATATAGCGAAGTACCTGAGTGAGTTGGGAGAACAATTACGCAGGTACTTTCCCGGAACAGATGACACAAACAAATTATTTTGTTATCCCTTTCATGCCCTGCCTCCAGTCCACTTACCGATATCTGAACAAGAGAGCCTCATCGAAATTGCAACAAGTGATTCTGTGAAAATTGAATTTAATCAGAAGCCACTGCCAGATTACTTGATTGGGCTGCGCTCAGAGTATCCTGCCTTGGCAAATCATGCTGTTAAGACACTGATGCCCTTTGCAACTACGCACCTATGTGAGAGTAGATTCTTGAAAACTAAATACAGGCACAGAATGTGTGCGGAAAATGATTTAAGACTGAGACTCTCTCCAATACAACCCAACATTGCAGAGATATGTGCATCCTTTCCAGCACATCCTTCTCATTAACCTGTGGTGAGGTATTAACAATTTAACTATTAACAAATAAGGTTTTATATGTAAGATGGTTAAATAAAGAACAAAATTATTGATTATTATTATATTATTATTTGTTCACTGGTCTTATAAGAGCTCTTTGTCACTTCCCACGAGCCGGGCTGTGAGAAAAACTCAGACTTATGTTTAATAAATGTATTGTATAGTGTGTGTGTGGCAGGCTTACATTGATGGCTGACCCTGGTGCTAGAGGGGTACGCAGCTGGAGGTTGAATGTTTGAAGGGGTACGGGACTATGAAAAGTTTGGGAACCACTGCTCTAGGGAAAAGGTGACTAGACGGAATTTGAATTTGTGGTCCTGGCAACTTGACCTTTTTTGTAACACAATTATTTTTGTCTTACTGAGAAATCTGAAAAAACTGAAAAAGTGCAGAAGATCTAGGTGCTGCTGTAGGTCCTCCTTCGTTGGGGACAGAAGCACCAGATCATCAGCAAACAGTAGACATTTGACGTCAGATTCTAGCAGGGTGAGGCCGGGTGCTGCAGTCTGTTCTTGTGCCCTCGCCAATTCGTTGATATAGAGTTGAAGTCGGAAGTTTACATACACTTAGGTTGGAGTCATTAAAACTCGTTTTTCAACCACTCCACAAATGTCTTGTTAACAAACTATAGTTTTGGCAAGTCGGTTAGGACATCTACTTTGTGCATGACACAAGTCATTTTTCCAACAATTGTTTACAGACAGACATTATTTCACTTATAATTCACTGTATCACAATTCCAGTGGGTCAGAAGTTTACATACACTAAGTTGACTGCTTTAAACAGCTTGGAAAATTCCAGAAAATGATGTCATGGATTTAGAATCTTCTGATAGGCTAATTGACATCATTTCAGTCAATTGGAGGTGTAGCTGTGGATGTATTTCAAGGCCTACCTTCAAACTCAGTGCCTCTTTGCTTGGCATAATGGGAAAATAAAAAGAAATCAGTCATCTGAACAAAAAATATTACGCAAGTATAAACACCATGGGACCACGCAGCTGTCATACCACTGAGGAAGGAGACGCGTTCTGTCTCCTAGAGATGAACGTACTTTGGTGCGAAAAGTGCAAATCAATCCCAGAACAACAATAACTCTTCATGTTGTTGTTTGTTTAGCGTTATCCAATTCTTCCAGAAGTGGTTAGATTCTATGGATTCTTCAATTACATTGAGCTGATTTTTGAAGTACTATTGATACTTTTTCCGTAGTGTATTTCTGTATTGTTTTAGTGATTCACCATTGTAAAAGGCGTAGCCTCAGGTTTTCTGGGTCTCTGTGTTTTTGGTTGGATAGGTTTCTCAATTTCTTTCTTAGGTTTTCGCATTCTTCATTAAACAATTTGTAATTTTTATACATTTTCTTAGGTTGTCTGATTGACATGTTTAGATTTGATAGGGAAGCTGAAAGGTCAAATATATTGTTTAGGCTTTCTACTGCCAAGTTTACACCTTCACTTTTGCAGTGAAACATTTTGTCCCGGAAGTTGTCTAAAAGGAATTGAATTTGTTGTAGCCCAATTGTTTTTTGGTAGGTTTCTACTTTCCTTTCATCTATAGCATTTCTTAATAGTATGCAGTTCATTTGGCTTTGATGCCTCATAATTAAGTATTGTTCTGTTCAAGTAGACAGAGTTTGCTGTGATCTGAAAGGGGTGTCAGTGAGCTGACTGTGAAAGCTCAGAGGTCAGTGATAAAGTAATCTACAGTACTACTGCCAAGAGATGAGTAGGTGTACCTACAATAGGAGTCCCCTCGAAGCAACTCTCTCTCTCTCTCTCTCTCTCTCTCTCTCTCTCTCTCTCTCTCTCTCTCTCTCTCTTTGTTTCTTTGTCTTTGTCTCTTTGTCTCTGTCTCTCTCTCAAGATAGAGGGCTAGTTTCAGTGGGATGGTGGTGAGCTCTCTGTGTACAGCCAAGGTGTGCCAACCTCTAAAACTGATACGGGTGGAATCTGCAGCCCATACTCCTTACTAGGTGCAGCTTGTTTTGACACCCCCCCAACAAGAATATGCACGCACGCACACACAAATACAAGCACGCCCGTCACAGACACACACACATCACAGAGAGGGGGAGTAAATGAAGTTTTTGGCAGGAGAAGAAGTTCAAATATTCATTTGTGACTTCAAACGCTTAAGGCAAGAAAGAACATATGTTGATAAAAGTGTATAATGTTCATGCAGGTCCTAAGTACAGGTCCTAAGCAACAACAATAAATGGTAGCGTGGAATTGTATCTATTTTTTTAAGGGGCTTTCTCTCTCCCTCGCTATTCACTCTCCTCCTTCTTTTCACTCTGACTATCTATGTCACTGTCTTCTTGTTTCCCTACTTTTACTAAGTTGACCTCTTCCTACACAAGTCTACTCTCCTACACTAGTCTACTCTCCTACATGAGTCTACTCTCCTACATGAGTCTACTCTCCTACACTAGTCTACTCTCCTACACTAGTCTACTCTCCTACACTAGTCTACTCTCCTACATGAGTCTACTCTCCTACACTAGTCTACTCTCCTACACTAGTCTACTCTCCTACATGAGTCTACTCTCCTACACGAGTCTACTCTCCTACACGAGTCTACTCTCCTACATGAGTCTACTCTCCTACACTAGTCTACTCTCCTACATGAGTCTACTCTCCTACATGAGTCTACTCTCCTACACTAGTCTACTCTCCTACACTAGTCTACTCTCCTACATGAGTCTACTCTCCTACACGAGTCTACTCTCCTACACGAGTCTACTCTCCTACATGAGTCTACTCTCCTACACTAGTCTACTCTCCTACACTAGTCTACTCTCCTACACTAGTCTACTCTCCTACACGAGTCTACTCTCCTACACGAGTCTACTCTCCTACATGAGTCTACTCTCCTACACTAGTCTACTCTACTACACTAGTCTACTCTCCTACACTAGTCTACTCTCCTACACGAGTCTACTCTCCTACACTAGTCTACTCTCCTACACGAGTCTACTCTCCTACATGAGTCTACTCTCCTACACTAGTCTACTCTCCTACACTACTCTACTCTCCTGCACTAGTCTACTCTCCTACACTAGTCTACTCTCCTACACGAGTCTACTCTCCTACATGAGTCTACTCTCCTACACTAGTCTACTCTCCTACACTAGTCTACTCTCCTACATGAGTCTACTCTACTACACTAGTCTACTCTCCTACACGAGTCTACTCTCCTACATGAGTCCACTCCTACACTAGTCTACTCTCCTACACTACTCTACTCTCCTACACTAGTCTACTCTCCTACACTACTCTACTCTCCTACACTAGTCTACTCTCCTACACTAGTCTACTCTCCTACACTACTCTACTCTCCTACACTAGTCTACTCTCCTACACTACTCTACTCTCCTACACTAGTCTACTCTTCTACACTAGTATACTCTATCTGTTCTTGTTATTTCACTGAATCTCAGTCCCCCTCTCTCTGTATGTACAGTATGAGTGGCAGTGTTTATATTGAGGGGGATGTCCAGAGCTTTGCCATGAACCAGCTGTGTGTGAGTGTGTGTGTGCGTTTCTCTGTGTGAGTGCAAGTCGACATGATTCTGTGTGAATGTATGTGTGTGTGTGTGTGTTTGTGTGTGTGTTTGAACCCTAACTCTCCACTTGTGTATCACAAAAATGATCCTGCAGTAAGCCTGAGTACCAGAGCCTAGACCTTGACCCAGAACTAAACCCAGAACCAGAGACCAGGCCAGCACTCTGAACGTGCCTGCATCCTGACACTACCACAGGCCCGGCGAAGCAGGGGAGACGGGTGAAACTCGAGCACACATTAAAGCACCTCCATCAGGTAGTAGATCAGGGAGGCCTCCATGCTCTGGAGGTCTGTGGGGGTTTGGGCCTCTGAGGGACTATCTCACCCCCATCTGGAAAGAGAATCTGAGGGTAGTCTGATGGACGATAAGAGGCCAGGCAGACTGACACACACAGTTTCTCACCCCCATTATCCAGACTGTGGAAGGGAGGAGGGGGTTCCGGTACGATGCAATCCCAGCAATGCCGCATTCTCATGGGGGTGAGAGGGGGATCGGGGGGTGGAGTGATTTCTTTGAAGATGCGACCTAATGCCCTGATACAGACACACAAGCACACAGCTATATGTACAGACAAAAACACACACACACACACAAACACACACACACCTTGGGAGCCAGCTCTCAGCTGGTAACGCATGCAATAGAGAGAGGGAAGCAGCTCTCCTTGACTTGATGTACTAATCATATTTCATACAGCAGGAATCTAAGTTTCCAGAGAAGATAGAAAACAGACTGGAGTCAAGGCTTTGTTCCTGGAACTGCTAAAACACAGGATGAAACAGTCGTATGTTAGAAACGCAGGATGAAACAGTCGTATGTTGGAGACACATAATGAAACAGTCCTATGTTGGGGACACATGATGAAACAGTCATATGTTGGGGACACAGGATGAAACAGGCATATGTTGGGGACACATGATGAAACAGTCCTATGTTGGGGACACAGGATGAAACAGTCGTATATTGGGGACACAGGATGAAACAGTCCTATGCTGGGGACACAGGATGAAACAGTCGTATATTGGGGACACATGATGAAACAGTCCTATGTTGGGGACACATGATGAAACAGTCCTATGTTGGGGACACAGGATGAAACAGTCCTATGTTGGGGACACAGGATGAAACAGTCCTATGTTGGGGACACAGGATGAAACAGTCCTATGTTGGGGACACAGGATGAAACAGCCCTATGTTGGGGACACAGGATGAAACAGTCCTATGTTGGGGACACAGGATGAAACAGTCCTATGTTGGAGACACAGGATGAACCAGTCCTATGTTGGAAACACAGGATGAAACAGTCCTATGTTGGAAACACAGGATGAAACAGTCCTATGTTGGGGACACAGGATGAAACAGTCCTATGTTGGAAACACAGGATGAAACAGTCCTATGTTGGGGACACAGGATGAAACAGTCCTATGTTGGGGACACAGGATGAAACAGTCCTATGTTGGGGACACAGGATGAAACAGTCCTATGTTGGAGACACAGGATGAACCAGTCCTATGTTGGAAACACAGGATGAAACAGTCCTATGTTGGAAACACAGGATGAAACGGTCCTATGTTGGGGACACAGGATGAAACAGTCCTATGTTGGAAACACAGGATGAAACAGTCCTATGTTGGGGACACAGGATGAAACAGTCCTATGTTGGGGACACAGGATGAAACAGTCCTATGTTGGAGACACAGGATGAAATAGTCCTATGTTGGGGACACAGGATGAAACAGTCCTATGTTGTAAACGCAGTATGAAACAGTCCTATGTTGGAGACAAATGATGAACCAGTCCTATGTTGGAACCACAGGATGAAACAGTCCTATGTTGGGGACACAGGATGAAACAGTCCTATGTTGGGGACACAGGATGAAACAGTCCTATGTTGGAGACACAGGATGACATAGTCCTATGTTGGGGACACAGGATGAAACAGTCCTATGTTGTAAACGCAGTATGAAACAGTCCTATGTTGGAGACAAATGATGAACCAGTCCTATGTTGGAACCACAGGATGAAACAGTCCTATTTTGGGGACACAGGATGAAACAGTCCTATGTTGGGGACACATGATGAAACAGTCCTATGTTGGGGACACACAATGAAACAGTCATATGTTGGGGAAACACAGAATGAAACATTCCTATGTTGGAACACAGGATGAAACAGGCATATGTTGGGGACACAGGATGAAACAGTCCTATGTTGGGGACACAGAATGAAACAGACCTATGTTGGAAACACAGAATGAAACAGGCCTATGTTGGGGACACAGGATGAAACAGGCCTATGTTGGGGACACAGGATGAAACAGCCCTATGTTGGGGACACATAATGAAACAGTCCTATGTTGGAGACACAGGATGAAACAGCCCTATGTTGGGGACACAGGACAAAACAGCCCTATGTTGGGGACACAGGATGAAACAGTCCTATGTTGGGGACACAGGATGAAACAGTCCTATGTTGGGGACACAGGATGAAACAGTCCTATGTTGGGGACACAGGATGAAACAGTCCTATGTTGGAGACACAGGATGAAACAGTCCTATGTTGGAGACACAGGATGAAACAGTCCTATGTTGGAGACACAGGATGAAACAGTCCTATGTTGGGGACACAGGATGAAACAGTCCTATGTTGGGGACACATGATGAAACAGTCCTATGTTGGAGACACAGGATGAAACAGTCCTATGTTGGGGACACAGGATGAAACAGTCCTATGTTGGGGACACAGGATGAAACAGTCCTATGTTGGGGACACAGGATGAAACAGTCCTATGTTGGGGACACAGGATGAAACAGTCCTATGTTGGAAACACAGGATGAAACAGTCCTATGTTGGGGACACAGGATGAAACAACACTAATTCCCCCAATACACTAGTTCACTCCACACCAATCACCACTCTGCTAGGTCAACATATTTTATTAACCTCTAGTTCTTCTTTCCTCCCCCTGCTCTCCCTCCCTCTTTTTCTCTCTTAATCCCCCTGTCTCTCTCAATCCCCTGTCTCTCTCAATCCCCGTCTCTCTCAATCCCCCATCTCTCTCAATCCCCGTCTCTCTCAATCCCCCGCCTCTCTCAATCCCCCCGCCTCTCTCAATCCCCACATCTCTCTCAATCCCCCCATCTCTCTCAATCCCCCATCTCTCTCAACCCCCCGTCTCTCTCAATCCCCCATCTATCTCAATCCCCCCATCTCTCTCAATCCCCGTCTCTCTCAATCCCCGTCTCTCTCAATCCCCCATCTCTCTCAATCCCCCCATCTCTCTCAACCCCCCGTCTCTCTCAATCCCCCATCTATCTCAATCCCCCCATCTCTCTCAATCCCCCCATCTCTCTCAATCCCCCGTCTCTCTCAATCCCCCATCTCTCTCAATCCCCTGTCTCTCTCAATCCCCCCATCTGTCTCTCTCTCTCTCTCATGCTGGAATGAGAGGGCAGACATGTTTTCTCATTCATACTTTTATCTGTTTCTTTTTCCTTTGTTTCTCAGGGCGCAACGAAGTCCCCACTCTTCTCCTAACGTCTTTTCAAGACCAGTCTCTCCCTCCGACCCGTCTCTCTTTCTTCTAACTCGTCTCGCTCTCTCCTGACCCATCTCTCTCTCTCCTGACCCGTCTCTCTCTCTCTCCTGACCTACGTTTCTTTCTCTGTCCCCCCTCTCTCACTCTTCCCCACTGTCTGTGTCCATGCAGGACCTGTGGAAGCCAGAGACATGCCAGGTCACCAGGTTTAAAACTCCACTTCATATTCTATCAACATCCCAGTGAATGGGGCTCTGCACACGTGGACACCAAAACGCAGATTATTTAGCTTCTCCTGGTCCATAGCTTGATAGGTTTCTGGAGGGTGTTCCAAAACATAAGGAGGAAGGATGCCTGAATAGTGGGGGGGCTCTGAGGATTTGGTTGGGTGGGGGATAAGGAGGGGGAGTATAGTTTGATTTGGTGTAAGGTACGGGGGTAGGCCCTATATTTACATTTCATATCAAATGTATTTAGGATCACTTGAAACAGATAAATACATTTGATCCTTAAGATGTCAATCTGAAGGGGGGGGTTCTTTGGAGGTGTGTGTGTCTCCCATCCAAACGTTTGGGCCTGTACACCTATTCGGAAGCTCCACCCTCCCTCCATGCAGGACATTGTGTGCCTGCGCATATACAGTTGAAGTCAGAAGTTTACATACACCTTAGCCAAATACATTTAAACTCAGTTTTTCACAATTCCGGACATTTAATCCTAGTAAAAATTCCCTGTCTTAGGTCAGTTAGGATCACCACTTACTTTAAGAATGTGAAATGTCAGAATAATAGTAGAGAGAATGATTTATTTCAGTATTTATTGCTGTCATCACATTCCCAGTGGGTCAGAAGTTTACATACACTCAATTAGTATTTGGTAGCATTGCCTTTAAATTGTTTAACTTGGGTCAAACGTTTTGGGTAGCCTTCCACAAGCTTCCCACAATAAGTTGGGTGAATTTTGGCCCATTCCTCCTGACAGAGTTGGTGTAACTGAGTCAGGTTTGTAGGCCTCCTTGCTCACACACGCTTTTTCAGGTCTGCCGACATATTTTCTATGGGATTGAGGTCAGGGATTTGTGATGGCCACTCCAATACCTTGACTTTGTTGTCCTTAAGCCATTTTTTGCCACAACTTTGGAAGTATGCTTGGGGTCATTATCCATTTGGAAGACCCATTTGCGACCAATCTTTAACTTCCTGACTGATGTCTTGAGATGTTGCTTCAATATATCCACATCATTTTCTTTCCTCATGATGCCATCTATTTTGTGAAGTGCACCAGACCCTCCTGCAGCAAAGCACCCCCACAACATGACGCTGCCACCCCCGTGCTTCACATTTGGGATGGTGTTCTTCGGCTTGCAAGCCTCCCCCTTTTTCCTCCAAACACAACGATGGCCATTATGGCCAAACAGTTCTATTTTTGTTTCATAAGACCAGAGGACATTTCTCCAAAAAGTACGATCTTTGTCCCCATGTGAAGTTGCAAACCGTAGTCTGGCTTTTTTATGGCGGTTTTGAAGCAGCGGCTTTTTACTTGCTGAGCGGCCTTTCAGGTTATGTCGATATAGGACTCGTTTTACTGTGGATATAGATACTTTTGTACCTGTTTCCTCCAGCATCTTCACAAGGTCCTTTGCTGTTGTTCTAGGATTGATTTCCACTTTTCGCACCAAAGTACGTTCATCTCTAGGAGACAGAACGCGTCTCCTTCCTGAGCGGTATGACGGCTACGTGGTCCCATGGTGTTTATACTTGCATACTATTGTTTGTACAGATTAACGTGGTACCTTCAGGCGTTTGGAAATTGCTCCCAAGGATGAACCAGACTTGTGGAGGTCTAAAAAACATTCCTGAGGTCTTGGCTGGTTTCTTTTGATTTTCCCATGATGTCAAGCAAAGAGGCACTGAGTTTGAAGGGAGGCCTTGAAATACATCCACACCTACACCTCCAATTGACTCAAATTATGTCAATTAGCCTATCAGAGGCTTCTAAATCCATGACATCATTTTCTGGAATTTTCCAAGCTGTTTAAAGGCACAGTCAACTTAGTGTATGTAAACTTCTGACCCACTGGAATTGTGATACAGTGAATTTTAAGTGAAATAATCTGTCTGTAAACAATTGTTGGAAAAATGACTTGTGTCATGCACAAAGTAGATGTCCTAACCGACTTGCCAAAACTATAGTTTGTTAACAAGACATTTGTGGAGTGGTTGAAAAACGAGTTTTAATGACTCCAATCTAAGTGTATGTAAACTTCCGACTTCAACTGTATATGTGTGTGTGTCTGTATATGTGTGTGTACAGGACTGTGTAAAATTGAACAGAGGAATGACGTCTCTCTAAGCTGGAGCATTCTGCAGGATGTACTCTAGTGCAGATACAGATCTGTTTTCAACTCAGCTGGGGTTTTCCCACTCCGACCTGTGTTAGGTTTTAAACATCTCTCTCCAGGTAAAACAGACGAACAAGCTCAAAGGCAGAAGACATATGTAACCCTAAAACCAATATTTCTATGAGACCAGTTAAGAATATAGAAAGATAACCAGACTTTATTCATTCATTTTTGATACTGTGATATTTAGGTGTCTCTGACTCTAAACTCAACTCTAGGATACAGCAGCAGTGGTGGTCAATGTTTTAGTTTAGCTGTGTGTGTGTTGTTAGCTGAGCTGCCAAGCAGTGGTGGTCAATGTTTTAGTTTAGCTGTGTGTGTGTTGTTAGCTAAGTTGCCAAGCAGTGGTGGTCAATGTTTTAGTTTAGCTGTGTGTGTGTATATCTGTGTGCAACAAGATCTCACGGTCTGACTTCAGTATTAAACGTTTGTCTAGGGGCGGATAAAGGTCATGTTTTGCCGGTTAAGTTTAGACATTAATTCCGATAGGTTAAGTTAAGGGTTAAGGTTTGGGAAAGGGTTAAAACCCCAAAAAATCTAAAAGAGTGCCTAACACTAGGATTGAACCTGCAATCCTTAGGACGCCTTAGCAAGCCGTGAGTCTTCTTGATGTTAATAGCGCTCACCGTTGCCCCTAGTGGCCTAGTGGAAGGTATCTCCCGATGTCCTGGGGACCTGAACGAATGTCGAATATCTCATTGGATCTGGTGTAACCTGGCTGGTGTGTGTGTGTGTGTGTGTGTGTGTGTGTGTGTGTGTGTGTGTGTGTGTGTGTGTGTGTGTGTGTGTGTGTGTGTGTGTGTGTGTGTGTGTGTGTGTGTGTGTGTGTGTGTGTAAAGGGACAGAAAGAGAGAGAGAGAGGGAGAGAGGAGAGGAGAGGGAAGGAGGGAGAGAGAGAGCGGGGGAGAGAGGGGGAAAGAGGGAGAGATAGAGGGGAGAGAGATCAATTACAAACCTTAGAATCAGCTATTAAAAACTACCAGAACATACTGGATTCTCCAATTACATTGAATGAACTACAGGACAAAATAAAAACCCTCCAACCCAAAAAGGCCTGTGGTGTTGATGCTATCCTAAATGAAATTATAAAATATACAGACCACAAATTCCAGTTGGCTATACTTAAACTCTTTAACATCCTCCTTAGGTCTGGCATCTTCCCCAATATATGGAACCAAGGATTGATCACCCCAATACACAAAAGTGGAGACAAATTTGACCCCAATAACTACCATGGGATATGCTTCAACCGCAACGTTGGGAGAATCCTCTGCATTATCATTAACAGCAGACTGGTATATTTCCTCAGTGAAAACAATGTACTGAGCAAACGTCAAATTGGCTTTTTACCACATTACCATACGACAGACCACGTATTCACCCTGCACACCATAATTGACAAACAAATAAACCAAAACAAAGGCAAAGTCCTCTCATGCTTTGATGATTTCAAAAAACCTTTGACTCAATTTGGCATGAGGGTCTGCTATACAAATTGATGGAAAGAAGTGCTGTGGGAAAAATATACAACATACACAACAGCACCCGGACTCACCCTACTAGAATCTGAAGTCAAATGTCTACTGTTTGCTGATGATCTGATGATTCTGTCCCCAACCAAGTAGGGCCTACAGCAGCACCTAGATGTTCTGCACAGATTCTGTCAGACCTGGGCCCTGTCAGTACATCTCAGTAATACAAAAATAATGGTGTTCCAAAAAAGGTCCAGTTGCCAGGACCACAAATACAAATTCCATCTAGACACCATTGCCTTAGAGCACACAAAAACTATACATACCTCAGCCTAAACATCAGCGCCACAGGTAACTTCCACAAAGCTGTGAATGATCTGAGAGACAAGGCAAGAAGGGCTTTCTATGCCATCAAAAGGAACATAAAATTCGACTTACCAATTAGGATCTGGCTAAAATTACTTGAATCAGTTATAGGACAAACACCAAATTGAGACTCATGTAGAATTCTGCAAAAATTTCCTCTATGTACAACGTAAAACACCAAATAACGCATTCAGAGCAGAATTAGGCCGATACCCGCTCATTAGCAAAATCCAGAAAAGAGACGTTAAATTCTACAACCACCTAAAAGGAAGTGATTCCCAAAACGTCCATAACAAAGCCATCACCTACAGAGAGATGAACCTGGAGAAGAGACCCCTAAGCAAGCTGGTCCTGGGGCTCTGTTCACCATGACAAACAGACCCCACAGAGCCCCAGGACCGCAACACAATTAGACCCAATCAAATCATGAGAAAACAAAAAGAGAATAACTTGACACATTCTAAAGAATTAACAAAAAAACACTAGAAAACTAGAATGCTATTTGGCCCTAAAAAGAGAGTACACAGTGGCAGAATACCTGACCACTGTGACTGACCCAAACTTAAGGAAACTTTGACTATGTACAGACTCAGTGAGCATAGCCTTGCTATTTAGAAAGGCCGCCTTGGGCAGACCTGGCTCTCAAGAGAAGACAGGCTATGTGCACACTACCCACAAAACGTGTTGGAAACTGAGCTGCACTTCCTAACCTCCTGCCAAATGTATGACCATATTAGAGACACATATTTCCCTCAGATTACACAGATCCACAAAGAATTTGAAAACAAACCCAATTTTGATAAACTCCCATATCTATTGGGTGAAATACCACAGTGTGCCATCACAGCAGCAAGATTTGTGACCTGTTCCCACAAGAAAAGGGCAACCAGTGAAGAACAAACACCATTGTAAATACAACCCAGATTTATGTTTATTTAACTATTTGCACATAATATGACATTTGAAATGTCTTTATTCTTTTGGAACTTCTGTGAGTGTAATGTTTACTGTTAATTTGTATTGTTTATTTCACTGTTGTTTATTATCTATTTCACTTGCTTTGGCAATGTTAACATATGTTCCCCATGCCAATAAAGTCCTTAAATTGAAATTGAATTGAATTGAGAGGGAGAGAGGGCCAGGCTTGACAGTGATATAAACACACAGTAAAGCAGAGCTTCTCTGCCGTCATGATTTAATACCGCTGAGTGCTTACTGCTCTTCTCCTCTACTCAACTCTCCGCACCTCCCCTCCTCTCCTTTTCAACCAATATGGCCACCAGTCCAATCTCCAACATTGCTTTGAAACAGAATTCTATTTCTATGACCAGAGCCACAGCTGCTAACTTTCACACACAGGAGAGGGAACACTGTAGAGCACTAGTTAGAAACACCACAGAACACTCCTCGAGAGCATCTTGGAGTGCGGTCAGCTCATCCTAAAGCTGACCGGGAAGTGTGTCCATAAATAAGAGCAGTAAAGGCTGACAGGGACTTGGATTAGATAGGGATGGTGAGTAAATAACCGTGGGAAGTGTTGACAGAGTCACTCATACCACCGCTATATTACCACTATATTTACTACTGTAACACAGTGTTCTCAGTAAACTAGCACTGATGAAGCCATCCGCACTGACAGAGTTAGCTCCTTAGTTAGCGCTTCTGCTAGCACACTGTGCTCATACTGAGCAGAGGGAGTGAAGACTGTGAGCACTGCTACAGCTCTATGACAACTTATCTTTGTGTGGTGCCTTGACATGATGCGAAACACAGTAGAGGACGCAAGCCAAGCCAATAGCCCTTTCCTTGAACTGGTCTTCACCGCAGTAGTACATTGAAATTCAAGACTATTTATGGTCTCAAGTCCAGTACATGTCCTAGGTTAGAGCTGGGCAGGGTAATGGCCATTTCATATGCTCTGGGTGTGTGAGTTGGAATCCAAACCCAGGCTCGGTGATGGGAGTGATGTGTACGGCAGAGAGAATTCCAATCGCCTGCCTGCCCTGGGTCATGCGCTAATGTTTAGGTTGAGCTTAAAGGGTCAGAGTTGGAGTTTAGAGCCCAAGCTAATGACTTCTATACCATTTGACTTATTTATATTTCAGGGAAAGATTCCAGGCCCTCTGCATGACATGGTCTGGTGATCTCTGGCTTGGCATTGTCCTAACCACAGATCTAGGATCAGCTTACCCTTCCCCATATCTGACCTTAACTATTACTGGAAAAAATGCCTAACAGACCTTGGATCAGTGTCTAGGGGCAACTTCATCTGTGCCTGGTGCTTTGGTTGGCATCAGTGTGGCTCAAACAAGAGAAAACAGAATGCCCACAGAGCGACACTATTATGGATCAGGTTTTCCATAATAGAGTGCCTCCTAGACTTCCTCCTAAATAGAAAACATTCCACTCAATTATCACAATTAATAGCTTCCTTCTGTCTTCTCCTCTCTCCTTCTTTCCTCTCCTTCTCTCCCTCTTTCCTTTCAGGTTTTCAGAGCGGAGCGACGCGTTTAGCATAGTTTAGCTGACCACAGTAAATTAGGATCAGCCTCCGTAAAACATGTGTGTGTTGTTAGATTGGTAGTGTCACAGGGGTAATTACAGTGTGTGTCTCTCCACCTGGGCTCTGACACATGTTCTACACTCAGACAGACACACCCCAACACCTGGAAGGAAATAACACACCGCTGTCTGTCTGTCTGTGAGTAAGAGAGAGAAGACAGTAAGATGATTACTATACTGTAGCTGCAGCACAGTGTTGGCTATTGGTATGTTTTGTTTTGTTTTCCTCTCCTGTCCTCTCCTCTCCTGTCGTCTCCTCTCCTCTCCCACCCACTCCTGTCCTCTCCTGCCCTGTCCTCTCCTCTCCTCTACAGTCTCTGTGGTGTGTCTCGGGACTAATGTGTAATTTCCTCTGGTTTCCCAGGATATGGCTTCCCTTGAAGTTTACACTCTTCCATCCTTTCTTTATACCTCATATCATCACTCGCTCCAAAACAGACGAGAGGAAGGTAAAACGGGAGGAAGAGATAAAGAGAGCGAAGAAAAATAGAAAGAGAGACAGAAGGAGAAAGAAAGATAGAGACGGACAGAGAGCGGGCTAGGGTAGAGAGAGAGAGAGAGAGAGAGAGAGAGAGAGAGAGAGAGAGAGAGAGAGAGAGAGAGAGAGCCTACTGTAAAAAGAAGCAGTAATAACAGTTGTTAAATGCTGCTCTTTCATTGACTATTTCACACTAAAAGAATCTCCTGTAGAAAACATCAAAGGGGAGAGAGAGAGAGGCTGCAGACTACAGACTACATAACGAACAGGTGATAGCTCCAACACACATTCACATACAAAAACACATTTACACAGACAAAGATCTTTCCGTGGAAAACTTGATCCCCGGTGGCCTAAAACACACTGATGTTTCCACTCACATTGGCTCTGCTTTTCAGATCACAGAACACACTGCGGTCAGAAACACACACACACACCAGAAGTAGCAGTAACAAGCACTCTCTCTCTCTCTCTCTCTCTCTCTCTCTCTCTCTCTCTCTCTCTCTCTCTCTCTCTCTCTCTCTCTCTCTCTCTCTCTCTCTCTCTCTGTCTCTCTCTCTCTGTGTCTCTGTGTCTCTCTGTGTCTCCGTGTCTCTCTGTCTGTCTCTCTCTTTGTCTCTCGCTCTGTCTCTCTCTCTGTCTCTCTCTTTCACACACAAACATATCAAACATATAAGTGGTATGCAGTTAACATGTCCAGGTCAGACCTTAAAGAGGCATCATTATAGCTGCTGTTTTCTTAGAATATGAGAAGATTACACATTGGTATGATGGGCCAATTACGTCCTTCACTAAAACATACCTCAATACTAACACACACATAATGATGATGGCTTAAATACTTTTCTCCAATAGGACCCTTTCAGCTGTAAGCCCAGCACACACGCGCACACACACACACACACTAAGCGCGTCAAATTGGATCCTTGTGTACGACGTTATGGGTTCTTTCACAAAGGGCTGTCTGTGTGTGTTTCAGGCCCACAGGCCAAGCCTCAGCTCTGGGTGCAATCAGCCCCTGACCTGGGTCAAGGATGGATCAGCACCGGAACACAAAGAGAGAGACAAAGAGACATGGAGGGACGGAGGGCGAGAGTGGAGAGGCGAGTTCCACAGGAACTCAGAACATCACCTCCACTCCTTCGTCTCTCTACCTCTCCCAAAGTTCCTCCACCTCTCCACCTTTAAAACCAATGTTCACCTCTGACCCAACCCAATTCAGTGCTGTCATTATGTAATTAACACCAATTGGACCATTTGGGTGTGTGTGTGTGTGTGTGTGTGTGTGTGTGTGTGTGTGTGTGTGTCTGTGTGTGAAACAGGGCAATTACAACCATAAAGGCATCCCTTTTGGAAACAGCGAACAGCAATCAGCCAATCATCCTTCAGTAGTTTGTGACATGAAAAGAGAAATTGCCCCTGTTAACCTGGAGGGGCAACCCCAATTTACTCTATTTACACACGCAGACCTGAGTTTGTGTGTGTAGGACAGAGGGAAGAGGAGGAGAAATAGAAGGAGAAAGAAAGGAATTGATGAAGGGAGAGAGAGGAGAGGTGGAGAAAGGGGGTGAACACAGAAAGTGAGAGATGAGGGGGTAGCAAGGGAAGTGACGGAGAAGAGATGTGGAGAAAGGGTGCAGTGGGACAGAAAGGCAGAAGTGAGGGTGACGGAGGCTCAGGGAGAGGTGGAGGTAGAAAAAGGTCTTAAGAGAGTGTTTATTGAGGTAAAGGGCAGCCCATTTGTTAACAATTTCCACTCTGAAAGTTCTGATAGACCCAATTCCACAACCCGAGAGAGAGAGAGAAAGAGAGAGAGACTGAGAAAGAGAGAGAGAGTGAAAGCGAGAGAGTGAGAGAGCATGAGTGAAAGAGAGCGATAGAGAGAGAGAAAGAAATAAAGAGAGGGTAAGAGAGGGTAGGGGAGAGGGTGAGAGAAAGAGAGTGTGAAAAATGGAGGGTGAGAAAAAGAGGGTGAGAGAGGGAGCGTCCATCTCCTCGATTTGAACTATAAACACAGCGCCACTTTTCACAATTATCACCATCATCATTATCATTACATAGAAAAACAACTTGAGGTAGAGGTTAGTGAAGACCTCCACTTTCCATTACCGGCTCTATCTCTAGTTAACATTACTGCTGCTCCACACACACACACACACACACACACACACACACACACACACACACACACACACACACACACACACACACACACACACACACACACACACACACACACACACACACACACACACACACACACACACACACAGCTCCTCTCTGGTTCCTGTAGACAGTACAGTTTGACCACAGCTCCTCTCTGGTTCCTGTAGACAGTACAGTTTGACCACAGCTCCTCTCTGGTTCCTGTAGACAGTACAGTTTGACCACAGCTCCTCTCTGGTTCCTGTAAACAGTACAGTTTGACCACAGCTCCTCTCTGGTTCCTGTAGACAGTACAGTTTGACCACAGCTCCTCTCTGGTTCCTGTAGACAGTACAGTTTGACCACAGCTCCTCTCTGGTTCCTGTAGACAGTACAGTTTGACCACAGCTCCTCTCTGGTTCCTGTAGACAGTACAGTTTGACCACAGCTCCTCTCCTCTGGTTCCTGTAAACAGTACAGTTTGACCACAGCTCCTCTCTGGTTCCTGTAGACAGTACAGTTTGACCACAGCTCCTCTCTGGTTCCTGTAGACAGTACAGTTTTACCACAGCTCCTCTCTGGTTCCTGTAAACAGTACAGTTTGACCACAGCTCCTCTCTGGTTCCTGTAGACAGTACAGTTTGACCACAGCTCCTCTCTGGTTCCTGTAGACAGTACAGTTTTACCACAGCTCCTCTCTGGTTCCTGTAGACAGTACAGTTTTACCACAGCTCCTCTCTGGTTCCTGTAAACAGTACAGTTTGACCACAGCTCCTCTCTGGTTCCTGTAGACAGTACAGTTTGACCACAGCTCCTCTCTGGTTCCTGTAGACAGTACAGTTTGACCACAGCTCCTCTCTGGTTCCTGTAGACAGTACAGTTTGACCACAGCTCCTCTCTGGTTCCTGTAAACAGTACAGTTTGACCACAGCTCCTCTCTGGTTCCTGTAGACAGTACAGTTTTACCACAGCTCCTCTCTGGTTCCTGTAAACAGTACAGTTTGACCACAGCTCCTCTCTGGTTCCTGTAGACAGTACAGTTTGACCACAGCTCCTCTCTGGTTCCTGTAAACAGTACAGTTTGACCACAGCTCCTCTCTGGTTCCTGTAGACAGTACAGTTTTACCACAGCTCCTCTCTGGTTCCTGTAAACAGTACAGTTTGACCACAGCTCCTCTCTGGTTCCTGTAGACAGTACAGTTTGACCACAGCTCCTCTCTGCCCTGTACACAGCACAACTGTTGTAAGAGTAGAAAAGAAGTACTAACGAAAAGCAAAGCTTTGCAATGTGCTGCCAGAATGGCTCTGAAACTTGTAAACACAACAGGACAAGTCAAGCTCTGATCATGGAAAATAGAAGGAGAGACAGAGGGAGGAAGAAAAAGATAGAAAGAGTGAGGGGTGAGGGAGAGAGAGAGAGAAAGAGAGAGAAAGAGAGAGAGAGAGAGAGCTGCAGAGAGAGAGAGCTGTGGAGAGAGAGAGAGAGAGAGAGAGAGAGAGAGAGAGAGAGAGAGAGAGAGACAGAGAGAGAGAGAGACAGATTGAGAGAGAGAGACAGATAGTTAAAGAAAGAGAGAGATAGAGAGCGCAAGAGAGAGAGAGAGCTGTGGAGAGAGAGAGCTGTGGAGAGAGAGAGAGAGAGAGAGAGAGAGAGAGAGAGAGAGAGAGAGAGAGAGAGAGAGAGAGAGAGAGAGCTGTGGAGTGAGAGAAAGGAGGAGAGAGATAGCTGTGGAGAGAGAGACAGGAGGAGAGACAGTTAGAGAGAGATAGAGAGAGGGAGAGAGAGAGAGAGAGAGAGAGAGAGAGAGAGAGAGAGAGAGAGAGCTGTGGAGAGAGAGAGAGAGAGATAGAGCTGTGGAGAGAAAGGAAGAGAGAGAGTGTGTGAGAGAGAGAGAGAGAGAGAGAGAGAGAGAGAGAGAGAGAGAGAGAGAGAGAGAGAGAGAGAGAGAGAGAGAGAGAGAGAGAGAGAGAGAGAGAGAGAGCTGTGAGAGAGAGAGAGAGAGAGAGAGAGAGAGAGAGAGAGAGAGAGAGAGAGAGAGAGAGAGACAGACAGAGAGAGTGCTTGTTACTGCTACTTCTGGTGTGTGTGTGTGGACAGACAACCAGCCTGATCATCAATATCAGATATTTGACTGGGGGACATAGGACACAACGTCTCCATCTGATTTCTTAATGTGTGTTAGCTGTCCAAAGCGTGCCTGAGGGTCCTCGAGGGGTGTTAGCAGCCTCCTCTAATCAAGACCACATAACTGAATCACAGGAAGTCCTCCAGCACTGGGCAGGAAACAGGAACAATCAACCGCCATATAATCTGTCTCGGACCGTCCCCAAGATGAGACCCAATCAGAGACTGTAACAAGGGGAGAAGAACACACACACACACACACCAGTGTTCTGCTAACCATCAAGACTTAAAAAACAAATTTCTGTTGATGGCTTACAGGTGGCCAATGCAAAGTGAAACACAAACACACATACACACACTTAGACACAGACCTTTACAAATCTAACAAAAAAAACATCAAACACAGATACACACCTCAAATACACATGGACAGGCTGAGACTGTTAACACGCACACACACACACACACACACACACACACACACACACACACACACACACACACACACACACACACACACACACACACACACACACACACATGCCTTTTGAGAAAAATGACATGGGGTTACTGTATAATATGACCTGGAGATACTGTATAATATGACCTGGGTTTACTGTATAATATGACCTGGGGTTACTGTATAATATGACCTGGAGTTACTGTATAATATGACCTGGGGTTACTGTATAATATGACCTGGGTTTACTGTATAATATGACCTGGGGTTACTGTATAATATGACCTGGAGTTACTGTATAATATGACCTGGAGTTACTGTATAATATGACCTGGAGTTACTGTAGAATATGACCTGGGGTTACTGTATAATATGACCTGGAGTTACTGTATAATATGACCTGGGGTTACTGTATAATATGACCTGGGGTTACTGTATAATATGACCTGGAGTTACTGTATAATATGACCTGGAGTTACTGTATAATATGACCTGGAGTTACTGTATGACCTGGGGTTACTGTATAATATGACCTGGAGTTACTGTATAATATGACCTGGAGTTACTGTATAATATGACCTGGGGTTACTGTATAATATGACCTGGAGTTACTGTATAATATGACCTGGGGTTAATGTAGAAGAAAGTCTGGCCAATCACAGTAAGTATGATAGATGGTGCAGATGGTCGCCCTATGTTCCTATATTTGTATCATTCACTCCCTTTCTATCCATTCCTTTGCCTTCTTTTCTATATCTGCCCCTCTTCCTGACTCTCTGTAGTTGACTGAATGGAGGTTAGGAGCAGTGCTGCCAAATTACAAGACAAGATAACCCACTTCTCCATCATCATTCTGTCTCTTATCTCTACCTGTTAATAAATCCTCAACTCTCCATCTCATTACCCACCTTTCTCCCTATCGACAGCTCTACCTCTCAGTCCAGCCTCAGTTCCCTCCCCCTCTCTCTTCTCTCTCCCCTTCCCTCCATCTGTCTGGGTCAGTGGAGGTGTGTGTGTGGGTGCAGGTTGTGTTGCAGTTCTTTGAAGCTGTGCCCTCAAGTTCATTAAAAACCGACTGGAGCCTGGAACAGGTTTGAGGGATCGTGCCGATAGTAAGCACTCACACACGCACACACACGCACATTCACTCCTGTGCCAATAAAAATGGCCAGAGGTCTTTGAAGCAGTGTCACTGTACAGAGTGATAAGATGAAAGCCTGTCGTCCCGCTCAAACAGACCTCTACTCCTCTGTGCAAACAGCTCACCAGGATCGACCAACCGGAGCCAAGCTCATTGCTACGTGCCTCTGTTATCAGTTTACTGATTGGGCGCTGATCATCTTTTACAACTTTGCGATAATATTTTTTTTAAAGAACAAGTTTACTAAAATGTCCGGAAAAATGTCCTTTGAAGAAAGTTCAATAGCAGCATTTTCTACCTTTTTCTGCACCAGTTAGAATTTAGAGCACACAGGATTAAAACAGACTGAAGATGTGATTTAAAGGGAAAAGGTAAATAGATGAGATGTACAACTGTAAGAGCCATAGCTTTCCCCTTAATACGTTATTAGTATTAGAACACTATATGCCTGCCTGGTGCCTAGGTGCGTGTGTAGGTGTGTGGGTGCGTGTGTAGGTGCGTGGGTAGGTGAGTGGGTTGGTATGTGTGTGCTTGCGTAGGTGCGTGCGTAGGTGCCTGGGTAGGAGCGTGGGTGCATGGGTAGGTGTGTGGGTGCGTGGGTAGGTGTGTGAGTGCATGCACAGGTGTGTGCGTAGGTAGATGTGTGGGTGCATGCGTAGGTGTGTGCGTAGGTAGGTGTGTGGGTGCGTGGATAGGTGTGTGGGTGGGTTGGTGCGTGGGTGGGTGGGTAGGTAGGTGGGGGGTAGGTGTGTGCGTAGGTGTGTGCGTAGGTAGAATACCAGAGCTTTGAAGAATAGAGAATAGGCCATACATGGTAGAATACCAGAGCTTTGAAGAATAGAGAATAGGCCATACATGGTAGAATACCAGAGCATTGAAGAATAGATAATAGGCCATGCATGGTAGAATACCAGAGCTTTGAAGAATAGATAATAGGCCATACATGGTAGAATACCAGAGCTTTGAAGAATAGAGAATAGGCCATACATGGTAGAATACCAGAGCTTTGAAGAATAGAGAATAGGCCATACATGGTAGAATACCAGAGCTTTGAAGAATAGATAATAGGCCATGCATGGTAGAATACCAGAGCTTTGAAGAATAGATAATAGGCCATACATGGTAGAATACCAGAGCTTTGAAGAATACAGCATAGGCCATACATGGTAGAATACCAGAGCTTTGAAGAATAGATAATAGGCCATACATGGTAGAATACCAGAGCTTTGAAGAATAGAGAATAGGCCATACATGGTAGAATACCAGAGCTTTGAAGAATAGATAATAGGCCATGCATGGTAGAATACCAGAGCTTTGAAGAATAGATAATAGGCCATACATGGTAGAATACCAGAGCTTTGAAGAATAGATAATAGGCCATGCATGGTAGAATACCAGAGCTTTGAAGAATAGATAATAGGCCATACATGGTAGAATACCAGAGCTTTGAAGAATAGATAATAGGCCATGCATGGTAGAATACCAGAGCTTTGAAGAATAGAGAATAGGCCATACATGGTAGAATACCAGAGCTTTGAAGAATAGAGAATAGGAATTGCATGGTAGAATACCAGAGCTTTGAAGAATAGAGAGCAGGTCAAGCTTTGCATGCTTTATGTCTGCTGATCAATCATGGAAATAAAAGTACCCAAAACATGTTGGCTCACCATTTAAAAAGAAGACTGAGAACAAGCCAGAGAAGGAGAAATACTGGAGTTTTAGAGCACGTACAACTAGCGCTGTACGTGCCTTTTAAACTACCTATCAAACAATGTAAATGTTAAAAGAGAATCGATAAGAAAAAGATAACCGATTGTCACTACCATGCACATCAATTTCTTATGCACCAGTCTGACGCCAAGATAACAAGAGAGAAAAAGGTTCAACTAGACACCATATTCACATCTTCACACCTCTATCCAGAGATAGAAAGAGAGAAAGAGAGAGAGAGAGAGATGAGGGAGGGAGAGAGAGAGAGAGAGAGAGAGAGTGTGAGAGGATGGAGCGAGAAAGAGAGTGATAGGAGGGAAGTGAGAGGGGGGAAAGAGAGAAAGTGAAAAATAGGTGGGTAGAGGGGTAATCCCTGTAAGGTGTGTAGGGTGGGGGATGGCCTGCTCACACGCGTGTAACTCAGCGCTTTGATACGCCTCTGTAATTGTCTGTGTGCAGTATGTGTGTGCTTGTCTGTGTTTGTGTGTGTGGACGTGTTGTCCCATCTGCCAGTCATCCTCATTACCTCTAATCCCAGAGTTGACACCCACAATCCTCTCTATCATCGTGGTTCTTTACCCCAGCACAATGCCTTTCCTCTCTCGTCGCCATCATTAAACAGACACAGCTTCTCTCTCCGCCACATTCATTAAACAGACACAGCCTCTCTCTCTCTCCTGGATCATTAAACAGACACAGCCTCTCTCTCTCTCCTGGATCATTAAACAGACACAGCCTCTCTCTCCGCCACATTCATTAAACAGACACAGCCTCTCTCTCTCTCCTGGATCATTAAACAGACACAGCCTCTCTCTCCGCCACATTCATTAAATAGACACAGCCTCTCTCTCTCTCCTGGATCATTAAACAGACACAGCCTCTCTCTCCGCCACATTCATTAAACAGACACAGCTTCTCTCTCCTGGATCATTAAACAGACACAGCCTCTCTCTCCTGGATCATTAAACAGACACAGCCTCTCTCTCCGCCACCTTCATTAAACAGACACAGCCTCTCTCTCTCTCCGCCACCTTCATTAAACAGACACAGCCTCTCTCTCCTGGATCATTAAACAGACACAGCCTCTCTCTCTCTCCGCCACCTTCATTAAACAGACACAGCCTCTCTCTCCTGGATCATTAAACAGACACAGCCTCTCTCTCCGCCACCTTCATTAAACAGACACAGCCTCTCTCTCTCTCCGCCACCTTCATTAAACAGACACAGCCTCTCTCTCCTGGATCATTAAACAGACACAGCCTCTCTCTCCGCCACATTCATTAAACAGACACAGCTTCTCTCTCCGCCACATTCATTAAACAGACACAGCCTCTCTCTCCGCCACCTTCATTAAACAGACACAGCCTCTCTCTCTCTCCGCCACCTTCATTAAACAGACACAGCCTCTCTCTCCTGGATCATTAAACAGACACAGCTTCTCTCTCCGCCACCTTCATTAAACAGACACAGCCTCTCTCTCTCTCCTGGATCATTAAACAGACACAGCCTCTCTCTCCGCCACCTTCATTAAACAGACACAGCCTCTCTCTCCGCCACCTTCATTAAACAGACACAGCCTCTCTCTCCTGGATCATTAAACAGACACAGCCTCTCTCTCCGCCACCTTCATTAAACAGACACAGCCTCTCTCTCCTTGATCATTAAACAGACACAGTCTCTCTCTCCGCCACATTCATTAAACAGACACACCTCTCTCTCCTGGATCATTAACTCTTTAGGCATCATCAGCCGAGGTGTCGGTTTTGGAGAGTCTGGCGTGCCCAAAGTAAAATACCTGCCACTCAGGCACAGAAACTAGGATATGGACATATTCTAAAACCGCTAAAATAATGTATGTGAGTATAACAGAACTGATATAGCAGGCGAAAACCAGAGGAAAATCCATCCAGATTAGCATTTTTTTTTGTAGATGACCTTTTTCTCCTGGCTGCCTATTGCATTCAACGTTATATAGGACCTAGACTGCAGTACCTATGGCTTCCACTGGATGTCAACAGTCTTTAGACAGGGTTTCATGACCTTAGGTTGAATTAGAAGCCAATAGAAGAAGAATTTAGACGTGGACCCCAGAACTCAATAGAATGACATGCGCGTTCACGGTCTCGCGCGCTCTGTGTTTTTTTCCTTTCCTATCGTTCAGGCTATAATCCGGTTGAAATATTATAGTAAATATACATAAAGGATACCTAAGGATACATAAAAAATGCTGTTTGATTTATTTGGACAAAGTTGATAGGTATAATTTGAAAGCGTTCTCTTCATGGTTCAATGGGCGACTCGACTGTGGATTTTCTGAACATAACGCGCCAACCAAACTGAGATTTATGGATATAATAAATGACTTTTTCTAACAAAAGAACCATTGGATGTCTTCGTTGGACACTTGGGATGCCCTCAGCAGAAGTTCTTCGAAAGGTAAGTGATTTATTATGTTAGAGGTGCTATCCTCAAACAATCAAATGTTGTGCTTTCGCCGTAAAGCCTTTTTGAAATCTGACAACGCTGTGATATTGCCAAGAATTAGGTTGCAGCTAGCTAGCTGCGATGATCCTGTGTAATGGTCCAGAGCTTGCTTTAGGAATCCGATGATATGGTCGAGAAAAAGCAGTCCGATATGCTAGTGGTTGATTTTGCGCTGTGCAGACTGGCAGGTATTGACCGGGCTGAAGCTGGCGGGTGTCCGAGTTAACAGTAAAGACCGCTAGCAGCTAGTTAGCTGGCTAGCTTCTGATGCGGGTTCATTTTCTAAAGTATAAAAATAGCAGATCCGTACCAATTTGGGTGAGGTGGGTTGCAGGAAAGTATATTCAATCCGTAGATAGAAAGTGAGATTAAAATATAAGAGAGAATATACGAGAGAAAAAAACGAGGAATATAATTTACACGGGACAAGACAAACACACGCCTGACTGCTACGCCATCTTGGATACAGTGTCTCTAATGTGTCTTTAATATGGTCATACATTTGGCAGGAGGTCAGGAAGTGCAGCTCAGTTTCCACCTCATTCTGTGGGCAGTGTGCACATAGCCTGTCTTCTCTTGAGAGCCAGGTCTGCCTAAGGAGACCTTTCTCAATAGCAAGGCAATGCTAACTGAGTCTGTACATAGTCAACGCTTTCCTTAAGTTTGGGTCAGTCACAGTGGTCAGGTATTCTGCCACTGGGTACTCTCTGTTTAGGGCCAAATAGCATTCTAGTTTGCTCAGTTTTTTGTTGTTAATTCTTTCCAATGTGACAAGTTATTCTCTTTTTGTTTTCTCATGATTTGATTGGGTCTAATTTTGTTGCGGTTCTGTGGGGTCTGTTTGTGATGGTGAACAGAGCCCCAGGACCAGCTTGCTTAGGAGACTCTTTGACATGGAAGGTTTGGGAATCGCTTCCTTTTAGGTGGTTGTAGAATTTAACGGCTCTTTTCTGGATTTTGATCAATTCTTCTCTGCATGCATTATTTGGTGTTTAACGTTGTACACAAAGGATCTGTCCCATTTTGTGAATTCTTGGTTGGTGAGCAGACCCCAGACCTCACAATGATTCAAGTATTCTTAGCCAGATCCTAATTGCTAAGTCAAATTTGATGTTCCTTTTTATGTCATTGAAGGCCCTTCTTGCCTTCTCTCTCTCTCTCTCTCTCTCTCTCTCTCTCTCTCTCTCTCTCTCTCTCAGGGAATGCAACAAATGTCCACAGAATGCCTTTCAGCAGTTGTTAATACTTTTCCACTCTTAATGTTCATGATAAAGCATCCCTCCATTCACACACACACACACACACACACACACACACACACACACACACACACACACACACACACACACACACACACACACACACACACACACACACACACACACACACACACACACACACACACACACACACACACACACACACACACACACACAGATACATAGAGGAACGAACGATTGGATACGTTCACATATCTACAAATTAACCTACAGACACACATAAATACACACTTAAGTTACATCGTTTAACATTTGTCATCTACCACAGCCACCTCTATGTTCTCCAGCACTCTACAAATCAACACACATACACACACGATAGTTCTGATCATGATAGTTCTGCCTGTCTGGTTCGGGTTTACACAAACACACACATGCACACACATGGACACCCAGGTCCTAGCTGGGTCCACCTGTGTGGTTCTGAGATGACATCACTGCTGACATCAGTGTTAAAAGCCCTGTGCTGCTATCATCTCTGTAGGAGTCTGAACAGCTCACTGCCTGGCAACCCAAGCCCTGATCTGGCAACTGGCTTGCTGATTTGCAGTGCTAAGCGATTAGTGCTTTTTGAGGTCAGTTTCGATTTTAAAAATAATAAAAAATAATAAAAAATAATCATGGATTTCAGTTTCTTCTTCTTTTTAATCTTTTTTACATTAAATGCATTATGAAATATGACCTTGAAGTGATTTGAGCTTTTTAATTGAAATTACAAAGCCAAATGATGAGAACATTCAATTGCCAAACATTAAAAACATTCCATTGTCACTAACAACACTGAATAAAGCAATGAATACGAGCCCCATGATGGTAGTGACTGCCCATTACTGCGTATCACTTATTAACCATATTTATTCACATTACTTTCTATGAATATTTTCAGCTGTATATATTACTTTTTTTAATTTGATTAGTCTAATATTTATTCCTTAAATGCATCCTCTCATATCTGATCCCCAATGAGACAAGCTCCCCTTGGCTAGTGAAAAAGGTAGCCCGTGAACACTGGGTTGTTGCCCTAGCACTACACAACTGATTCAAATAATCAACTCATCATCAAGCTTTGATTATTTGATTCAGCTGTGTAGTGCTATGGCAAAAATCAAAGCATGGACCCGGCGGGAAACAAAAACCCAATGTTCACGGGCTACCCATTTCACTAGCCAAGGGGAGCTTGGCTCGTTGGGGATCAGAGAGGATGAATTTAAGGAATTAAATAATAGACTAATCAAATCAAATAAAAAAGTAATATACACAGCTAAAAAAACATATATATATATATATTTAAATGAAGTAAAAACCCAAACATGCACCCAGGACTGAGTTTGGGAAACCTGTTCCTACAGTACCTACAGTTGGTGACAGAAACAGCACTGCTGAAGCATTCAGAGCTTAATACAGATTAAGAGTTTGTGATGCATACCACTCCAACATGACAACACCACAAAAGACAAAGAGAGAGAGACCGAGTGACAGGAGAAAGAGACAAATAAAAGGACAGGTGAAGGGGCAAATAAAGGGACAGGTAAATGAGAGACAAAGACAAATAAAGGGGCAGGTGAAAGAGAGAAAAACAGCATTGCCTTTAAATTGTTTAACTTGGGTCAAACATTTTGGGTAGCCTTCCACAAGCTTCCCACAATAAGTTGGGTGAATTTTGGCCCATTCCTCCTGACAGATCTGGTGTAACTGAGTCAGGTTTGTAGGCCTCCTTGCTCACACACACCTTTTCAGTTCTGCCCACAAAGTTTCTGTAGAATTGAGGTCAGGGCTTTGTGATGGCCACTCCAATACATTGACTTTGTTGTCCTTAAGCCATTTTGCCACAACTTTGGTAGTATATATATACATTTTTTAACCTTTATTTTACTAGGCAAGTCAGTTAAGAACAAATTCTTATTTTCAATGACAGCCTAGGAACAGTGGGTTAACTGCCTGTTTAGGGCAGAACAACAGATTTGTACCTTGTCAGCTCGGGCAATTGAACTTGCAACCTTTCAGTTACTAGTCCAACACTCTAACCACTAGGCTACCCTGCCACCCCATATGCTTGGGGTCATTGTCCATTTGGAAGATTCATTTGCGACCAAGCCTTAACTTCCTGACTGATGTCTTCAGATGTTGCTTCAATATATCCACATAATTTTCTTTCCTCATGATGCTATTTCTATTTTGTGAAGTGCCACAACTTTGGAAGTATACTTGGGGTCATAGTCCATTTGGAAGACCCATTTGCGACCAAGCTTTAACTTCCTGACTGATGTCTTCAGATGTTGCTTCAACATATTCACATAATTTTCCATCCTCATGATGCCATCTATTTTGTGAAGTGCACCAGTCCCTCCTGCAGCAAAGCACCCCCACACAACATGATGCTGCCACCCCCGTGCTTCACGGTTGTGATGGTGTTCTTCGGGTTGCAAGCCTCCCCCTTTTTCCTCCAAACATAATGATGGTCATTATGGCCAAACAGTTCTATTTTTGTTTCATCAGACCAGAGGACATTTCTCCAAAAAGTACGATCTTTGTCCCCATGTTCAGTTGCAAACCGTAGTCTGGCTTTTTTACTACGGTTTTGGAGCAGTGGCTTCTTCCTTGCTGAGTGGCCTTTCAGGTTATGTCGATATAGAACTTGTTTTACTGGGGATATAGATACTTTTGTACCTGTTTCCTCCAGCATCTTCACAAGGTCCTTTGCTGTTGTTCTGGGATTGATTTGCACTTTTCGCACCAAAGTACGTTCATCTTTAGAAGACAGAACGCGTCTCCTTCCTGAGTGGTATGACGGCTGCGTGGTCCTATGGTGTTTATACTTGAGTACTATTGTTTGTACAGATGAACGTTGTACCTTCAGGCGTTTGGAAATTGCTCCCAAGGATGAATCAGACTTGTGGAGGTCTACAACTTTGTTTCTGAGGTCTTGGCTGATTTATTTTAAGTTTCCCATGTCGAGCAAAGAGGCACTGAGTTTGAAGGTAGGCCTTGAAATACATCCACAGATACACCTCGAATTGATAATGTCAATTAGTCTATCTGAGGCTTCTAAAGACATGCCATCATTTTCTGGAATTTTCCAAGCTGTTTAAAGGCACAGTCAACTTAGTGTATGTAAACTTCTGACCCACTGGAATTGTGATACAGTGAATTATCAGTGAAATAATCTGTCTGTAAACAATTGTTGGAAAAAGTTATTGTGTCATGCACAAAGTAGATGTCCTAACCGACTTGCCAAAACTATAGTTTGTTAACAAGAAATTTGTGAAGTTGAAGTGGTTGAAAAACTAGTTTTAATGACTCCAACCTAAGTATATGTAAACTTCCGACTTCAACTGTATGTATTCCTCAGTTGTGATGCGTGTTGTTATTTTATTGTGTTACTATTTCCATTTACATTGTTTGCAAATATTTCTTAATTTTAAACTGCATTGTTGGGAAAGGGCTTGTAAGTAAAAATGTCACGGTAGAGTCTACACCGGTTGTATTCGGCGCATGTGACAAATACAATTGGATAACGTTTAGACATAGAGAGCTCGGCATTATCTGTGTAAAAATAGCAGCGAACCCTTCCTATTCCTGCCTGGCTAGCTGTGAACCATAACTCACTCACACGCACACACACACACACACACACACACACACACACACACACACACACACACACACACAAGTATAAGCACAGTTATTAACTAAACAAACATCATTAAAGTAAAACGGAATGTCTGGTTAGCGCTGTAGTCTGTTCAGTCTGATACCAGGCAGGACTCAGAAGAATAACTCTTTCCTAATTAAAAGGAAACAACCACATGTTCAGGCCTTGTCCTTTGGCTTACAGTTAATTTGTGCTGCAGCAAAATGCTGTAAAGTGATTGTTTTTAAGCTGCTGAACACATGGAGCTTGTATGGTGACGGCCCTGCTGGAGAGGATGGGGTCGTTTGGTCTCGCTTTGAGAGAGCTGAAACTGCACACACAGAGGAAAATTCTTATAATATTGGTTGGCTGGTGGCTCAGCGTGTGTGTGTGAGTCTCGGGAGCCAAGCGTAGCACTGCTGCAGAGTTACATACACACACATACAAACCCAGAGTTAAGGGCATAGCGTAGCGGCGTCTGCTGCACTCTATACCCCCATAGAAGAGCTGACTATAACATGCAGTGCTACTCACTAAAGCTTATTTCTTTTTGAAAATACACTCTCAGAAAAAAAGAGTGCTATATAAAACCAATTGTCCTCGTAGGAGAACCATCTGGTAAGAACTATTTTCAGATCATATAGAACCTCTGGTTCCAAAGAGAACCATTGAAAGTGCTATTTTCTTGTGCTATTGTTTTATCTGACCTGAAAGGGTTTGTCTTTTTTCAGAGGGTTCTCCTACAAAGTCAAATGATTCAACATTACACTATGATTAGAAGCTCTGGCTTATTACAAATGCAGGTAAACATTTTGGACGTAAAATCAATTCTATGATTCTGTTTCTCCTGTAGTAATCTCTCAAGAGGAAAAAAATAGTGGTATGTAGAATCATTTGACTTTGCAGGAAAACCCTCTGAAAAAAGACTCCAGACAGAACCTTTTCAGGTCAGATAAACCCTTTTTTGTATAAAAAAAAAAACTGCACCCTTTCAATGGTTCTCTTTGGAACCAGAGGTTCTATATGATCTGAAAAGAGTTCTATCTGAAACTTTTCATCAGATGGTTCTCCTACAGGGACAATTGGTTTTTAAATAGCACTCTTTTTTTATGAGAGAGTATTTTCAGAAAGAAAGAAGCTTTAGGGAGTAACACTGCAGCTCCACTATAAGCGTTGCAGAGCCATCAGTGTCGGGTCAACGTAACGTTCTACCTGCTACACAGAACATTGTGAGAGCAGAGAGCAGCAGAGGGAAGGGCGTCTTTATTTTCCCTACTGTACCATATTCATCCATTATGGGTCAGTACAATAGCTTTGGCCCAGTTTTTCCGCAAGTACTCATGATAATTGTTGCTAGTGGTTGTACTAAATGATCCTCTAATTACACATGTTGCTTTTGTTTACATTGTGAACACAGTCAATGTACTGTAGCTAGCTAGCAAAATGTTCTGCTAGCTAGTAGCTTCTTGACTTCAGAAATTGTAGTAAAATATGCAATCAAAAACAATGTTATCTTATTATTTCAATTCAAGATAGAATGAGAATTGAACCTCTACGATTCTTGACCTTGGACGCTGCCATTGGACGTGACGCAACGCGAGTGCAACACGGGCATTATAGCAGCTTTCATTGACTTCAAAGGAAGCATTCTCTCAATGGCTGATAGCAATGTCGGACGCCCCGAGGGCTGTAGTGTAGCAGGGCCGTTACTGAGAGAGATACAGAAACAGAAATAGAAACAGAGAGTTGGAGAAAAAAGAGAATGAAAGAATGAAGGACAGAGACACAGCAGATAGAGATGGAAGGAGAGCTGCTCTGGTACTCCATCTTTACGATCTGGTCCTAAAAGCAGTGAAATTGAACTCAGGTGTCCTGTGATATATAAAAGCCATTTCTCCATTACAGCTAGATAATCCCACATAAACAAATTACACAAATACTTTCTCCATTAAAGAGGGAAGAGCCCCCCCCCAGTGTAAGACGATGCTAGGCATGTTTATGCATTGAAGGGGAGAGTATACCTTGTCTTTGCTCAGATCTGGCTAGCTGGAAAGAGCTCAGGGCCCGAGAGTTCCACTTGTATCAGGGTACCTGTCTGTATGCTTGATTTGTATTATGGGGAACATGTGTGTGTGTTTCTATGTGGGTGTGTGTGTGTGTGTGTATGTGTGTGTGTTTCTATGTGGGTGTGGGTGTGTGTGTGTATGTGGGTGTGTGTGTGTGTGTATGTGTGTGTGCGTGTGTATATGTGACATGCCAACCAGGACATGGGCTTATTAGGACCAGCTTAACAATGCTAGGGGAAGGAGTTTTGTTGCCCGCCCAGAAGAGGCAAGGAGAGAGAACTGGTATGGAGCATTAGTGTCCAGAAGGTTCTTGGAACAATGAAGAAACATTAAAACATAACTTCATTACATATCTTCTCAGGTTATCTGATGTCAGTTGTCTCTCCAGAACTGATCCCAGAGCTGCACCTTGATTCCTCACATGAGTATGATACTGCTATAATACTGTTCTGAGTACAGCTGTTAGAGGACCACTCGGCTGTGGCACTGATCCTTGCCACAGGCCTACAGGGCTGTAGGGCTACAGACTGGCTAAACAGAGAAACTGCAGACGACGTGCTCTACTAACACTTTGACAATAGTGGGCCTTTTCATCAATAACCTTGCAGGATCCCCCTCGCCTCTCCCTCTTGCTGCTGGGTTGATGTGGGTTCTCTCTCTCTGTCTGTAATTCTAGCTCTTTCTCAGTGTTTCTCTGTACAGATGTAATCTTGACAGCCTGTTTTGGCATTTCGGGATTTCCTCCACCACAACCCCCTTAACAGTGTGTGTGTGTGTGTGCGTGTGAGAGAGAGAGTGTGTGTGTGTGCAGTGTTTGCATGAGTTTGTCTGTCTGTGTGTGTGTGTGTGTGTGTGTGTCTGTCTGCATGTGTGTGCATGTGAGGGTGACCAGATGTTCTCTGTAAAATTAAAAAAGTCAAAGCCATTCAATACCAGAGTGTCTAATGTCCATCCACCGTCTGTGAAGGTAGAAAACACCATCACTACTAACTTCAGTCCCCAGACCCATTGGCCAATTTTTATCTACCCCATAATATTCAACAACATAGTGTAATGTTACCGTGGGCAACCATACAGTGCATCCCTACTGCCTGGCCCAGCGGAAACACTAAACAATCCTCGTGGTTCTGCTTTACAACGTCAAACACAATCACATCAAATGGGAGACTGGGTGTGTGTGGAGTGGTGTGTGTGTGAAGTGGTGTGTGTGTGTGTATGTGTGTGGAGAGGTGTGTGTGTATGTGTGGAGTGGTGTGTGTGGAGTGGTGTTTGGAGTGGTGTGTGTGTGTGGTGTGGACTCAGTCGTTCCATCCACACTCTCAGGAGGAGAGAAACAGAGGTGCATCAAAGACAAAAATAGAACCCTGCGGATAAACAACCAATCAGACAGCTAACGTTCTCTGGCCCAATCAGAAAACATTCCTCAGAGAATCCTCTTCAGCTCCAGCCAACCCTGGAGGCTCAGCCCCATAAACAACGTCTGGCTTTAAACAGCTCTCTCACACACACACTCTCCAAACACTGTCAATGCTCTCTCTCGACACACATAAGCACGCAGGCATGCACACACACACACGCCAAGGCTTAAGGTTTAAGCTTTGAGAAAGGGTTAAAACAAACATCAACTAAAACAATGACAGGGATTGAACACACCAGTTAAGTGTTAAAGATCCAATGCAGATGTTTTAATCTCAATATCAAATCCTTTCAGGGTAACAATTAAATACCTTACTGTGATTGTTTTCAATAAAAATGGTCCAAAATATACAAAAAAAGCTTTTTAGAAAAGAGCAGTTTCTCAAGCAAGAATTTTGCTAGGACTGCCTGGACTGAAAACTAGCTGTTATTGGCAGAGAGATCTGTAACTATCTTTCTTGTTGGTTTATAAACTCATTTACCAATTGGTGATGTCACCAGGCAGGCCAAAACTCCATCCCACCAAAACAGGCGGTCATTTCAGGAAGTCTTTTCAAACAGCTCTTACACTAAAAGGGCATTATCATAATTTTCACAATTTCACAGTATTATTCCAACCTCAGTGTGGAAAATTACATTTTTGACTGCACTGGGATAGGGTTAAACAAAAACAATTAAAAGTGTTGATCACTGGGATTGAACACGCGACCATCGGAGCCGGAGCTTGTGGCTACAACCCATCCACCACCCCGTTCCACAACGCGAAACCCAAATCTACTTGATGGTGATAGCGCTCCCCGTTGCCCCTAGCGGCCGATTCTGAAGCCATCTCCCGACATCCTGTTTACCTGGCCAACAGTTAGTTTCGGTCTAATCTCCCTCACCAACCCCTCCAAGAGAAACAGAGAGCCTGTCTGTGTTTGTGTGTGTCTGTAGGAGTCGTGCATGATACCGCAGTAGGGCGTTTTTTTGTTGAGAAATGTATTTGCTAAATACCTGCTGTGAAGTTCACACGCACGCACAAACCCACGCACACATGAGATAAATAACATTGCTTATAAATCTACCCCTGCTTGAGCAACAGAGAGAGTGAGTGGTTGCTATCAGACTGTGTTCATTATTAGAGACATGGAGAGAGACACAGAGAGAGCAACACAGAGAGACAGAGAGAGACAGAAAGACACACAGAGAGAGACAGAGAGACAGACAGAGAGACAGACAGAGAGACAAAGAGAGAGAGAAAGAAAGAGAGGGGGTATTTCTGGGAAGAGCAGAAAAGTGGGTAGTGGATTGGCTTCCTGTAATCTAGACTTGACTAACAAGGAGACGACACGCTAGGCATTTACTAAACACTACGATTCAGAGAGCCAGAGTGTGTGGGTGTGTGTGTGTAGATCCCCTCTTGGCAGTAGTACTGTAAAATGAGGAGGGTCTTACATGGTTCCTAATCCTCAACTGAATGTCGTCCTAAAAGCGTGGCTTTTCCACAGGCCAAGATAAAAACACACCACAGAGAAGCAGTGTGCGTACGTGTGTGTCTGTCTAGCTGTCTGTCGGTCACATGTGTCAGACACCCCAGAGAAGTGGACTGGACCACAGGCTTGTTGACAGGCCAGTGAGATACGGTAAGCTATGTGGGACACACAGAGCACACACGTAATCCCCTTGTTAAACGTAATCTGGTGACAGAGAGGCAGTCCAGTACTGGCCTGACACAGTGCTCTGCTGTCTGTCTGTCTGACTAGTGTAAACCTATAGGATTCTTCCTCCCAGTCCCAATCCAACCCCAGCACCACGAGTTACATCATTCTCGCCACACCACAAGTGAGCTCCAGACATATAACTGTCACGCTTCTCTACTGAACGGACAGACCAAGACGCAGCGATGTAGCCAGAATACATATTTAATTATACACGGGACCACGACGGAACAAAAACAATACACGGAGAACGTAACGATGAACATAACTGAACAAACAAACACAGCTATGAACATACACAACCCGCACGACCCAGAGTGAAACCTACTAGCCTAAATATGGTTTCCCAATTAGAACAGCGACACACAGCTGCCTCTAATTGGGAACCATTTACTTTATAGAAATCGACACCTAGAATGAACAAAACCCTACACAAAGATTAAACCAAAAGCGCTCCAGCCTGAAACTCGGGACTGGCGTTTGATACCCAAAGCGCGGACTCGGACGGCGCAGAAATCTGTGGGGGGTCTTCGGTGGGTCGCTTTGTCCCAGGTGGAGGCTCGGTGCTGGCCGTGCTGGTCTGACATCCAGAACCGGAGGCCCTGGGCCTTCTCCTGGAACTCTGGTGCGTGGAGTTGGAACTGGCCGTACTGGACTCGTGATGCTCACTGGACGCTGGTGCGTGGAGCAGGAACTGGCAGTACTGGACTCGTGATGCTCACTGGGACTCTGGTGCGTGGAGCAGGAACTGGCAGTACTGGACTCGTGATGCTCACTGGAACTCTGGTGCGTGGAGCAGGAACTGGCAGTACTGGACTTGTGATGCTCACTGGAACTCTGGTGCGTGGAGCAGGAACTGGCAGTACTGGACTTGTGATGCTCACTGGAACTCTGGTGCGTGGAGCAGGAACTGGCAGTACCGGACTAGTGATGCTCACTGGTACTCTGGTGCGTGGAGCAGGAACTGGCAGTACTGGACTTGTGATGCTCACTGGAACTCTGGTGCGTGGAGCAGGAACTGGTCGTGACTGGACTTGTGATGCTCACTGGGACGCTGGTGCGTGGAGCAGGAACTGGCAGTACTGGACTACCGTGATGCTCACTGGGACTCTGGTGCGTGGAGCAGGAACTGGTCGTGCTGGACTCTCTGAGCATACGGGGAGCTGGGTGCGCGGGCCGAACAGGGGCGTGCTGGACTCTCGGAGGCGCCGCGAGCTTGAGTGCGCGGGCGGAACAGGACGTGCTGGACTCTCGGGCGCCACGGGAGCTTGGTGGCGGGGCCGGGCAGGGCGTGCTGGACTCTCTGAGCGCGCCGCAGGGAGCTGGAGTGCGCGGGCCGAGCAGGGCGTGTAGAAACCACTACACGGACTGGGATCTTGGAACACGGAACTGGAATCTTGGAGCGTGGAACAGGGATCTTGGAGCGTGGAACAGGGATCTTGGAGCGTGGAACAGGGATCTTGGAACGTGGAACAGGGATCTTGGAAGCGTGGAACCGGGATCTTGGAGCGTGGAACCGGGACTGGGCGTGCAGAAACCTCCACCCGGACCTGGGACCTGATACGGAGAGCCGACATACCTCCAGCTAGCTCACTAACCCTGGCCTCACGGGTGAGTGGGCTGGAATCTCTCGGACTGGGCTGTGGATGCGTGCCGGAGATTCTGCCCGTAGGACCACAGGATAGCTTGGTCCCAAAGGCGCACTGGAGGCCTGGCTCGTAAATAGCTGGCACCACTCTCCCAGGTAGCACACAGACCTCGGCCCGACCCATGAGTGGCGCTGGGATCTCTCGCACTGGGCTGCGGACACGTGCCGGAGACACGCGCACGGAACTGGAGCAGGATATCCGGGTCCCAGGAGACGTACCGGGGACTTAGTGCGCAGCGATGGCACCACTCTTTCTGGCTGCACCCTTATTTTCCCCGACTGATGAGTGGAGCGGGAATCACTCGCACCGGCCTCTGAATCCCTATAGGAAACCGTGCGCAACACTGCATAGCACGGCCTCCCTTCGCTGCGACGCTCTCCCCTACGCTCTCCATAAAGCACGAGGAGTTGGCTCAGGAGTCCCTCCTGAACCGGCCAACCCCCTCGTGTACCCCCAAAAAGTTTCTTGGGGCTGCCTTGCGGGCTTCCGTGCCAGGCGAGTTCCAGATGAACTTTTCTCTCTCCGAGGTCCATACGCCATATAAGTCCTCATAGCTCCCACGCTCAGTCCTCGCACACCTGCGCTGCTCCTTTCCCAGAGCTAAGCTCCCGGGTCTCTCGCTGCTTGGTCTTTTGTTGGTGGGTTATTCTGTCACGTTTCACTTCTGCGGGAACAGACCAAGACGCAGCGATGTAGCCAGAATACATATTTAATTATACACGGGACCACGACGGAACAAAAACAATACACGGAGAACGTAACGATGAACATAACTGAACAGACAAACACAGCTATGAACATACAATAACCCACGAACCCAGAGTGAAACCTACTAGCCTAAATATGGTTCCCAATTAGAGACAACGACACACACAGCTGCCTCTAATTGGGAACCGTCTAAATATAGAAATACGACACCTAGAAAGAACAAACCCTACACAAAGACAAAACCAAAACGCTCCAGCCTGAAACTCGGGACTGGGCGTTACAATAACACAATAATCTTCATTCTGGATACAGAAATACATGTAAGCTGTGTAAGTCTCTGTATTGCAAAACCAATCGAGTGCCTTGTGTGGTGCTTTGCCTTACTTGTAATCAGTAGTTTGACAAGACGTCAAATAGCAGATGAGACTCCACTCTTCAAACTGTTTTCTAGTATATACAGCGGGGTCCAATAAAGATGAGCAAAAATGATTGTATAATATAAATAATTCAAATACTGAGCTTTTTTCTTATGCTCCAAAAAATTGGGACATTTTATTATTTTATAGTAATATAATTGCTCAACGAAAGAGAATTTGTTTAACAAAAAGCTAAGGGTCAAAATCATTAAACACACCAATTTGAACTGGAGTCCATAAGCGCAGACGAAGGATGTCAAGGATCTGGAAGGGTTCTGTACGGAGGGAGTGTCTAAGATCTTTCCCAATGTGTTCAACTCATAAAACATTTTGGAAAAAGGATTCAAGTTTTTATTGTCATCTGCACTAGAACAGTGAAATGCCTTGCTTTCTTGCTCTTTCCCAACAACGCATTAATCAAACATCAGTAGTACTATAAAACATTTATAAAAAAGTCAAGTAGAACAAAAACACATGAGAAATAGAAATAAGAACATGAGAAAGTAAGTTAAGTGCCTTCGGAAAGTATTCAGACCCCTTGACTTTTTGTTACAGCCTTATTCTAAAATGGATTAAATAAAAAACATCCTCAGTAATCTACACACAATACCCTATAACGACAAAGCGAAAATAGTTGTTTATTTTATTTTAGCAAATGTATATAAAAAAACAAAACAGATATACCTTAAATACATAATTATTCAGACCCTTTGCAATGAGACTCGAAATTGAGCTCAGGTGCATCCATTAATCATCCTTGAGATGTTTCTACAACATGATTAGAGTCCCCCAGTGGTAAATTCAATTGATTTGACAGGATTTGGAATGGCACACACCTGTCTATGTAAGGTCCCATAGTTGACAGTACATGTCAGAGCAAAAAAACAAGCCATGAGGTCGAAGGAATTGTCCATAGAGGTCTGAGACAGGATTGTGTCGAAGCACAGATCTGGGGAAGGGTACCAAAAAATGTATGCAGCATTGAAGGTCCCCAAGAACTCAGTGGCCTCCATCATTCTTAAATGGAAGAAGTTTGGAACAATCAAGACTCTTCCTAGAGCTGGACGCCCGGCCGAACTGAGCAATCGGGGGAGAAGGGCCTTGGTCAGGGAAGTGAAAATTCCAGCAGGACAACTATCTCTGCAGCAATCCAGCAATCAGGCCTTTATGGTAGAGTGGCCAGACTGAAGCCACTCCTCAGTAAAAGGCACATGACAGCCTCACTTGGCATTTGCCAAATGGCACCTAAAGACTCTCAGACCATGAGAAACAAGATTCTCTGGTCTGATGAAACCAAGCTTCACGTCTGGAGGAAACCTGGCACCATCCCTACGGTGAAGCATGGTGGTGGCAGCATCATGCTGTGGGGATGTTTTTCAGCAGCAGGGACTGGGAGACCAGTCAGGATAAAAGGAGCAAAGTCCAGAGAGATCCTTGATGAAAACCTTAGACTGGGGCGAAGGTAAACCTTCCAACAGGACAACGACCCTAAGCACACAGCAAAGACAAAGCAGGAGTAGCTTTGGGACAAGTCTCTGAATGTCCTTGAGTGGCCCAGCCAGAGAACTGAAAATAGCTGTGCAGCAACGCAGAGAAGAAGAATGGGAGAAACTCCCCAAATACAGGTGTGCCAAGCTTGTAGCGTCATACCCAAGAAGACTCAAGGCTGTAATCGCTGCCAAAGGTGCTTCAACAAAGTACTGAGTAAAGGCTCTGAATACATATGTAAATGTGATATCCGTTTTTTTATTTGTAATACATTTAGAAAAATCTCTAAACCTCTTTTTGCTTTGTCATTATGGGGTATTGTGTGTAGATTGATGAGAAAAACAAACAATTAAATACATTTTAGAATAAGGCTGTAACGTAACAAAATGTGGAAAACGTCAAGGGGTCTGAATACTTTCCAAAGGCACTGTACAAGGTCAGTTCCAATACCATATTTACAATGTGCGGGGATACTGGATCGATAGAGGTAGATATGTATAGGGGTAAGGTGACTAGGCATCAGGATATACGATAAACAGAGTAGCAGCAGCGTATATGATGATTGTATGTGCGTGTTATGTGTCTGTTTGAGTGTCAGTGTGAGTGTGTAGAATGTGCATAGAGTGAGTGTGCTTAGAGAAAGTGTAGACAGTCCGTGTTGCCATTTTGTTAGCTACTGTATTTAACACTCTCATGGCTTCGGGATAAATCAAATCAAATGTCATTGGTCACATACAAATGGTTATGAGATGTTAATGCGAGTGTAGCGCAATGTTTGAGCTTCTTGTTCTGACAATGCAGTAATATCTAACAAGTAATCTAACTGATTAACAACAACTACCTTTTACACACAAATGTAAAGGGATGAATAAGAATATGTACATATAAATATATGGATGAGCGATGACCGTGCGGCATAGGCAAGATGCAGTAGATGGTATAGAATACAGTTGAAGTCGGAAGTTTACATACATACACCTTAGCAAAATACTTTTAAACTCAGTTTTTCACAATTTCTGACATTTAATCCTAGTAGAAATTCCCTGTCTTAGGTCAGTTAGGATCACCACTCTGTTTTAAGAATGTGAAATGTCAGAATAATAGTAGAGAGAATGATTTATTTCAGCTTTTATTTCTTTCATCACATTCCCAGTGGGTCAGAAGTTTACATACACTCAATTAGTATTTGGTAGCATTGCCATTAAATTGTTTAATTTGGGTAAAACATTTAGAGTAGCCATCCACAAGCTTCCCACAATAAGTTGGATGAATTTTGGCCCATTCCTCCTGACAGAGCTGGTGTAACTGAGTCAGGTTTGTAGGCCTCCTTGCTCGCTCGCGCTTTTTCAGTTCTGCCCACAAATTTTCTATATGATTCAGGTCAGGGCTTTGTGTTGGCCACTCCAATACCTTGACTTTGTTGTCCTTAAGCCATTTTGCCACAACTTTGGAAGTATACTTGGGGTCATAGTCCATTTGGAAGACTCATTTGCGACCAAGCTTTAACTTCCTGACTGATGTCTTCAGATGTTGCTTCAACATATTCACATCATTTTCCATCCTCATGATGCCATCTATTTTGTGAAGTGCACCAGTCCCTCCTACAGCAAAGCACCCACACAACATGATGCTGCCACCCCCGTGCTTCACGGTTGGGATGGTGTTCTTCAGCTTGCAAGCCTCACCCTTTTTCCTCCAAACATAACGATGGTCATTATGGCCATTACGGCCATTACGGCCATTTTTGTTTAATCAGACCAGAGGACATTTCTCCAAAAAGTATGATTTTTGTCCCCATGTGCAGTTGCAAACCGTAGTCTGGCTTTTTTTATGGCTGTTTTGGAGCAGTGGCTTCTTCCTTGCTGAGCGGCATTTCAGGTTATGTCGATATAGTACTCGTTGTACTGTGGATATGGACACCTTTGTACCTGTTTCCTCCAGCATCTTCACAAGGTCCTTTGCTGTTGTTCTGGGATTGATTTGCACTTTTTGCACCAAAGTACGTTCATCTCTAGAAGTCAGAATGCGTCTCCTTCCTGAGTGGTTTGATGGCTGCATGGTCCCATGGTGTTTATACTTGCGAACTATTGTTTGTACAGATGAACGTGGTACCTTCAGGCGTTTGGAAATTGCTCCCAAGGATGAACCAGACTTGTGGAGGTCTACAATTGTTTTTCTGAGGTCTTGGCTGATTTATTTAGATTTTCCCATGATGTCAAGGCCTTGAAATACATCCACAGGTACACCTCCAATTAACTCAAATGATGTCAATTAGCCTATCAGAAGCTTCTAAAGCCATGACATCATTTTCTGGAATTTTCCGAGCTGTTTAAAGACATAGTCAACTTAGTGTATGTAAACTTCTGACCCACTGGAAATGTGATACAGTGAATTACAAGTGAAATAATCTGTCTGTAAACAATTGTTGCACAAAGTAGATGTCCTAACCTACTTGCCAAAACTATAGTTTGTTAACAAGAAATTTGTGGAGTGGTTGAAAAACGAGTTTTAATGACTCCAACCTAAGAGTATGTAAACTTCCGACTTCAACTGTACATATGAGATGAGTAATGTAGGATATGTAGACATTATTAAAGTGGCGTTATTTAAAGTGACTAGTGATACCTTGATTAAGTCAATTTATTAAAGTGGCCAAACATTTGAGTCTGTATGTTGGCAGCAGCCTCTCCATGTTATTGATGGGTGTTTAACAGTCTGATGGCCTTGAGATAGAAGCTGTTTTTTCAGTCTCTCGGTCCCAGCTTTGATGCACCTGTACTGACCTCGCCTTCTGGATGATAGTGGGGTGAACAGGCAGTGGCTCGGGTGGTTGTTGTCCTTGATGATCTTTTTGGCCTTCCTGTGACATCGGGTGTTGTAGGTGTCCTGGAGGGCAGGTAGTTTGCCCCCGGTGATGCGTTGTGCAGACCGCACCACCCTCTGGAGAGCCTTGCGGTTGAGGGCGGTGCAGTTGCCGTACCAGGTGTTGATACAGCCTGACAGGATGCTCTCGATTGTGCATCTATAAAAGTTTGAGAGGGTTTTAGATGACGAGCCAAATTTCTTCAGCCTCCTGAGGTTGAAGAGGCGCTGTTGCAGTCATGGGTGAACAGGGAGTACAGGAGAGGGCTGAGAACACAGCCTTGTGGGGCCCCAGTGTTGAGGATCAGCAAAGTGGAGATGTTGTTTCCTACCTTCACCACCTGGGGGTCAGAAAGTCCAGGACCCAGTTGCACAGGGCGGGGTTGAGACCCAGGGTCTCGAGCTTAATGACGAGTTTGGAGGGTACTATGGTGTTAAATGCTGAGCTGAAGTCAATGAACAGCATTCTTAAATAGGTATTCCTCTTGTCCAGATGGGATAGGGCAGTGTGCAGTGTGATGGCTATTGCATCGTCAGTGGACCTATTGGGGTGGAAAGCAAATTGGAGTGGGTCTATGGTATCAGGTAGGGTGGAGGTGATATGATCCTTGACTAGTCTCTCAAAGCACTTCATGATGACAAACGTGAGTGCAACGGGGCGATACTCATTTAGTTCAGTTACCTTAGCTTTCTTGGGAACAGGAACAATGGTGGCCATCTTCAAGCATGTGGGGACAGCAGACTGGGACAAGGATTGATTGAATATGTCTGTAAACACTAGCACGCTGGTCTGCGCATGCTCTGAGGACGCGGTTAGGGATGCCGTCTGGGCAGGCAGCCCTGCGAGGGTTTACACGTATAAATGTTTTACTCACGTTGGCCATGGAGAAGGAGAGCCCACAGGCTTTGTTAGCGGGCCGTGTCAGTGGCACTGTATTGTCCTCAAAGCGAGCAAAGAAGTTGTTTAATTTGTCTGGGAGCAAAACAATGATGTCCGCGACGGGGCTGGTTTTCTTTTTGTAATCCGTGATTGACTGTAGACCCTGCCACATACATCTCGCGTTTGAGCCGTTGAATTGCGACGTATTCCTGGTCGTAATGTTGGTAAATTAACATCACTTTATATGCAATAGTTCTTCCTGGCTGTATGTAATAAAACTTAAGATTTCCTGGGGTAACAATGTAAGAAATAATATATAAAAAAAACTAATACTGCATAGTTTCCTAAGGACCTGGAGCGAGGCGATCATCTCTGTCGGCGCCATCTAAGTTTGATTTGATTTGGATGGCTGGAAGCTCAGTGATGTACTGGGCTGTACTCACCACCCTCTGAAGCACCATGCCATTGAGGGCGGTGCAGTTGCAATAGCAAGCAGTAATGCAGCCAGTCAAGATGCTCTCAATGGTGCAGCTGTAGAACTTTTTAAGGATCTGAGTGCCCATGCCAAATATGTTTTACCTCCTGAGAGGGAAGAGGCACTGTCATGCCTTCTTCACGACTGTTTGTGTGTGTGTGGACCATTTTAAGTCCTTATTGATTTGGACACAGAGTAACTTGAAGCTCTCAACCCGCTCCCCTGTAGCCCCGTCGATGTGGATGGGGGCGTGCTCACCCCCCCGTTTGGAGTCGTGCGTGGCCACGCAGTCGTGGGTGAACAGGAAATACAGAAGGGGCTTAAGCACACACCCCTGTGGGGTCCCTGTATTGAGGGTCAGCGTGGAGTAGGTAATGTTGCCTACCCTCACCACCTGGGGCCGGCCCGTCAGGAAATCCAGCTTCCAGTTGCAGAGTGCCATTATACACGCAAGGTGAGGTAGTAAAAGATACTGACAACAGGGGTGTCAATCATTTTGACCCCAACCTTTTAGATAAAAAAATTATAATATTTCTCTGAGCAATTAGTTCAGCAATTAGTTCAGAATTATATATTTTATACAGTCATTTTTTCTCATCTTTATCAAGCTTCGGGCCCCAACGTATGTATCTTCACAAGATAAGTGGTGGGATGGCTTACAGTCAGAGGAAGCAGTTAAGTCCTTGCTATTATTCCCTGATATTCTATGCAGAGCCTTCCTATAGCAGTGGCATTCCTAGAATATATTATGGAAGGAAAATACTGGGATTCTTCTTATATTACTTATTAAAATACAACGACTGTTGTTTTTCCACCATTCCATTTCCCTTGGTGTCAATCTTCATCATAAATGTTTGCTTTCTATTAGCCAATTTGAGAGTGTGTATTAGTGTGTGAATTAGTGTGTGTGTGCGCATTAGTGTGTACGTGTGTGTGTTTTCAGGCATTACTACACTAGGTTGTAGGCCTGAGAAAAGCTTGCAGGATCGTACAATATCCCTGAGGTGAGTCTAACTGTGCCAAACACACACATGCACACACACATCACCTTCCCCTCCAGAACATTCTCCAGAGGTGTGTGTCTTTATGTGCTCTCCTGTAGTGTGAAGTGGTCTTACTTTTCAGAGCAGTTCCCAGTCATATTACTGTCCCCCAGGGCTAAACCATGTTGTGTGTGTGTGTGTGTGTGGCTCCCTCAGGCCAAGTATTAATGGAGAGACCAGAGCACCATAAAAAAAGTGATAAATATTACAGACATTCTCTTCTTCACCATCACACCACCTTTCTCAACTCTTAGTCCGGGGGGGCATGAAAGGACTTCCCGATAGAGATGAGGGGCTTCCCCCAAGACTGGGAACTAACTAAACTACAGTACCAGTCAAAAGTTTGGACACACCTACTCATTCCAGGGTTTTTCTTTATTTTTACTATTTTCTACATTGTAGAATAATAGTGAAGACATCAAAACTATGGAATATCACCTATGGAATCATGTAGTAACCAAAAAAGTGTTAAAAAAATCAAAATATATTTCAGATTCTTCAAAGTAGCCACCCTTTGCCTTGATGACAGCTTTGCACACTCGTGGCATTCTCTCAACCAGCTGAGGTAGTTAACTGGAATGCATTACAATTAACAGTGGTGCCTTGTTAAAAGTTAATTTGTAGAATTTCTTTCCTTCTTAATGCGTTTGAGCCAATCAGTTGTGTTGTGACAAGGTAGGGGTGGTATACAGAAGATAGCCCTACTTGGTAAAAGACCAAGTCCATATTATGGCAAGAACAGCTCAAATAAGCAACGAGAAATTACATGAAGGTCAGTCAATCCGGAACATTTCAAGAACTTTGAAAGTATCTTCAAGAGCAGTTGCAACAACCATCAAGCGCAACGATGAAACTGGCTCTCATGAGGACCGCCACAGGAAAGGAAGACCCAGTTACCTCTGCTGCAGAATATAAGTTCATTAGAGTTACCAGCTTCAGAAATTGTAGCCCAAATAAAAGCTTCAGAGTTCAAGTAACAAACACATCTCAACATCAATTGTTCAGAAGAGACTGTATGAATCAGGCCTTCATGGTCGAATTGCTGCATAGAAACCACTACTAAAGGACTCCAATAAGAAGAAGAGACTTGCTTGGTCTGATTCAGTCCAAATTTGCGATTTTTGTTTCCAACCGCCGTGTCTTTGTGAGACGCAGAGTAGGTGAACGGATGGTCTCCGCAAGTGTGGTTCCCACCGTGAAGCACGGAGGAGAAGTTGTGATGGTGCTTTGCTGGTGACACTGTCAGTGATTTATTTAGAATTCAAGGCACACCTAACCAGCATGGCTACCACAGCATTCTGCAGCGAAACGCCATTCCATCTGGTTTGCAATTAGTGGGACTATCATTTGTTTTTCAATATGACAATGACCCAACACACTTCCAGGCTGTGTAAGGGCTATTTGACCACGAAGGAGAGTGATGGAGTGCTGCATTAGATGACCGGGCCTCCACAATCACTCGACCTCAACACAGTTGAGATGATTTGGGATGAGTTGGACCGCAAAGTGAAGGAAAAGCAGCCAACTAGTATTCAGGATATGTGGGAACTCCTTCAAGACTGCTGGAAAAGCATCCTCATGAAGCTGGTTGAGAGAATGCCAAGAGCGTGCAAAGCTGTCATCAAGGTAAATGTTGGCTAATTGGAAGAATCTCAAATATATCATTTTATTAACACTTTTTTGGTTACTACATGATTCCATATGTGATATTTCATAGTTTCGATGTCTTCACTATTCTTCTACAATGTAGAACATTTTAAAAATAAAGAAAAACCCTTGAATAAGTAGACGTGTCCAAACTTTTGACTGGTACTGTATACAGTTGAAGTCGGAAGTTTACATACACCTTAGCCAAATCAGTTTTTCACAATTTCTGACATTTAATCCTAGTAAACATTCCCTGTCTTAGGTCAGTTAGGATCACCACTTTATTTTAAGAATGTGAAATGTCAGAATAATAGTAAGGAGAATGATTTACTTAAGCTTTTATTTCTTTCATCACATTCCCAGTGGGTCAGAAGTTGACATACACTCAATGAGTATTTGGTAGCATTGCCTTTAAATTGTTTAACTTGGGTCAAACGTTTCGGGTAGCCTTCCACAAGCTTCCCACAATAAGTTGGGTGAATTTTGGACCATTCCTCCTGACAGAGCTGGTGTTGCTGGCACATGCTTTTCAGTTCTGACCACAGATTTTCTATAGGATTGAGGTCAGGGCTTTGTGATGGCCACTCCAATACCTTCACTTTGTTGTCCTTAAGCCATTTTGTCACAACTTTGAAAGTATGCTTGGGGTCATTGTCCATTTGGAAGACCCATTTGCGACCAAGCTTTAACTTCCTGACTGATGTCTTGAGATGTTGCTTCAATATATCCACATAATTTTCCTTCCTCATGAAGCCATCTATTTTGTGAAGTGCACCAGACCCTCCTGCAGCAAAGCACCCCCACAACATGATGCTGCCACCCCCGTGCTTCACGGTTGGGATGGTGCTCTTCGGCCTGCCAAACAGTTCTATTTTTGTTTCATCAGACCAGAGGACATTTATCCAAAACGTACGATCTTTGTCCCCATGTGCAGTTGCAAACCGTTGTCTGGCATTTCTATGGTGGTTTTGGAGCAGTCTTCTTCCTTGCTGAGCGGCCTTTCCGGTTATGTCGATATAGGACTCGTTTTACTGTGGATATAGTTACTTTTGTACCTGTTTCCTCCAGCATCTTCACGAGGTCCTTTGCTGTTGTTCTGGGATTTGATCTGCACTTTTCGCACCATAGTACGCTCATCTCTAGGAGACAGAACGCGTCTCCTTCCTGAGCGGTTTGACAGCTGCGTGGTCCCATGGTGTTTATACTTGTGAACTATTGTTTGTACAGATGAATGTGGTACCTTCAGGCTTTTGGAAATTGCTCCCAAGGATGTGGACTTGTCTACAATTTTCTTTCTGAGGTCTTGGATGATTTCTTTTGATTTTCCCATGATGTCAAGCAAAGAGGCACTGAGTTTGAAGGTAGGCCCTGAAATACATCCACAGGTACACCTCCAATTGACTGAAATAATGTCAATTAGCCTATCAGAAGCTTCTAAAGCCATGACATAATTTTCTGGCTGTTTAAACGCACAGTCAACTTAGTGTATGTAAACTTCTGACCCACTGGAATTGTGATATAGTGAATTATAAGTGAAGTAATCTGTCTGTAAAAAATTGTTGGAAAAATTACTTTTGTCATGCACAAAGTAGATGTCCTAACCGACTTGCAAAAACTATAGTTTAAATACAAGAAATTGGTGGTGTGGTTGAAAAACGAGTTTTAATGACTCCAACATAAGTGAATGCAAACTTCCGACTTCAACTGTATGTGAGTGTGTATTGCCATTTATTAAGAAATGTCAGAGAAGATGTGTGAGTGAATGAGCCATAGGATTGCAGAAGAACTTTAGGGTAGAGCGTGCGTGTTTGTGTCAGGAAGTGTGTGAGGTAAACAGCAGGTTCCAACAGAGAGGGGCATGCCATGGGGAGAGTTGTGTCATCCATGCTTTACTGACTCTCTGCATCCCTCTAGCCTTCTGTTGCTCATTCCCTGTGAACGTTCATACTTTCTCTTTGTGTTCTGTAATCCGGGAGGTAGGGAGGATCTCCAGAGAATCCCCAGAGATACCATACACAGGTGTCCCCAGGTGCAGGTTCTCCTGAGGGAATGGCTTTTGTGTTTAGCCAGCTCTATAATCTCACATAAACACCCTGCTAATCCCTCTGGATCTCACACACACACACACACACACACACACCAGCATGCACACATGCAAACTGTGCATACAGATACACTGTTAGTCAACTGCCCATTTGAAACTGCAATATGGTATTATTTATACACAGGATACAAAATCTCTCTAAACCTGTTAGGACTCAAACCTTTGTTGTGGTCAGAGGGAGCAATGGCGTATCAGCAGAGAGAGAGAGACGAGAGAGAGAGAGAGAGAGAGAGAGAGAGAGAGATCCTTTCATCTCAGGCATCCTCATCCAGGTTGATTTATGGAGCTAGCTGAGAGAGCTGCCATCCTACAAGAATGATACACAGAGAGGTGTGAATCACAGGTGGCATGTACAGACAAGGAGGGAGGGAGGGAGGGAGGGAGGGAGGGAGGGAGGGAAAAGCAAACAGGGAGATAACAGAGTCTTTAATACACTGAGTGTATAAAATATTAAGAACACCTACTTATTACTATTGAATTGCACACCCCACCCACTTTTGCCATCAAAACAGCCTTAACTCGTTGGAGCATGGACTCTACAAGGTATCGAAAAAGCATTCCACAGGGATGCTGGCCCATGCTGTCTCCAATGGTTCCCACAATGCTTCAAGTTGGCTGGATGTCCTTTGGGTGGTGGACCATTCTGGCACCTACTACCATACCCTGTTCAAAGGCACTTAAATATTTTGTCTTGCCCACTCACCGTCTGAATGGCACACATACACAATCTATGTTGCAATTGATTTAAGGCTTAAAAATCGCTCTTTAACCTGTCTCCTCCCCTTCATCTACACTGAATGAAGTGGATTTAACAAGTGACATCAATAATGGATCATAGCTTCAACTGGATTCAACTTGTCAGTCTATGTCATGGAAAGAGCAGGTGTTCTTAATGTTTTGTACACTCAGTGTACATTTAAGTTAGTTTTCTCACTAAACCTTGATCTAGCATGGCTCACATCAGCTGATCCAGGACACTCTTAGTCATATAGAGGGCAATGAGCCATGCAGTAGGCCAGCTAAACCATCCACAGAGGAACACTACCTGGTAATGTGTAATGACCATGTTCTGGGTGTGAAATAATGCTGACTCATACAGCAGGAGTATAACTCACACCATCTACAACTGCTGTATCTAGGCTCCGTCTCTCTTTTCCTTTACATCATCACTTTAATAAAATCACAAAACAACAACACGAAGAAACATGTCTGTGTCCTACACTCCTCCCTCCGCTGATGCCTCTGTGGGTCTCGTCTCTCTACACCTCTAAGACACTGTCAGGAACAAAGGGAAGAAATTGCTGCTTGTCCAACACTTAAAGAGGGCTTCAATTACCTACCTCTAGCCACCCACGCACGCACACACACACTCAGCACAGCACAGCAAAGACACGTAAGGGTTAAGCTGAAGATGCAGTCTTGAAGTATTGAAGAAAAATCAGGTGTGTAAAGGAGTGATCATAGTGAAGATGTCTGAGCAAATGTCAGTCTGATTAAATACAGGTGCTGTGAGGAATTTGGGAGTAGTTCAGATGTTAGTGAAAACAGGCTGTTGTTCTGTTAAACTCAGGTGTAGACGTTAAGTCATGTGTTATAGCAAAGTCCTATGACTAGATACAGTGGTAAACTCAGGTGTTTTACTGTGTTGTGAGGCCTTGACCCCTCTCATCTCCACTTTAGGACCGTGATAATATCTTTGACCCCCAGACCATAGTGAAAACCCCTGACCCCATACCCTGGCCAGGCTGACAGGCCACTGAGGGATGGCCAGGGTCAACACCCTTCATAGAACGAGTGAGTGGCGACCAAAGAGGGCCGCTAAGTACCAAGTTAACACACACAGGACACAGGGACGAAGGATGGGGAGAAACCAAAACAAGAGACTTCAATGTCAGCTGACGGAAAGTCTGAACACATCTATTACTTATTATTTACTCCCTAGAGAACCCTTCTCCTCTCCTCTAACCTGAATGAGGCCACTCTCTTTCCTGCACACAAATATTTCTGCTTAGGCTTGGAAAGCCCTTCAGCTTATTTCACTTAATTCAGTTCAAATAACTTCCCGATGGAAAAAAGCATTTCCAGAAAACCTTTTCCCCTCTTCCACTCTCCTTCTCTCTCCTCCTTCGAAACCTTTTCTCTCTCTCCCCTCCATCTCTTGTTCTCCTTCCAGAGTGCCATTCTTATTTCATTACAGGGGAGATTCCCAGGCCAAGAGGGTAAACACAACATCCACAATCAACACACTGACACACAGAACACCTAACCACCAATCAGAGTCAACGCCTGGACACACAGAACCCCTTACCACCAATCAGAGTCAACGTCTGAATATAATCTAAACACCAATCTGAATCAATGCCTGGATACACTCCTCCAAGTGGAATTATTTTAGTATACTTAAATCATACTTCATTAACATATTTTAATATATTTAAGTATATCTGTGATAAATATACTTAAGTATATTTAAAATGATCTAAATTGGAACAATTTATGTAAATTGTATTTGTATTTTATTAGCATTTAAGTATATTAAAAACAATTAAAATTATCAAAATTGGGGCACTTTTTTGGTACCTAAGTATATTCTTAGTATAATAGATAAAGAGCAAAACAAATATACTTTGAATACACCTCAAACGTAAAATGGTATTTGAATTAGAATTCCTGTAAAAAAAACAAGTGTATTTATAATGTGTTTCAAGTATTCTTTTACAAGTATACTTCTATTCATAAACCACATTAGCTATTGTAATTAGCCATGTAAAGGTTACCTTAATTGCATCTTCTCAGCCAATATTAAAATGCTAGTGACAAAGCTGTGATAAATTGTAATGTGTAATATGTAATTAAAAGTACATCATTATACAGTTTGAAAATGAACATAACATTTTTTGAATAAGCTAAATATGAGGAACAATATATTATAAATCAAAACTTGAGCAGCAGAAAAAGATGCTGGGTAATATGCATGAAAAAATAATGAATGCGTTTCTGAAAGTATACTTTAAATATATTTGGTGGACATTTAAGTTAAATATACTTTTTTAAGTATATTTTCTTGAGATATGAAAAAGTATACTCTCAGGAGGCATCCTCCTCAGCTGTGCATGTTTCCTTATTTTTACTATTTTATACACTGTAGAATATCGAAGAAATCAAAACTACGCAATAACACATAAGGAATCATGTAGTAACTAAAAAAGTGTCAAACAAATCAAAATATATTTTAGATTTTAGAATCTTCAAAGTAGCCACCCTATGCCTTGATGACGGTTTTTCACACTCTTGGCATTCTCTCAACCAGCTTCACCTGGAATGCTTTTCCAACAGTCTTGAAGGAGTTCCCACATATACTGAGCACTTGTTGGCTGCTTTTCCTTCACTCTGCGGTCCAACTCATACCAAACCATCTCAATTGGGTTGAGGTTGGGGGATTGTGGAGACCAGGTCATCTAAGGCAGCATTCCATCACTCTCCTTCTTGGTCAAATAGCTCTTACACAGCCTGAAGGTGTTTTTGGGTCATTGTCCTGTTGAAAAACAAATAATAGTCCCACTAAGCACAAACCAGATGGGATGGCGTATCGCTGAATAATGCTGGTTAAGTGTGCATTGGATTCTAAATAAATCACTGACAGTGTCACCAGCAAAGCACCCATACACCATCACACGTCCTCCTCAATGCTTCACGGTGGGAACCACACATGCAGAGACCATCCGTTCACCTACTCTGCGTCTCACAAAGACATGGCGGTTGGAAAGTAACCAAAAAAGTGTTAAACAAATCAAAATATATTTCAGATTCTTCAAAGTAGCCAACCTTTGCCTTGATGACAGCTTTGCACACTCTTGGCATTCTCTCAACCAGCTTCATGAGGTAGTTAACTGGAATGTATTACAATTAACAGTGGTGCCTTGTTAAAAGTTAATTTGTGGAATTTCTTTCCTTCTTAATGTGTTTGAGCCAATCAGTTGTGTTGTGACAAGGTAGGGGTGGTATACAGAAATACCTATTTGGTAAAAGACCAAGTCCATATTATGACAAGAACAAATAAGCAAAGAGACATGACAGTCCATCATTACTTTAAGCTAGGAAGGTCAGTCATTCCGGAAAATGTGTGCAGTTGCAAAAACCATCAAGCGCTATGATGAAACTGGATCTCACAGAAACGGAAGACCCAGAGTTACCTCTGCTGCAGAGGATAAGTTCATTAGAGTTAACAGCCTCAGAAATTGCAGCCCAAATAAATGCTTCACAGAGTTCAAGTAACAGACACATCTCAACATCAACTGTTCATAGGAGACTGCATGAATCAGGCCTTCATGGTCGAATTGCTGCAAAGAAACCACTACTAAAGAACACCAATAAGAAGAAGAGACTTGCTTGGAACAAGGAACACAAGCAATGGACATGAGACAGTTGGAAATCTGGTCTGATGCGTCCCAATTTGAGATTTTTGTACATGATTCCATAGGTGATATTCCATAGTTTTGATGTCTTCACTATTATTCTACAATGTAGAAAATAGTAAAAATAAAGAAAAACCCTGGAATGAGTAGGTGTGTCCAAACGTTTGACTGGTACTGTAGTCGTTGCATAAGTATTCAGCTCCCTGAGTCAATGCATGCTAGAAACTCTTCTTGGGTAAGTCTTCTTGGCTAAGTCTCTAAGAGCTTTACACACCTGGATTGTGCAATAATATCCCTTTATTCTTTTCATAATTCTTCAAGCTCTGTCAATATGTTGGGGATCATGGCTAGACAGCAATATTCATATCTTACCATAGATTTTCAGATTTAAATTCGTCTCCCAGTGTTTTTTGTAAAACAGACTGAAGCAGGTTTTCCACTAGGATTTTGCCTGTGCTTAGCTCCATCACGTGTCTTTTTACCCTGACAAACTCCCCAGTATTTCCAGATTTCAAGCATACCCATAACATGATGCTGTAACGTCTGCGCTGGGAAGCAAGTTCAGGGAGTGAGTGTTTTAATAAATAAAATAAACACAGAACACGAAACACAAACAACGCCCCAACATGAAAACAGAGTCAATAACACCTGAGGAAAGAACCAAGGGGAGTGACAGATATAGGGAAGGTAATCAAGGAGGTGATGGAGTCCAGGTGAGTGTCATGAGGCGCAGGTGCGCGAGACGATGGTGACAGGTGTGCGGGATAATCAGCAGCCTGATGACCTAGAGGCCGGAGAGGGAGTATAGTGACAGATGCAGCCTCATCCATACTTTTAAATAAGGCGGCAGGTACTCAGTGACGTGTTGTGTTGGATTTTGCAGTACTACTTTAGTGCCTTGTTGCATTCAAGATGTATGTTTTGGATATTTGTATTACTCCTTTCACATTTAAATCATTACTGTGGAGTCATTACAGTGTTGTTGATCCATCCTCAGTTTTCTTCCATCACAGCCATTGAACTCTGTAACTGTTATACAATCACCAATCACGATCCCCAATCACCATGGTAACATCGCTGAGAAGTTTCATTACTGTCCTGCATTTCAGTTCAGAAGGACGACTGTATCTCAAATCAAATCATCAAATCACATTTTATTGGTCACATACACATGGTGTCACGATTCTCTTCCTTCGGGACAGACCAAGACGCAGCGATATAGCCAGAATACATGATTTAATGACGAGACGGAACAAAACAAGAAACGAAGAAACAAGACGTGAGCCCTAACGCTAAATTCTAAACTATACACAAAGATCTAAACCTGACCACGACTGGCGAAACCTAACCTAACCACGAACGGAGAAACCTAACTAGACACGAAAGACAAGAACCCGACTGAACATGAAGAACGTAACATAAACATAATCAATAACCCACGAAACAAAAGTGCAACTCCCAAATATATATATGGTTCCCAATTAGAGACAACGAGACTCAGCTGCCTCTAATTGGGAACCATTATCCCAACATAGAAATATACACCCTAGAACACAAACCCTACACCAAAACGCTCCAGCCTGTAATCTCGGGCCTTGGCGTTACAGTACCCCCAAAGGCGCGGACTCCGGACGCGCCCAAAAGTCTGTGGGAGGGTCTTCGGGTGGGTCCCTTTGTCCCAGGTGGGGGCTCCGGTGCGGGCCGTGCTGGTCTGATGTCACGCACTGGAGGCCCTGGACCCCTTCTTGGAACTCTGGTGCGTGGAGCAGAAGCTGGGCGTACCGGACTCATGATGCTCACTGGAACTCTGGTGCGTGGGGCTGGAGCTGGCAGTACCGGACTCGTGATGCTCACAGGAACTCTGGTGCGTGGAGCAGGAACTGGTCGTACTGGACTCGTGATGCTCACTGGAACTCTGGTGCGGGAGCAGGAACTGGCCGCACGGACCTCGTGATGCTCACTGGAACTCTGGTGCGGGGAGCAGGAACTGGTCGTACCGGACTCGTGATGCTCACTGGAACTCTGGTGCGTGGAGCAGGAACTGGCAGTACTGGACTCGTGATGCTCACAGGAACTCTGGTGCGTGGAGCAGGAACTGGCCGTACTGGACTCGTGATGCTCACTGGAACTCTGGTGCGTGGAGCAGGAACTGGCAGTACTGGACTCGTGATACTCACTGGAACTCTGGTGCGTGGAGCAGGAACCGGTCGCACTGGACTCGTGATGCTCACTGGAACTCTGGTGCGTGGAGCGGGAACAGGCCGAACTGGGCTCGGACGCCGCACTCTGGTGCGGGAGCGGGAACAGGCCGAATTGGGCTCGGGACGCCGCACTCTGGTGCGGGAGCGGGAACAGGCGAACTGGGCTCAGGGACGCGCACTCTGGTGCGCGAGGCGGGAACAGGCCGAACTGGGCTCTTTAGCGCACGGGAGCTTGGTGCGCCGGAACCGAACTTGACGTGCTGGACTCTCTGAGCGCACGGGAGCTGGGTGCGCGGAGCGGAACAGGACGTGCTGGACTCTCTGAGCGCACGGGGAGCTGGGTGCGCGGACCCGAACAGGACGTGCTGGACTCTCTGGGCGCCTTGCGAGGGGAGCTGCGCGCCGGAGCCGAACAGGACGTGCTGGACTCTCTGAGCGCACGGGAGCTGGAGTGCGCGGAGCCGGAACAGGACGTGCTGGACTCTCTGAGCGCACGGGAGCTGGGTGCGCGGAGCCGGAACAGGACGTGCTGGACTCTCTAAGCGCACGGGGAGCTTGGTTCGCGGAGCCGAACAGGACGTACTGGACTCTGAAGACGCACTGGGGACCTGGCACGTGGAACAGGGACTGGACGTGTAGAAGCCACTACACGGACTGGGGTCTCGGAACGCGGAACGGGGATCTCGGAGCGTGGAACGGGGATCTCGGAGCGTGGAACGGGGACCTCGGAGCGTGGAACGGGGACCTCGGAGCGTGGAACGGGGACCTCGGAGCGTTGAACAGGGACCTCGGAGCGTGGAACAGGGACCTCGGAGCGTGGAACAGGGACTGGACGTGTAGAAACCACTACACGGACTGGGATCTTGGAACACGGAACTGGAACAGGACGTGTTGGAACCTCAACACGGACTGGGATCTCGGAGCGTGGAACAGGGATCTCGGAGCGTGGAACAGGGATCTCGGAGCGTGGAACAGGGATCTCGGAGCGTGGAACAGGGATCTCGGAGCGTGGAACAGGGACTGGACGTGTAGCAACCTCCACCCGGACCGGGGACCTGATACGGAGGGCCGACACCATACCTCCAGCTAGCTCACTAACCCTGGCCTCACGGGTGAGTGGAGCTGGAATCTCTCGGACTGGGCTGTGGATTCGCACCGGAGTTTCTGCCCGTAGGACCATAGGATATCTAGGTCCCAAAAGACGCACTGGAGACCTGGCGCGCAGAGATGGCACCACTCTTACTGGCTGAACCCTCAGTTTCGCCCGACTGATGAGTGGAGCGGGAATCTCTCGCACCGGCCTCTGAATCCCTATAGGGGAAACCGTGCGCAACACTGCATAGCACGGTGTCCCTTCGGTGCGACGCTCTCCCCAACGCTCTCTCCACAAGGCACGAGGAGCTGGCTCAGGAGTCCCTCCTGAACCGGCCAACCTCCTCGTGTGCCCCCCCCCCCCAAAGTTTCTTGGGGCTGCCAGGCGAGATCCGATGAGGTCCTCCCTGGTCCAGTACTCCCGGGTCTCTCGCTGCTTGGTCTTTAGGTGGTGGGTTATTCTGTCACGATTCTCTTCCTTCGGGACAGAACAAGACGCAGCGATATAGCCAGAATACATGATTTAATGACGAGACGGAACAAAACAAGAAACGAAGAAACAAGACGTGAGCCCTAACGCTAAATTCTAAACTATACACAAAGATCTAAACCTGACCACGACTGGCGAAACCTAACCTAACCACGAACGGAGAAACCTAACTAGACATGAATGGAGAAACCTAACTAGACATGAATGGAGAAACCTAACTAGACATGAATGGAGAAACCTAACTAGACATGAATGGAGAAACCTAACTAGACATGAATGGAGAAACCTAACTAGACACGAAAGACAAGAACCTGACTGAACATGAAGAACGTAACATAAACATAATCAATAACCCACGAAACAAAAGTGCAACTCCCAAATATATATATGGTTCCCAATTAGAGACAACGAGACTCAGCTGCCTCTAATTGGGAACCATTATCCCAACATAGAAATATACACCCTAGAACACAAACCCTACACCAAAACGAAACCAAAACGCTCCAGCCTGTAATCTCGGGCCTGGGCGTTACACATGGCTAGCAGATGTTAATGCGAGTGTAGAGACATGCTTGTGCTTCTAGTTCCGACAGTGCAGTAATATCTAACAAGTAATCTAACAAATTCACAACAACTACCTAATACACACAAATCTAAAGGGGTGAATGAGAATATGTGCATATAAATATATGGATGAGCGATGGCCGAGCGGCATAGGCAAGGTGCAATAGATGGTATAAAATACAGTACGTACAAATGATATGAGTAATGTAAGATATGTAAACATTATTAAAGTGTCATTATTTAAAGTGTCATTATATAAAGTGACTAATGATCCATTTATTAATGTGGCAGTGATTGGGTCTCAATGTAGGGAGCAGCTTCTCTGAGTTAGTGATTGCTGTTTAGCAGTCTGATGGCCTTGAGATAGAAGCTGTTTTTCAGTCTCTCGGTCCCAGCTTTGATGCACCTGTACTGACCTTGCCTTTCTGGATGATAGCGATGTGACCAAATCAAATCAAATCTGTATTGGTCACATACACATGGTTAGCAGACGTTAATTCCACAACAACTACCTTATACACACAAGTGTAAAGGAATGATTAAGAATATGTACATATACATATATGGATGAGCGATGGCCGAACGGCATAGGCAAGATGCAGTAGATGGTATAGAGTACAGTATATACATATGAAATGAGTTACGTAGGGTATGTCAAAATTATATAAAGTGGCATTGTTTAAGTGACTAGTGATACATATATTAAATTCAATTATTAATAATTAAAGTGGCTAGAGATTGAGTCTGTATGTTGGCAGCAGCCACTCAATGTTAGTGATGGCTGTTTAACAGCCTGATGGCCTTGAGATAGAAGCTGTTTTTCAGTCTCTCTTTCAGTCTCAGCTTTGATTCACCTGTACTGACTTCGCCTTCTGGATGATAGTGGGTGAACAGGCAGTGGCTTGGGTGGTTGTTGTCCTTGTTGATCTTTTTGGCCTTCCTGTGACATCGGGTGGTGTAGGTGTCCTGGAGGGCAGGTAATTTGCCCCCGGTGATGCATTGTGCAGACTTCACCACCCTCTGGAGAGCCTTACGGTTGTGGGCGGAGCAGTTGCCGTACCAGGCGGTGATACAGCCCGACAGGATGCTCTTGAGTCTGCATCTGTAAAAGTTTTTGAGTGTTTTTGGTGACAAGTCAAATTTCTTCAACCTCCTGAGGTTGAAGAGGTGCTGTTGCGCCTTCTTCACCATGCGGTCTGTGTGGGTGGACCATTTCAGTTTGTCCGTGATGTGTACGCCGAGGAACTTAAAACTTTCCACCTTCTCCACTGCTGTCCCTTCGATGTGGATAGGGGGGGGTGGTCCCTCTGCTGTTTCTTGAAGTCCACGATAACCTCCTTTATTTTGTTGAAGTCGAGTGAAAGGTTATTTTCCTGACACCACACTCTGAGTGCCCTCACCTCCTCCCTGTAGGCTGTCTCATCGTTGTTGGTAATCAAGCCCACTACTGTTGTGTCGTCTGCAAACTTGATGATTGAGTTGGAGGCATGCATGGCCACGCAGTTGTGGGTGAACAGGGAGAACAGGAGGGGGCTGAGCACGCACCCTTGTGGGGCCCCATTGTTGAGGGTCAGCGAAGTGGAGATGTTGTTTCCTACCTTCACCAACTGGGGGGCGGCCCGTCAGAAAGTCCAGGACCCAATTGTGGGGTTGAGACCCAGGGCCTCCAGCTTGATGATGAGCTTGGAGGGTAGTATGGTGTTGAATGCTGAGCTGTTGTCAATGAACAGCATTCTTACATAGGTATTGCTCTTGTCCAGATGGGATAGGGCAGTGTGATGGCAATTGCATCGTCTGTGGACCTGTTGGGGCGGTATGTAAACTGAAGTGGGTCTAGGGTGGCCGGTAAGGTGGAGGTGATATGATCCTTGACTAGTCTCGCAAAACACTTAATGATGACAGAAGTGAGTGCTACGGGGGCAGAAGTAATTTAGTTCAGTTATCTTTTCCTTCTTGGGTACACGGACAATGGTGGCCATTTTTAAGCATGTGGGGATAGCAGACTGGGATAGGGAGCGATTGAATATGTCCGTACACACACCAGCCAGCATGTCTGCCATGCTCTGAGGGTTAACGCCAGCAGCCTTGCGAGGGTTAACGCGTTTAAATGTTTTACTCACATCGGCCACGGAGAAGAAGAGGGGCGCAGTCCTTGATAGTGGGCCGCGACGGTGGCGCTGTATCGTCCTCAAAGCGGGCAAAGAAGGTGTTGAGTTTGTCTGGAAGCGTGACGTCGGTGTCCATGATGTGGCTGGTTTTCTTTTTGTATTCCGTGATTCAGCAAAAAAAAAGAAACGTCCTCTAACTGTCAACTGCGTTTATTTTCAGCAAACTTAACATGTGTAAATATTTGTATGAACACAACAAGATTCAACAACTGAGACATAAACTGAACAAGTTCCACAGACATGTGACTAACAGAAATTTAATAATATGTCCCTGAACAAAGCGGGGAGATCAAAATCAAAAGTAACAGTCAGTATCTGGTGTGTCCACCAGCTGCATTAAGTACTGCAGTGCATCTCCTCCTCATGGACTGCACCAGATTTGCCAGTTCTTGCTGTAAGATGTTACCCCACTCTTCCACCAAGGCACCTGCAAGTTTCCTGACATTTCTGGGGGGAATGGCCCTAGCCCTCACCCTCCGATCCAACAGGTCCCAGACGTGCTCAATGGGATTGAGATCCGGGCCCTTCGCTGGCCATGGCAGAACACTGACATTCCTGTCTTGCAGGAAATCACACACAGAATGAGCAGTATGGATGGTGGCATTGTCATGCTGGAGGGTCATGTCAGGATGAGCCTGCAGGAAGGGTACCACATGAGGGAGGAGGATTTCTTCCCTGTAACGCACAGCGTTGAGAGCTCAGTCCGATGATGCTGTGACACACCCCCCCAGACCATGACGGACCCTCCACCTCCAAATCAATCCCGCTTCAGAGTACAGGCCTCGGTGTAACGCTCATTCCTTCGACGATAAACACGAATCCATCCTGTACCTGTCCCGTTAGGTGTGATAATCGGATGTACCGATCCTGTGCAGGTTTTGTTACACGTGGTCTTCCACTGCGAGGACAATCAGCTGTCCGTCCTGTCTCCCTGTAGCGCTGTCTTAGGCGTCTCACAGTACGGACATTGCAATTTATTGCCCTGGCCACATCTGCAGTCCTCATGCCTCCTTGCAGCGGGCCTAAGGCACGTTCACGCATCTTTCTTTTGGTGTTTTTCAGAGTCAGTAGAAATGCCTCTTTAGTGTCCTAAGTTTTCATAACTGTGACCTTAATTGGCTAACGTCTGTAAGCTGTTAGTGTCTTAACGACCGTTCCACAGGTGCATGTTCATTAATTGTTTATGGTTCATTGAACAAGCATGGGAAACAGTGTTTAAACCCTTTACAATGAAGATTTGTGAAGTTATTTGGATTTTTACGAATGATCTTTGAAAGACAGGGTCCTGAAAAAGGGACGTATCTTTTTTTGCTGAGTTTACGTCTCGTGTCTGAGCCGTTGAATTGCGACTCCACTTTGTTCCTGTACCGGCATTTCACTTGTTTGATTGCCTTGCGGAGGGAATAACTACACAGTTTATATTCAGCCATATTCCCAGACCTCTTTCCATGGTTAAATGCGGTGGTTCACGCTTTCAGTTTTGCGTTAATGCCGCCATCCATCCACGGTTTCTGGTTAGGGTAAGTTTTAATAGTCACAGTCAGTACAACATCTCCAATGTACTCACTCACCGAGTCAGCGTATAGCTCAATGTTGTTATCTGAGGCTGACCGGAACATATCTCAGTCCGCGTGATCAAAACAATCTTGAAGTGTGGCTTCCGATTGGTCAGACCAGCGTTGAATGGTTCTAGTCAATGGTACATCCTGTTTGAGTTTCTGCCTATAAGACGGTAGGAGCAAGATGGCGGGGGAGGGCTTTGTATGCATTGCGGAAGTTAGAGAAGCAATGATCGAGTGTATTACACCCGCGCGTAGTGCAAAATCCCCAGCTACAATAAATGCAGCCTCAGGATATATGGTTTCCAGTTTACATAGAGTCCAGTGGAGTTCCTTGTGGGCCGTCTTGGTGTCTGCTTAAGGGGGAATGTACACCGCTGTGACGATAACTCTTGGGAAATAATTTGATTGTAAGGAATTCTAGGTTGGGTGAGCAGAATGACTTGAGTTCCTGTATGTTGTTATTATTACACTATGAGTCGTTAATCATGAAGCATACACCCCCGCCCTTCCACCTCCCAGAGAGGAGTTTATCTCTGTCGGCGCGTTGCATGGAGAAGCCCGGTAGCTGAACCGATTCCGACAACATATCCCGAGAGAGCCATGTTTCCGTGAAACAGAGAATGTTACAAACTCTGATGTCTCTCTGGAAGGCAACCCTTTCTCGAATGGGGGGCACAATGCAAAAAGTCCGGATAGCCATTTGATTACCTGTTCAGGAGTCTTATGGCTTGGGGGTAAAACTGTTGAGAATACTTTTTGTCCTAGACTTGGCACTCCGGTACCGCTTGCCATGCGGTAGTAGAGAGAGCAGTCTATGACTAGGGTGGCTGGGGTCTTTGACAATTTTTAGGGCCTTACTCTGACACCGCCTGGTGTAGAGGTCCTGGATGGCAGGCAGCTTTGCCCCAGTGATGTACTGGGCCGTACGCACTACCCTCTGTAGTGCCTTGCGGTCAGAGGCGGAGCAATTGCTGTACCAGGCAATGATGCAACCAGTCAGGATGCTCTCGATGTTGCAGCTGTAGAACCTTTTGAGGATCTCAGGACCCATGCCAAATCTTTTTAGTCTCCTGAGTTGGAATAGGCTTTGTCGTGCCCTCTTCACAACTGTCTTGGTGTGTTTGGACCATTCTAGCTTGTTGTTGATGTGGACACCAAGGAACTTGAAGCTCTCAACCTGCTCCACTACAGCCCTGTCGATGAGAATGGGGGCGTGCTCGGTCCTCCTTTTCCTGTAGTCCACAACCATCTCCTTAGTCTTGGTTACGTTGAGGAAGTGGTTGTTGTCCTGGCACCACATGGCCAGGTCTCTGACCTCCTCCCTGTATGCTGTCTCGTCGTTGTTGGTGATCAGGCCTACCACTGTTGTGTCGTCTGCAAACTTAATTATGGTGTTGGAGTCGTGCCTGGCCATGCAGGCGTGGGTGAACAGGGAGAACAAGAGGGGACTGAGCACGCACCCCTGGGGAGCTCCAGTGTTGAGGATCAGCGTGGAATATGTGTTGCTACCTACCCTCACCACCTGGGGGAGGCCCGTCAGGAAGTCCAGGATCCAGTTGCAGAGGGAGGTGTTTAGTCCCAGGATCCTTAGCTAAGTGATGAGCTTTGAGGGCACTATGGTGTTGAACGCTGAGCTGTAGTCAAAGAATAGCATTCTCACATAAGTGTTCCTTTTGTACAGGTGGGAAAGGGCAGTGTGGAGTGCAATAGAGATTGCATCATCTGTTGATCTGTTCGGGCGGTATGCAAATTGGAGGGGGTCTAGGGTTTCTGGGATAATGTTGTTGATGTGAGTCATTACCAACCTTTCAAGTCACTTCATGGCTACGGACGTGAGTGCTACGGGTCTGTAGTCATTTAGGCAGGTTGCCTTTGTGTTCTTGGGGACAGGGACTATGGTGGTCTGCTTGAAGCATGTTGGTATTACAGACTCAATCAGGGACAGTGTCAGTGAAGACACCTGCCAGTTGGTCAGCACATGCCCAGAGCACACGTCCTGGTAATCCGTCTGGCCCCGCAGCCTTGTGTATGTTGACTTATTTAAAGGTCTTACTCACGTCGGCTACGGAGAGCGTGATCACACAGTCGTCTGGAACAGCTGATGCTCTCATGGATGCCTCAGTGTTGCTTGCCTCAAAGCGAGCATAGAAGTGATTTAGCTCGTCTGGTAGGCTCGTGTCACTGGGCAGCTCTCGACTGTGCTTCCCTTTGCAGTCTGTAATAGTTTGCAAGCCCTGCCACATAAGACGAGCGTCAGAGCCAGTGTAGTATGATTCAATCTTAGCCCTGTATTGACGCTTTGCCTGTTTGATGGTTTGTCGCAGGGCATAGCAGGATTTCTTGTAAGCTTCCGGGTTAGAGTCCCGCACCTTGAAAGCGGCAGCTCTACTCAATGCCATCGAAGGAATCCCGTAACATGTTCCAGTCTGTGATAGCAAAACAGTCCTGTAGTTTAGCGTCTGCTTCATCTGACCACTTTTTTATAGACCGAGTCACTGGTGCTTCCTGCTTTAATTTTTCTTAGTGCCAGCATCTGTCTGTGGTGGTAAATAAACAGCCACGTAAAGTATAGCTGGAAACTCTCTAGGCAAGTAGTGTGGCCTGCAATTTAGCACAATATACTCTACTTCAGGCGAGCAAAATCTAGAGACTTCCTTAGATTTCGTGCACCAACTGTTGTTTACAAATATGCACAGACCACCCTCGTCTTACCGGAGTGTGGTTTTCTATCTTGCCGGTGCAGCGTGTATCCCGCTAGCTGAATATCCATGTCGTCATTCAGCCACGATTCCGTGAAACATAGGACGTTTCAGTTTTTAATGTCCCGTTGGTAGGATATTCGTGATCGTACCTCGTCTAATTTATTGTCCAATGATTGCACGTTGGCGAGTAGTATTGACGGTAACGGCAGCTTTCCCAATCGCCTTCTCCGGGTCCTGACCAGGCATCCGGCTCTTTTCCCCCTGTACCTGCGTGCGTCGCTTCTTCTTGCGAATAACTGGGATGTCGGCCCTGCCGGGTGTTTGGAGAATGTCATGTGCGTCTTGCTTGTTGTTGAAAAGATCTTTGTCTAATCCGAGGTGAGTGATCACTGTCCTGATATCCAGAAGCTCTTTTCTGCCGTAAGATATGGTTGCAGAAACATTATGTACAAAATAAGTTACAAATAACGCGAAAAAAAACACATAATAGCACAATTGGTTAGGCGCCCGTAAAACGGCTGCCATTTCTTCCGCCACCATTTTAGTAAATGGCTGTATGTAATAATGTAACAAAACTTGAGATTTCCTGGGGTAACAATGTAAGAAATAATACATTAAAAAAAAATACTGCATAGTTTCCTAAGGACTTGAAGCGAGGTGACCATCTCTGTCGGCTCCATCTTTGATGTGTCTGGGTGGTTTAATACATAATCCACAGCATAATTATTAACTTGACCATGCTTAAAGAGATATTCAATGTCTGATTTGATATTGTTACTGATCTACCATTCAGTGCCATTTTTATGAGGCTTTCAAAGGCTCCCTGGTCTTTGTGCTTGAAATTCAATACTTGACTGTGGGACATTACAGATGTTGTACATATGGAGGACAGAGGAAGGGTTAGTCAAAAAAAATAATGTCAACCCCTATTATTTCACGCTGAGTCCATGTAACATTTTATGTGATTTGTTAACCCAAATTTTACTCCTGACATAATTTAGTCTTGTTGTTGCATTTTTGTTGTTGCATCCACATTTGAGTACATTTTTTACAACAAATGTCAATTAAATCAATTTTAACCTTTTCACATGTGAGTTCCAAATCCCAGTGTGAGTTTTTTATGATTGTGATGTCAGAAAGCACTCACTGTTCAGCGTTGAATAGACCTTAGAACGGGTACTTCCTGTTTGAGTTTCTGCCTATAGGAAGAGAGGAGCAAAATAGAGTCGTGATCTGATTTGCCGAAGAGAGGGCGGGGGAGGGCCTTGTAGGCATCTCGAAAGGGGGAGTTGCAGTGATCCAGTGTTTTTCCAGAGCGAGTACTACAGTCAATGTGTTGATAGAACTTCGGTAGCGTTTTTCTCAGATTTGCTTTAAAATCCCCAGCTACAATAAATGCAGCAGGATATGTGGTTTCCAGTTTGCATGAAATCCAGTGTAGTTCCTTGAGGGCCGGCGTGGTACCGGCTTGAGGGGGAATATACTGTACATGGCTGTGACTATAACCGAAGAGAATTCTACTTGGGAGGTAATACGGTCGAAATTTGATTGTGAGGTATTACAGGTCAGGTGAACAAAAGGACTTGAGTTTCTATATGTTATCACAATCACACCATGAATAGTTAATCATGAAACATACACCACCGCTTTTCTTCCTGGAGAGTTCTTTATTCCTGTCTGCTCGATGTACTGAGAACCCAGCTGGCTGTATATCCCGAGAGAGCCATGATTCCGTATGTCTCTCTGGAAGGAGATCATCACCCTGAGCTCGTCTACATGGCTCAAAGTGGAAGAGAGATTGACATCATCATTACTAAGAGGTGTTGACAAGCTGAAGGTACCGAGCTGTCTGTTTAAAATACTGGCACACAGCTCGGACACCCATGCATACCCCACAAGACATGCCACCAGAGGTCTCTTCACAGTCCCCAAGTCCAAAACAGACTATGGGAGGCGCACAGTACTACATAGAGCCATGACTACATGGAACTCTATTCCACATCAGGTAACTGATGCAAGCAGTAGAATCATTTAAAAAGCAGGTAAAAATACACCTTACGGAACAGCGGGGACTGTGAAGTAACACAAACATAGGCACAGACACACGCATACACACACATGATAACATACGCACTATACACACATCTACACATGGATTTTGTGTTGTAGATATGTAGTAGTGGAGTATGGGCCTGAGGGCACACACTTAGTGTGTTGTGAATTCTGTAATGAATATATTGTAATGTTTTTATTACAATATATTCATAATTGTATAACTGCCTTAATTCTGCCAGACCCCAGGAAGAGTAGATGCTGCTTTGGCAGCAGCTAATGGGGATCCATAATAAAAACAAATACTGAACATTAGTGAGTAATATAATCTGAAACGGTGGATGATGTGTACGCCTCCTCCGAATAACAGTTCTCCCCCGGCGGTGGCTTGGAGGATCCTCTGGGATATTCCGGAAAGTCGTATTCCTGGTTGTAATGCTGGTTGCCATCACTCTGATATACCAAAGTAATTTCCGGGTGTATTTAATAACACACAAAAACATAAAATACTGCAAAGTTGCTTAGGAGCTAGAAGCAGAGCTGCCACGTCTTTCAGCGCAATCTTTCTTTATTTTGAATGATCTCCTGCTGATTTTGTACGTTTGCCCACTGACAAAGAAATGATCAGTCTACAATTTTAATGATCCAGAAAACGCATGTGAAAAATGTTATAAATTGATTTGCATTTTAATGAGGGAAATAAGTATTTGACCCCTCTGAAAAACATGACTTAGTACTTGGTGGCAAAACCCTTGTTGGCAATCACAGAGGTCAGACGTTTCTTGTAGTTGGCCACCAGGTTTGCACACATCTCAGGAGGAATTTTGTCCCACTCCTCTTTGCAGATCTTCTCCAAGTCATTACGGTTTCGAGGCTGACGTTTGGAAACTCGAACCTTCAGCTCCCTCCACAGATTTTCTATGGGATTAAGGTCTGGAGACTGGCTAGGCCACTCCAGGACCTTAATGTGCTTCTTCTTGAGCCACTCCTTTGTTGCCTTGGCCGTGTGTTTTGGGTCATTGTCATGCTGGAATACCCATCCACGACCCATTTTCAATGCCCTGGCTGAGGGAAGGAGGTTCTCAACCAAGATTTGAATGTACATGGCCCCGTCCATCGTCCCTTTGATGCGGTGAAGTTGTCCTTTCCCCTTAGCAGAAAAACACCCCCAAAGCATAATGTTTCCACCTCCATGTTTGACGGTGGGGATGGTGTTCTTGGGGTCATAGGCAGCATTCCTCCTCCTCCAAACACGGCGAGTTGAGTTGATGCCAAAGAGCTCCATTTTGGTCTCATCTGACCACAACACATTCACCCAGTTGTTACCTTTCACCCAGTTGTTACTCAGCTCGTTACCTGTATAAAAGACACCTGGGAGCCAGAAATCTTTCTGATTGAGAGGGGGTCAAATACTTATTTCCCTCATTAAAATGCATGACTTTTTTGTTGTTATTCTGTCTCTCACTGTTCAAATAAACCTACCATTAAAATTATAGACTGATCATTTCTTTGTCAGTGGGCAAACGTACAAAATCAAATACTTTTTTCCCCTCACTGTACATGTACTAAATTACAATTAAAACGTTTGAAATTGAAGTACAGTTTTAATGAGTGTGTTTAAGTTTAATGATAGTGAACACATACAGTAGTATACTAAAAGACTGAAAAACAATAAATATAAAGTCCACTCTAATAAGTGTATTGAAATGTGATGATATCATACTTAGAGTATACTAAAAGACTGTATGTTGAAGTAAATTATATTATATTTATAGTATACATGATATAATTACATCTCATATTTGAAGTATATTATTAATATTTTAACAAACTTTAGTATACTTATAATATAATATACTTTGTATATAATATATACAAATAGTATGTTTTTTCGCTTGGGCCTAAACACCAGAGTCAACGACTGGATACACAACCCATAACCACCAATCAGAGTCAACGCCAGGATACACAGGCACACACACACACCACACACACGGACACACGTTGTGTCTATCAGTCCTGTCATCTCTGTTTTCTCATATTAACGGTGGCTCATTCTGAGACAGGATATGAGGATTAGGCATTGCCTTACTACACTACAGCTACACACTGCTAAATGGCTCCCATGTGTTCCCTCATAGAGAAAGGCTAATAAACGTTAGCCGCTTGCACGCCTAGCACCACCAGAATAATAGCAGCAGATAGATGAGTCCCACTGATAACAGCTAGCGCTAAGGGCTAATGGGGCTGGCTTATTCTATTAGGCTGGGATAAGATGCACTGGGAGAGAGGAAGAGAGGGGAAGAAAGGGGGAGAGAGGGGAAGAAAGGGGAGAGAGGGGAAGAAAGGGGAGACAGGGGAAGAAAGGGGGAGAGTATCAGGCACTGGGGGCTGCTGAGGGGGAGGACGGCTCATAATAATAGCTGGAATGGAATAAATGGAATGGCATCAAACACATGGAAACCATGTGTTTGATGAGTTCGATAGCATTCCATTTATTCTGTTCCAGCCATTAGCCCAATTAAGGTGCCACCGGCCGCCTGTGGTATCAGGAGAATAGTAGAAGGCTTCTGATACTATAAGAGCATACACAGTCAAAAACACACACTTAGAGTTAATACTTGATTGGAGAGACTATATATAGCTCCTGTTCATACTGATAGATTACTCTTCAGATCAAACTGGCAGGGAAAGGGAGGATACTGCAGAGGAATGGGAGAAGGGAGGAGAGAGAAGATGGCGGGAGAGAGAAAGGTGAAGCGAGAGAGAAGGGGAGAGAGAAAAGTGGAGGGAGAGAGAAAGGGAGAGAGAGAAAGGTGGAGGGAGAGAATGGGAGAGAGAGAAAGATGGAGGGAGAGAAGGAGAGAGAGAGAAAGGTGGAGGGAGAGAAGGGGAGAGAGAGAAAGATGGAGGGAGAGGAGGAGAGAGAGAGAAGTCGTTTTCTTTAGGTGAATCTTGACACTGCCGCATTCTCTGAACACATGGAGTGGATTATGTAGTCTGGTCCTACACACACACCACCGTTTTCACCACAGTAACACACACACACTAGGTATGCACACACACACTCCCTTACATACCCTACACACACCAGGTATGCACACACACACACATTATAAAGCAAAGGTCTTTTTTTTGGTCTATGGGGGGCTCTGACATAAAAGAGTAACAAGGTATTTTTTTGTCTCTTGGGGGCTCTGATATAAAAGAGTAACAAGGTATTTTCTTTGTCTCTTGGGGGCTCTGATATAAAAGAGTAACAAGGTATTAACCTTTATGACATTCTTCACTTAATGCCTTTTCAGCTAAAAATACAAATCTCCATGACTGGGCTGTACACCTTTCTAATTAACCAACCCCACACACCAGGGTGGGGTACCACGGTAAAACTTTACTGGCCTGTATGTGTGTGATTGGAAAAGAGAGAGAGGGGATAGATCGAGAGAGAGAGAGAGAGAGAGAGAGAGAGAGAGAGAGAGAGGGGGATAGATCGAGAGAGAGAGAGAGAGAGAGAGAGAGAGAGAGAGAGAGAGAGAGAGAGAGAGAGAGAGAGTGGGGGAAGAGAAAGAGGGGGAGAAACTTGTCCATCTCTGGTTTTTCTCACTCTTGTCGTTTTTATCACCTCAGAGCCTTACTTTAGTCTGGTCGGCTGGTGAACGCAGTTAGGATTAATACCACCAGGTAACACACATACAGCAGGCTCAGTAGATATACTGTACATCAACCGCAGCTGCTACATAGCTGCAGAACAGTAAACCTTCATGTCAACTCCATCAATTTAGGACCACTAAAATCAGAAGGGGCTGTAAAGAAACTTCATTACAGGGAACCACTACAAAACAAGCACAGACACACATTTCTACGCACGCATGCACACATACACACACAGTTGTAGTCTGAAGTCATGAGGGGCCATAAAAAGATCTGCCTGTATTGCAGTACATTCCCCTCAGTCAGAGCTGAACAATCATGTGGGTATTGTGGTCACAACCAAAACGTACAATCAGTAGGTGCTGTGCCTATGAATCTCAATTCTAGCTAGCTTGTGATTTGGCACCATGCACCTACACCCTGATTTGTGGTAGTCACATAGATACCCCAGGGACAGATACCCCAGGGACAGATAACCCAGGGACAGATAACCCAGGGACAGATAACCCAGATAGATGATGAAGAGGAGGATGATGAAGAGAGGAGGATGATGAAGAGGAGGGTGATGAAAAGAGGAAGATGAAGAGGAGGGTGATGAAGAGAGGAGGATGATGAAAAGAGGAGGATGATGAAGAGAGGAGGAGGATAATGAAGAGAGAAGGATGATGAAGAGAGGAGGATGATGAAGAGAGGATGATGATGAAGAGGAGGGTGATGAAGAGAGGAGGATGATGAAGAGGAGGAGGATGAAAAGAGGAGGAGGATGAGGAGGAGGGTGGTGAAGAGGATGGTGATGAAGAGGAGGGTGATGAAGAGAGGAGGAGGATAATGAAGAGAGAAGGATGATGAAGAGAGGAGGATGATGAAGAGAGGATGATGATGAAGAGGAGGGTGATGAAGAGAGGAGGATGATGAAGAGGAGGAGGATGAAAAGAGGAGGCGGATGAAGAGGAGGGTGATGAAGAGAGGAGGATGATGAAGAGGAGGATGCATTAGATGAGGAAGATGAAGAGAGGAAGATTATGAAGAGAGGAGGGTGATGAAAAGAGGAAGATGATGAAGAGGAGGTTGATGAAGAGGAGGCTGATGAAAAGAGGATGATGATGAAAAGAGGGTGATGAAGAGATGAGGGTGATGAAGAGGAGGATGATGAAGAGAGGAGGAGGATGAAGAGAGGAGGGTGATGAAGAGAGGAGGATGATGAAGAGGAGGATGATGAAAAGACGAGGATGATGAAGAGGTTGATGAAGAGGAGGGTGATGAAGAGGTTGATGAAGAGGAGGGTGATGAAGAGAGGAGGAGGATGATGAAGAGAGGAGGATGATGAAAAGGAGGGTGATGCTGGAGAAGTTGAAAGGAAGAACATTGCAGTCACTCACCTCTCATGATTGGAGCTTCAGTTCCCATGGCGACGGTCATGCCCAGATTCCCTCCTCATCATCCTGTTGGAGAGAATAAATCACTCACTCAAATGCAATTTGCATAACATTTTCTTCATGTACTGTGTATTTTCCGGAGAACACAACAAAATCCAGACCTGAATACCAAAGGTCAGGCCTTCCTATACTTAGGTGTTCCGTGTCTCCCTGCAAGTCTCACAGCCAGTTATAATCAAAGCTACCATGTTTAGCTTGTTCACCCAGGCTGTAGCTGTGTTCCACTGTATGATATCAATGGACTTTTTCCCTCTTTGTGATGTAGTCAGGAGGCAGTAATGAATCTTACAGAGGTTTCCTCAGGCCTGAGTCTAGCCAGACAGAGCCCTGTGAACAGTGAGGCTAACCCACACAGACAAACACCATGACGTCTTTGCCGACAGGCAGGCAAGCAGCAGTGTACTGTAGTAGAGCTGGTTCACTGAGCCATGCTCACCTGAAGACTTGTGTTGGCTCCCAGAGCTATAGCCTAGAGTTTAGCTCAGTGGGCTAATTAATGTCTTGAGGCACGCAGACAACTGCATTACCTATAAGGAGTTATGACTGTTCCCCTCTCAATCACAATGGCTTTGCTAGGCCATGGCTAGGCTACGACTAAAGCTAGGCTAAGGCTAGGGATATGCTAGACTATGCTATGCTAAATGCCAATAGCTTCAGCTACAGTCTGCATGCTAAGGTCAATCAGTTAGAAGCATCTATCCCCAGTGAGTGCCTGTGACAGGCGGGGTAAACACAGCCAAGCTCTTTCGCCAACGTAGCCAGGCTAAACACACACACACGCAACCACACACCCACACACACACCCCCACCCAGTCAGGGCTAAATACCATGTGCTACTTCTTATTGAGCAGGCAGCCTGTCGAGGGGGAGAATAAGGAACAACAACCAGAGAGAGGCCTTGTAATTCTAACTCTGATAAACACTTTATGGCTGTTCTCTATTTCCTTACAGAGGAATGGTGCCAACTCCCTGGCAGCACTATAGCTGTGGCTAAATCAGAACAACATGGACACAACATGCCCATCAAACTGAGCACACTCTCCTCTCCGCTATCTGAAGTGAGGTAAAAACAGGTTAGGTGAAAACAGGTGGTGGATGCCAACTTGGATGGCCTGATAAGATAAATAAAGGTGTCTGTTAGCTACATGAATAATGATGTAATAATGAGACACAAGAGCTGAGATATGGTTTGGGTCATGGAAAAAATGTGTGTTTTTGTTTATAATGGCTTTGAGAATATCTCTCCATCTGACAGCCTTGGAAAAGCATTGTGTCTCTGGGGTGTTTAACCAGACCCTCTTCATCATCATCATCATCAATCACACACACACACAAACTCTATGGTGGCTTCTGCGGAACTTCCACTATAGGTCAAAGGTCAGACATGAGGAAAATCGATTGGGATGACCTCTGTCAATGCAGCCGGGAACGAGCTCGCCTCTGGACTGAGTGCTACACTGCACCACTAGCCATGGTCAGACACCCAGCTATGAGGGGTGGAGAATAGAAAAAGAGAAGTGGGGGAGGGAAGTTGGAGCAGAGGATGGGAGAGGAGGAGGAGAAACAGAAATAAGGGAGGAGAGGAGTAAGGAAGAAGAAGTTGGGGAGTAGGAAACGTGGGGTGGAGGAGAGGTAGAAGAGGAGAGACAAGGGAAGAAGGAGAGGAGGAGTGGGTGATGGGAGGAAGAGGTGGTGAGGAAAAATAAATAGTGTAATTAATCACGTTCAGATAAAAGAGAGAAATAAAAGGCAGAGTGAGGCACTGTTTGGAAGAAAAACAGTTTTATCTCAGGGACCCTAATCTGACCTCTCACACACACACACACATACCCTATGGTGACCTCTGCGGAACTTCCACTATAGGTCAAAGGTCAGACACGAGGAAAATTGATTGGGATGACCTCTGTCAATGCAGCTGGGAACGAGTGTGTTTGCTGTTTCTGATGAGAGTGTATTTGACACGAGAGAGAGAGAGAGAGAGAGAGAGAGAGAGAGAGAGAGAGAGAGAGAGAGAGAGAGATAGAGAGAGAGATAAAGAAAGAAGGAAAGAAAGAAAGAGACAGTGAGATAGATAGATAGATAGATAGAGAGAGATACACAGAGAGAGAGAGCGAGGCAGAGGGAGAGAGAGAGCGAGGCAGAGGAGAGAGAGAGAGAGAGAGAGAGAGAGGAGAGAGAGAGCGAGAGAGGCAGAAGGGGAGCGTGAGAGAGAGAGAACAATAGCAGAGACATCGAGAGAGAACAATAGTCTGCTACTTATACAGCTTGTCTTTAACCCTAACGACAGTTGAAACTTTTTCCAGCCTATAGCAGTGTGCTATTCCTTTTACACATGTAAAGGTTCCATTTTAAGGGGGCATTTCCAGCCATTTGGCCCAGATTTACGAGTTCTTTTGTTATTCTCTGGATGCTTAACAAGATTTCCGAGCAGTCGTATTCATAGTTCCACTGCTGGCCTTTTTCTTTCTGACTTAAAGAGTCTGAGAAGTTGCTTGTAGCAAGCTACCGCGTTATGCTGCATGTCAGGTCTATAAACAATGTCTCTATTAAATAGTGCAGGAGGCCATATTGAGTGAGAGATATTTACATTAGAAGTGGTGTGTGTATTAGTGGGGATATCCCATTGTGTGTTAGCCTGGGTCATGTTTAAACAGCATGCTTGAAACATGCAACGGTGCTTGTCTGAGGGAACAGGCGTGTGATTCTATCACATATACTCCTATTTGGAAATCCCCTTGACACACAAACACACTCAGACACAAACACACACACACTCAAACACAAACACACACTCAAACACACTCAAACACAAACACACACACACTCAAACACACACACTCAAACACAAACACACACACACTCAAACACAAACACACACTCAAACACACACACTCAAACACAAACACACACACACACACACTCAAACACAAACACACACACACTCAAACACACACACTCAAACACAAACACACACACACTCAAACACACACACTCAAACACAAACACACACTCAAACACACACACTCAAACACAAACACACACACACTCAAACACAAACACACACTCAAACTCAAACACACACACTCAAACACAAACACACACACACACACACTCAAACACAAACACACACACACTCAAACACACACACTCAAACACAAACACACACACACTCAAACACAAACACACACTCAAACACACACACTCAAACACAAACACACACACACACACACTCAAACACAAACACACACTCAAACACACACACTCAAACACAAACACACACACACACACACTCAGACACACACACACACACTCAAACACACACACTCAAACACAAACACACACACACACACACTCAAACACAAACACACACACACACACACACTCAGACACACACACACACTCAGACACAAACACACACACACACTCAGACACAAACACACACACACACACAAACACACACACACACTCCGACACAAACACACACACTCAAACACAAACACACACTCAAACACACACACACTCAAACACAAACACACACACACTCAAACACACACACTCAAACACAAACACACACACACACACACACTCAAACACAAACACACACACACTCAAACACACACACTCAAACACAAACACACACACACTCAAACACACACACTCAAACACAAACACACACTCAAACACACACACTCAAACACAAACACACACACACTCAAACACAAACACACACTCAAACACACACACTCAAACACAAACACACACACACACACACTCAAACACAAACACACACACACTCAAACACACACACTCAAACACAAACACACACACACTCAAACACAAACACACACTCAAACACACACACTCAAACACAAACACACACACACACTCAAACACAAACACACACACACACACACTCAGACACACACACACACTCAGACACAAACACACACACACACACTCAGACACAAACACACACACACACACAATCACACACACACACTCAGACACAAACACACACACATAAACACACACACACTCAGACACAAACACACACACACTCAGACACAAAACATACAAAGGAGTGTCTTGCGGAGTTTCCCCAATCACACATTATTGAACAAATAGAAGGTCAGTAGCAGGTGGTAATGGGATAAGATGGTTATCTATAGTGCATGTGTTCTACAGTATAAGCATTTCAATAGACTAAAGTGGCTTCCTCTCCACTCTTACCTATCCTCCCTCCCTTCTCCCTAACCTCTCCTCATCTCCTTTAGTGGTTTTCAAATCAAATCAAAGTTTATTTGTCACATGCACCGAATACAACAGGTGTAGACCTTGCAGTGAAAAAACAAAGTATATGTGAAAGCCACATATACCGTACATTAGTGCAGTTGAAGGAGATGAAAGGAGGAGAAGAGGCCATTTTTAGACTATTGAGTAACAACTGCTCAATTGTTGCGAGTGGTGGTTGGTTAGGGGAAACTGTAAGTGTCAGACACACCCTTGGCAGCACTTTATTCTATAGCTAGAGGACTCCTGATATCTCCAGTATAAGTATAATTGTAGTCTTTTTCTCAGCGGGGGTCGTGTCAGCGGGGGTCGTGTCAGCGGGGGTCGTGTCAGCGGCGGGCTCGTGGCAAAGCTAAGACAGTTCTGCCGAGTTTTTCTGCAGTTAATCAAGGAAGGAAAGAGAGGAAGGCTCCACACCACTCTGTCACTTGAGTATCTTACTTAGTTATTTTCAGATGATCTTATTATGCTGTTTTGTAGCTTTGGCAAGTATGTGTGTTTTCTATACCTGTTCAGATGCTACCCACCCCTTGGATGCAATCCTTCTAATTTAGTGTACCATGCGTGCACAACCCATGTGGAATTCATGATCTCTGGCAGCATTTGGAACTGCTGATCTGCGGTCATGAACTCAAGAGTTCATCTCAGCCTATGCTGCCCTTCAGTCCCATTACTTTTTGGCCCTGGCAGGGACATGGGATCACAACAGAGAACACTGCTACTCCAGCTGCTCTCTCTTCATCTCACTACATTTTCTCTCATAGTCCGAGAGCATCTGGTCATCACGGTGGTGGAACAGGGCTACTCATTTCTCCTAAGTGGATATTTTCTATTTTTTCCCCTCTCTCACCTGTCCATCTCCTCATCTGCGTTCCATGCTGTCACTTGTCCACTCAAGCTGAACATTGTTGTCATCTATCACCCACCAGATGCCCTTAGAGAGTTACTCAATGACCTTGACACCTTGATAAGCCCCTTTCCTGTTGATGTCTCACCGCTCTTCGTCCCGATGTCTGCCTTCGATTCATTTCTTTCCAACTCTCTCTTTCCCCTCTTTGCCTCTTTTGACCTCACCCTTTCCCAGTCCGCTCCCACTCACAAGGCAGGCAATACGCTTGACCTCATGTTTACTAGAGGCTGTTCTACTAATCACACTGCAACCCCCCTCCATGTCTCTGATCACTACTTTGTTTACTTTTCTATCCACTCAGCCCCTACCCAGATAGGCATGTGCCGTCACACTCTTCACCTTCTCTCTCCCACTACTCTCTACTCTTCTATCCTATCATCTATGTTAAATCCTTCTTCCTCCTGTCTAATGATTCTGCCTCTTCGACCTTACTCTCCTCCTTTTCTGCATCCTATGACTCGCACTATCCCCTTTCCTCCCGGCCGGCTCGGCCCTCCCGCTCCGTGGCTGAGTGACTCATTGTGAGCTTACAGAACAGGGCTGCAAGCTGAGCGGAGGAGGACCTAGGACTTCAGGAGGACCTATCTGTCACGTCCTGGCCATAGATAGCCCTTTTGGCTGCTCTATGGTGGTTTTGGTCAGGATGTGAGCAGGGGTGTTTTTTGTTCTATGTTTTATTTTCTAGGTTTGGTTTGTTGATGGTTCCCAATTAGAGGCAGCTGAGTGTCGTTACCTCTAATTGGGGACCATATATATGTTTGTTCTTTTCCCCACTTGCGGTGTGGGTCATTGTTTGTGTGTGAGTACCTGTGTGTGTGTGTGTGTGTGTGTGTGTGTGTGTGTGTGTGTGTGTGTGTGTGTGTGCGTCAGTCAGCGTCGTGCGTGCGGCGTATGCGCGCGTGCGCGTGCGTGCGCGTCGCGTATGCGCCGCTACACCTTCGTTACGGTCGGTTCGTTGTATTTGTTTTGGTATGTTCAGTGGTGTGTGCACTTTGTAGCCACACCGGTGTTACGATCTTCGTTTGTTCTTTATTTTTACCAGTTACGTATATAATAAAATATGTATACTGGATACCTCGCTGCACCTTGGTCCACTTCTGTCGACGGCCGTGACACTATCATCCTTTCACTCACCTTCTCTTCCTCTGTACCTGCTGCTAAAGCCACTTTCTATCACTCTAAATTTCAAGCCCCCGAGTCGCTCCCCTCCTCAAGAAACCAACACTTAACTGCTCTGACATCAAAAACGACTGACCAGTATCCCTTCTTTCTTTCCTTCTAAAACACTTGAGTGTGTGGTCTCTCTGATCAACTCTCTTGCTATCTCTCTCAGAACGATCTTCTCCGCACTGCCAAAGCTGACTCACTCTCCTCTGTTCTCATTCTCCTAGATCAAATCAAATAAAAGTTTATTTGTCATGTGCGCCTAATACAACAGGTGTAGACCTTACAGTGAACTGCTTACTTACAGGCTCTAACCAACAGTGCAAAAAATGTATTAGGTGAACAATAGGTAAGCAAAGAAATAAAAATAACAGTAAAAAAGACAGTGAAAAATAACAGTAGTGAGGCTATATACAGGCACCAGTTAGTCGGGCTGATTGAGGTAGTATGTACATGTAGATATGGTTAAAGTGACTATGCATATATGATGATCAGAGAGTAGCAGTAGTGTAAAAGAGGGGTTGGCGGTTGGTGGGTTGCGGGACACAATGCAGATAGCCCGGTTAGCCAATGTGCGGGGGCACTGGTTGGTTGTGCCAATTGAGGTAGTATGTACATGAATGTATAGTTAAAGTGACTATGCGTATATGATAAACAGAGAGTAGCAGCAGCATAAAAGAGGGGTTGGGGGGGGCACACAATGCAAATAGTCCGGGTAGCCATTTGATTACCTGTTCAGGAGTCTTATGGCTTGGGGGTAAAAACTGTTGAGAAGCCTTTTTGTCCTAGACTTGGCACTCTGGTACCGCTTGCCATGCGGTAGTAGAGAGAACAGTCTATGACTGGGGTCATTGACATCTTTTGGGGCCTTCCTCTGACACCGCCTGGTGTAGAGGTCCTGGATGGCAGGCAGCTTAGCCCTACCCTCTATAGTGCCTTGCGGTCAGAGGCCGAGCAGGCAGTGATGAAACCAGTCAGGATGCTCTCGATGTTGCAGCTGTAGAACCTTTTGAGGATCTGAGGACCCATGCCAAATCTTTTTTGTTTCCTGAGGGGGAATAGGCTTTGTCGTGCCCTCTTCACGACTGTCGTGGTGTGTTTGGACCATTCTAGTTTGTTGGTGATGTGGACACCAAGGAACTTGAAGCTCTCAACCTGCTCCACTACAGCCCCGTCGATGAGAATGGGGGTGTGCACGGTCCTCCTTTTCCTGGAGTCCACAATCATCTCCTTAGTCTTGGTTACGTTGAGGGATAGGTTGTTATTCTGGCACCACCCGGCCAGGTCTGACCTCCTCCCTGTAGGCTGTCTCGTCGTTGTCGGTGATCAGGCCTACCACTGTTGTGTCGTCTGCAAACTTAATGACGGTGTCGTTGGAGTCGTGCCTGGCCATGCAGTCGTGGGTAAACAGGGAGTACAGGAGGGGACTGAGCACGCACCCCTTGGGGGCTCCAGTGTTGAGGCTCAGCGTGGCAGATGTGTTGCTACCTACCCTCACCACCTGGGGGCGGCCCGTCAGGAAGTCCAGGATCCAGTTGTAGAGAGAGGTGTTTAGTCCCAGGATCCTTAGCTTAGTGATGAGCTTTGAGGGTACTTTGGTGTTGAACGCTGAGCTGTAGTCAATGAATATCATTCTCACATAAGTGTTCCTTTTGTCCAGCTGGGAAAGGGCAGTGTGGAGTGCAATAGAGATTGCATAATCTGTGGATCTGTTTGGGCGGTATGCAAATTGGAGTGGGTCTACGATTTCTGAGATAATGGTGTTGATGTGAGCCATTACCAGCCTTTCAAAGCAATTTATGGCTATGGTCGTGAGTGCTACGGGTCTGTAGTCATTTAGGCAGGTTGCCTTTGTGTTCTTGGATACAGGGACTATGGTAGTCTGCTTGAAATGTGTTGGTATTACAGACTCAATTAGGGACATGTTGAAAATGTCAGTGAAGACACCTGCCAGTTGGTCAGCACATGCTCGAGGAAGAGCATGAGGATGAAGGTATGAAGCATGAAGGAATCCATCCACTGCCTTTGACACCGTGAACCATCAGATCCTCCTCTCCACATTGCCAGGGCTGGGCGTCTCAGTCTCTCCACACTATTGGATTGCATTCTACCTGGCAGGCCGCTCCCACCAGGGGACTTGGAGAGTATCTGTTTCTGCACCAAATACTCTCACTACTGGTGTCCCTCAGGGCTCGGTTCTAGGCCCTCTATTCTTCTCTCTATATACACCAAGTCACTCTGCTCCGTCATATACTCACATGGTCTCTCCTATCATTGCTATACAGATGACACTCAACTACTTTTCTCCTTCCCCCCTTCTGACACCCAGGTGGCGACACGCATCTCTGCGTGCCTGGCAGATATCTCAGCTTGGATGTCGGCCCACCACCCCAAGCTCAACTTCGACAAGACGGAACTGCTCTTCCTCCAAAGGAAGGCCTGCCCGCTCAAAGACCTATCCATCATTGTTGACAACTCCATGGTGTCCCCCTCCCAGAGTACAAAGAACCTTGGCGTAACCCTGGAAAACACCCTGTCGTTCTCTGCAAACATCAAAGCAGTGACTAGTATCCATAGAGTACGACCCTACCTCACAGAGGAAAAGGTTCTAATACAGGCAACTGTTGGTTGGGCTCCCTGCTTGTGCAATCAAACCCCTGCAAGTTATCCAGAATGCTGCAGCCCGCCTGGTGTTAAACCTTCCCATGTAAAATGTACACCTTAAATGATTTCTTAGTACATATAATGCCAGAGACACTCTTATCAATGGGAGACTATCCAGACAGCACACCTGATAGCCCCCAAGCTGCTTCTGTCAGACACACACATATATACACACACATTCACAACCCACACACACATATACACACACATAAACACACACAAATACAGTATATAAACACACATTCACAACACACACACACACTTACATTCACAACAAACACACATATATTCACAACACACACACACATATATACACATGTTCACACATATTCACACACCCACACATTACACACACACACACACACACACCTATTACAACACACACACACAGTCTTGTATAACTAACCTTGTGGGGACACACAATTCAGTCCCATTCAAAATCCTATTTTCCCTAACCCTAAACCTAGCTCCTAACCCTAAATCTAACCCTAAGAAAATTACAAAAAACAGACATTGAATATCCCTTTGAGCATGGTGACGTTATTAATTACACTTTGGATGGTGCATCAATACATCCAGTCACTACAAAGGTAGAGGTGTCCTTCCTAACTCAGTTGCCGGAGAGGAAAGTCCATGGTCCAGGCCAATGGTGACATTAAAACAGATACAGAGTTTAATGGCGGTGATAGGAGAACAATGAGGAAGGATCAACAACATTGTAGTTACTCCACAATAATAACCTAAATGACAGAGCGAAAAGATAGAAGCATGTACAAAACATATTACAAATATTACAAAACATGCATCCTGTTTGCAATAAGGCACTCAAGTAAAACTGCAAAAATATGTGGCATAGAAATGAACTTTAAGTGTTATATTTGGGTTGAAAACAACACAACACATCACTGAGTATCACTTAATATTTTCTAGAATGGTGGTGGCTGCATCTTGTTATGAGTATGCTTGTCATCATCATGGACTAGGGAGTTTTTTAGGATAAAAAGACACAGAATAGAGATAAGCACAGGCAAAATCCTAGAGGAAAACCTTGTTCAGTCTGCTTTCCAACAGACACTGGGAGACAAAACCTTAACCTAAAACACAAGGCCAAAATATAAACTGGAGTTGCTTACCAAGATGACATTGAATGTTCCTGAGTGGCCTAGTAACATTTTTGACTTAAATCAGCTTGAACATCTATGGCAAGACTTGAAAATAGCTGTCTAGCAATGATCAACAACCAACTTGACAGAATAAGAACAATGTGCAAATATTGTACAAAACTCTTAGAGACTTACCCTGAAAGACTCACAGCTGTAATCAAGGTGAGTCTAACATGTATTGACTAATTTACTCATGTACATTTGCAAAAATTCAGAAAAACCTGTTTTCACTTTTCATTATAGTGTATTGAGTGGAGATGACTGAGAAACAAAATATTGAATAAATTTTGAATTCAGGTTGTAACATATTAAAATGTGGAATACGTCAAGGGTTATGACTACTTTCGGAAGACACTGTATCCATTGAGCTCTCTTCTAACATGTACTAATTTGAGTGTCCTAAGGGAAGTTGGAGATGATACTGAAATGATGATGATATTGACACTAAACTCAGAGAGTTTTTTGTATGAGGAGGGAGTATAAACTAACCTCACTCATAAATCAAAAATACTTATCTGGCAGCTTTCTGCCTCATATCTAAATGACTGTAAGTTGGCAAGGATAGAGATGGAGTGGTGGAGGAATGGGGGTGAGAAGATAGAGTTTTTTTTTGATGATGATCAGACCACAAGTAGCTGAGGATGATATGTGTAATACTGTCAGCTCAGACAAAGAGAGAGGAGCAGAACCTAGCACATACCAAATCAATGTCTAAACACACCTTTCAGCTGTGTGTGTCTGTGTGTGAGAGAGTACTAACCTGGTCCATTGGGGCTCTGTGGTTGGCGTGGGGTGGTCCTCTTGCAGGGCTCCGGTGGTGTGGGTGAGCAGGGTGTGCCGGGTGAGCCGGGTGTAACCCCGGGTGGGGGTGGTGAGGATGGTGAGGATGATGAGGGTGTAGATGTTCTTCATCATAGTTGTCTGCTATGAGCTTCATCCTACTCTGGGTCTGGAGGAGAACATTACAATTTATAGTGTGTTGTGCATTTCTCAATCTCAAAACACTTTACATGGAATGAAACTCATTTTACCCATTTCACCCCCAATACGCAAATACCCGTTCCACCACCAATACGCAGCTACCCATTTCACCACCAATACGCAGTTACCCATTTCACCGCCAATACGCAGCTGCCCGTTTCACCACCAATACGCAGCTACTCGTTTCACCACCAATACGCAGCTACCCGTTCCACCACCAACATGCAGCTACCCGTTCCACCATCTATATGTAGCTACCCGTTCCACCACCTATATGCAGCTACCCGTTCCACCACCAATATGCAGCTACCCGTTCCACCACCAATATGCAGCTACCCGTTCCACCACCAATATGCAGCTACCCATTCCACCACCTATATGCAGCTACCCGTTCCACCACCAACATGCAGCTACCCGTTCCATCACCTATACGCAGCTACCCGTTTCACCACCAACACACAGCTACCAGTTCCACCACCAACATGCAGCTACCGGTTCCACCACCAATATGCAGCTACCCGTTCCACCATCTATATGTAGGTACCCGTTTTACCACCTATATGCAGCTACCCGTTCCACCACCAATATGCAGCTACCCGTTCCACCACCAATATGCAGCTACCCATTTCACCACCTATATGCAGCTACCCGTTCCACCACCAACATGCAGCTACCCGTTCCATCACCTATACACAGCTACCCGTTTCACCACCAATACACAGCTACCAGTTCCACCACCAACATGCAGCTACCCGTTCCACCACCAACATGCAGCTACCCGTTCCACCACCAACATGCAGCTACCCGTTACATCACCTATATGCAGCTACCCGTTCCACCACCAACATGCAGCTACCCGTTCCACCACCAACATGCAGCTACCCGTTCCACCACCAATATGCAGCTACCCGTTCCACCATCTATATGCAGCTACCCATTCCACCACCTATATGCAGCTACCCGTTCCACCACCAATATGCAGCTACCCGTTCCTCCACCAATATTTAGCTACCCTTTTCTCCACCAATATTTAACTACCCGTTCCACCACCAATATTTAGCTACCCTTTTCTCCACCAATATTTAGCTACCCGTTCCTCCACCAATATTTAACTACCCGTTCCTCCACCAATATTTAGCTACCCGTTCCTCCACCAATATTTAACTACCCGTTCCTCCACCAATATTTAACTACCCGTTCCTCCACCAATATTTAGCTACCCGTTCCTCCACCAATATTTAACTACCCGTTCCTCCACCAATATTTAACTACCCGTTCCTCCACCAATATTTAGCTACCCGTTCCTCCACCAATATTTAACTACCCGTTCCTCCACCAATATTTAACTACCCATTCCTCCACCAATATTCAGCACCTGGATGATGCACAGCAGATAAACTGTGCTATAATTCTCACCTCACGTTGGCTACAACACTGCAAAAGTGATAACTAACTTGTAAGTAATGTTAGTAGCCCCTTACACTCGTACCTGTATACGGTTGGAAATTACAGATTTGGGCACTAATAAGCACCTAAATTTGAACGTAGTGGCTGTACAGTAATTCTATACATGACGTCAGAGCTCAGGCTCTGTGCTTCACAGTGCTATGTGGGTTTTATACTGACAGACATTCTGAACTGGAGCACCTCGTGTGACAAGAAGTTGCCCCATCCCTCCTGGTAACTGGGAAACGTTTGCAAAAAGTTTTTTTATCAGAGTGAGGGAAATGCTGTAAATTAAATGACTCGATGTATTTTGAAAGATGAGACGTTAAGGATTATAATAAATACTGCTTTTGTGTTTGAAAGCAAGCCAAAAACCCATGATTTCCAAATCATAAAACTCATGTCATATACAGTGTTATGATCACTATGTTTGATGTACAGTTACAAGATTACATGCTGTCATACCCTGGGTTGTTTTGAACAGAATGATTCTATGTTTGTCTATTGTAAAAGAAAACACGTACCTGAATGCACTCATGACTCCATTTTATGCGCACCAAAATGACGCTCTGTTTCTCTAAATTGCCTTGTGAAAGCCTAACACTCTAAGATCATATTTTATAACTTAGCTAGTTATGTTAGTAAAAGAACAAGCTTTCAAATTCTGTCCACATGACCCAGATTGGGATTTATAATGGATAGTTTTTGGATTCTGTAAACAGTAATTGTGATGGTAGGGATGCAGGGTTGTGTTCCAAATGAAACCACTACAAGTGTGCTTGTTCTAGATCCTCAACAACACAACTAGGAGAGCGCAAAGTACCTTAGAGTTGAAGCTCCATGTAGGCCAATTCCCGAGAGTGTAAAGGGTTAAATTCACTTTGTGAATGTCATTTATTTTGGTTTTGGTGTGACCCTTGCTCAAAAAACAATTTCCCTCTGAAATGATAAAGATTGATTCACAGTGACTGAAATTACTTCGAAATTGTTTACTGTCTGCCCGGGAAAAATAAACTTTGAGTTCACAGAGTTAGAAAAGATTGGCTGTTTGTGTGGGATAGGGGGAATACATGTGTTGATAGCAGCCGAAGACTGAAAAAGCATGGCGCTAACGAACAACTTTTGACAGGTCATAAATTGAGCAAGGCATAGTTACTAATGAAACTATCGTAATTCTGTCAGACGTCATCCATATTTCAGAATTCAGATGAAGACTTCATTGGATTATATCAGTGCCGTGACTAGTGGTTAGTGATGTGTTGTTCCTCAGCATAGCTGCAGGCTGGGAGGCTTATGGGTGATGAATCACACTCCTTTACTCCACTAATGATTCAAATTACACTGAAATATGCAGAGAGAGAGAGAGAGAGAGAGAGAGAGAGAGAGAGAGAGAGAGAGAGAGAGAGAGAGAGAGAGAGAGAGAGAGAGAGAGAGAGAGAGAGAGAGAGAGAGAGAGAGAGAGAGAGAGAGAGAGAGAGAGAGAGAGAGAGAGAGAGAGACAGACAGACAGACAGACAGACAGACAGACAGACAGACAGACAGACAGACAGAGAGAGAGAGAGAGAGAGAGAGAGAGAGAGAGAGAGAGAGAGAGAGAGAGAGAGAGAGAGGCTCTGGTCTGAGTTAGAGGAGGTTGTGGTCTGCTAGACACCAGAGTTAGAGGAGGTGTAGACTGGGAGGTGAGTGACACTGGTCCTTACTGAGAGATTAGCGAGGAGTTGACTAGAATGGTGAGTAACAGGTAGTTAGGAAGGTTATGGAACAGACACAGTCACACACAGACCTTTGGAAGGGTCTGGCTGTGTCAGACACTAGTGGTTAGTTGTATTAGCAGGTGCAATAATGTGGGGTAAGATAAGGTGAGGTAAGGTGAGAAGGTGAGGTGAGATAATGTGGGGTAAGATAAGGTAAGTTAAAGGTGGGGTAAGGTGAGAACGTGGGGTAAGGTGAGATAAGGTGGGGTAAGGTGAGGTGGGTGGGATAAGGTGAGGTTGGGTGAGGTAAGGTAAGGTGGGGTAAGGTGAGGTAAGGTGGGGTAAGGTGAGTTGAGTTGGGGTAAGGTGAGATAAGATGGGGGTAATGTGAGATAAGGTGGGGTAAGGTGAGATAAGATGGGGTAAGGTGAGGTAAGATGGGGTCAGGTGAGGTTAGGTGATATAAGGTGGAGTAAGGTGAGAAAAGGTGGTGTAATTGGAATGTATTTGTTTATTTTATTAGGATCTCTTTTATTCCTCATTTGGACTAATCTTCCAATAGTCCTTAAACGTTATAATACAATCACATTTTCAAATATAGCACACTGTTACAAACAACATACATAATACACTAACATCTTGACCAGATAAATACTCTGACAGTCTGAAAAGCATGTTTTTTTTCAATTATCTTGTTGATTGATGAACACCCAAGAGCATTGAGCATAACTACAACAGAAGAACCATATCTCCACCTTAAAACAATCCTTGCTGCTTTGTTCTGTTCAATCTGCAGCCTCCTAATTTGACTTGCTGATGCATGTCCCCAGACCACAGAACAGTAGTTCACCCGACTCCCAATTAATGCTGGGTTGTTTGCTTAAGAATATTTCCCGGGAGACATCCTTCTGATCATGCTTTTTTTAATACATATTTGAGACAACCATGATAAGCAGTTGTCTAGCTGCAGCCCTAGTAGTTTGGTATCTGCCACTTCCTCAATGTGTACTCCCCGCATGCTTAATTGCATCCCTTATTGTGTTGGCCTTTTCCTGGTGGTTTTCTTGGCATTCAAAATAAGTTTGTTCCGGCAAACCCACTCCCTAATATTTCCCAGATCTACTTGTAGAGCTTGCTGAACCTGTTGAACCGATTGTCTTGCAGTATAAATTGTAGTATTTTGTATTTTTGTAATTGTAGCTACTGCAAATACAGTAGCTTGAGTTTCAGATAAGGCATAAGGAAGGTCGTTGGTATACAGCACCAGTCAAAAGTTTGAACACAATTACTCATTCAAGGGTTTTTCTTTATTTGTTATCTTTTCTACATTGTAGAATAATAGTGAAGACATCAAAACTATGAAATAACACATATGGAATCATGTACAGTCGTGGCCAAAGGTTTTGAGAATGACACAAATATTAATTTCCACAAAGTTTACTGTTTCAGTGTCTTTAGATATTTTTGTCAGTTACTATGGAATACTGAAGTATAACTACAAGCATTTCATAAGTGTCAAAGGCTTTTACTGACAATTACATGAAGTTGATGCAAAGAGTCAATATTTGCAGTGCTTACCCTTCTTTTTCAAGACCTCTGCAATCCGTCCTGGCATGCTGTCAATTAACTTCTGGGCCATATCCTGACTGATGGCAGCCCATTCTTGCATAATCAATGCTTGGAGTTTGTCAGAATTTGTGGGTTTTTGTTTGTCCACCCGCCGTTGTCCACCCGCCGTTCTCAATGGGATTAAGGTCTGGGGGCCATGGACACAAAATATGGATGTTTTGTTCCCCGTGCCACTTAGTTATCACTTTTGCCTTATGGCAAGGTGCTCCATCAAACTGGAAAAGGCATTGTTCGTCATCAAACTGTTCCTGTATGGTTGGGAGAAGTTGCTCTCGAGGATGTGTTGGTACCATTCTTTATTCATGACTGTGTTCTTAGGCAAAATTGTGAGTGAGCCCACTCCCTTGGCTGAGAAGCAACCCCACACATGAATTGTCTCAGGATGCTTTACTGTTGGCATGACACACAAAGGACAGGAAACACATAACTATATCTCTGAAAGTGTACATTTCTCAATTAAGGTGTTTGCATCTAATTCTTGTATAAAATTAATGAGTAAAGATGAAACTATTTGTGAAATGATGTAATGTGATGTTAACCTTTAATTTTGAGAGAATTGTATTCCCTGTAAAGTTTAACTAGTCAGCGGCCACGTCCCCGAGAGCACAGACATGATCTGGCGTCATGGAACCGCCCTCTTCTACTGTTACGAATAAAAGCCCCTTCTAAGAAAATCCTCTTCAGACTAAGCAAACCCACAGCGTGAGCTGTGATTGCGAATAGTTAAGACCACAAAAAACTCAGTGTAAGCTAAGGTTGCAATGGTTGTTGAATTCCTAACCATACCATGTGGAGCATTGGCTACATGGCTGGAAATTGTTAAACTCTGAGACTATCGAATACAAAATAAGAGCAAATCTTAGATGCTAATTACTAGTCTGCAGCTAGAAATTATGTAAACCTGGGATGCGAATACCGACAACCTCCGAAACATCTATTCTATGAGAACCTTTCTGGATGGTACTCTGAAGTACCCATTCTAACCACAAAAGACAAAAGAGAGAGAGAGACTCGGATGAACTCTCCAGCAGACGGACCGGATTCCAACAGAGAAGACAACAATGACATACACTGTAAATATGTACTTGCAATTATTCTCAAATGAGCGGCTGTTCATGTGCGAAGGATTAGCATTTAAATGTATATAATTATAGACTGCGTAATGAATCCATTTTGTCTTTCCCGCTCTTTCTCAGTCCACAGCCCCTTCCCTTTGTCCACCAAAGCAGTCATATTGGTTTAGCCCACTAGGGAATCTTCCCTATCATTGTTAGTAACCAATATCTACTGTTTGTTTGTTTATGCATTTCTGTGATTATTTAGTTCGTTAGTAAATAAATTATTAAGCCAATTGGTGTATGGATGATTTATAGTAAAGGCTGGGTTTGTGCAGATAACAAACAATGTATGACGTTCAGATGAGACTGACGTGAGGTAAAGAATAATTAATTAATAGAAGACTAATTGATCAGATATTAAAATATCTGAAGATTTATATTCTGAAAATTGAATTCTAAATAAATCACTGACAGTGTCACCAGAAAAGCACCCCCACACCAGCACACGTCCTCCTCCATGCTTCACGGTGGGAACCACACATGAGGAGATCATCTGTTCATCTACTCTGCATCTCACAAAGACACAGCGGTTGGAAACAAAAATCTCAAATTTGGACTCATCAGACCAAAAGACAGACTTCCACCGGTCTAATGTCCATTGATTGTGTATCTTGGCCCAAGCAAGTCTCTTCTTATTATTGGTGTACTTTCGTAGTGGTTTCTTTGCAGCAATTCGAATTGCAAAGAAAAAGCCATTCTCAGACTGGCCAATAAAAATAAAAGATTAAGATGGGCAACAGAACACAGATACTGGACAGAAGAACTCTGCCTTGAAGGCCAGCATCCCGGAGTCGCCTCTTCTTGCTCAGTTGTGCACCGGGGCCTCCCACTCCTCTTTCTATTCTGGTTAGAGACAGTTTGCGCTGTTCTGTGAAGGGGGTAGTACACAGCGTTGTACGAGATATTCAGTTTTTTAGCAATTTTTGAATGGAATAGCCTTCATTTCTCAGAACAAGAATAGACTGACGAGTTTCAGAATAAAGTTTTTTGTTTCTGGCCATTTTGAAGCTATAATCGAACATACAAATGCTGATTCTCCAGATACTCAACTAGTCTAAAGAAGACAAGTTTTATTTCTTCTTTAATCAGGACAACAGTTTTCAGCTGTGCTAACATAATTGCAAAAGGGTTTTCTAATTATCAATTTGCCTTTTAAAATGATAAACTTGGATTAGCTAACACAACGTGCCATTGGAACACAGGAGTGATGGTTGCTGATAATGGGCCTCTGTACGCCTATGTAGATATCCCATTTAAAAAAATCTGCCGTTCCAGCTACAATAATCATTTACAACACTAACAATGTCTACACTGAATTTCATGTTATTTTAATGGACAAAAAAGTTGCTTTTTTTAAAAACAAAAGGACATTTCTAAGTGATCCAAACTTTTGAACGGTAGTATATTTCTCATCATTGAATAGTTCAAGCTTTCCATTGTATTCTGAAGCATCCAGAGTGTTTGCAAGCAGTGTTAAAAACAAAACAAAACTAGCTTGACCCCTAGCTTCTTCCCCACAAACTCAACCCGGCCTATCAGAGGGCAAGGTGGAACTATTGTCATTTTGCTAACACTGACTATAATCATTTCAGATTTACAAGAGCCTAAATGTAGCTAGGCAAAATAAGTGGGATATGGTATAGTGAAATAAAGATACGTCAGCGTCCTGTGAAGTCACCTGATCTAATTATAGCCATATATGGATTTCCATCTGATCTGATGATAGCCATATAAGGTAGTGTACGGAGTGCCTTCAGATAGTATTTAGACCCCCTTGACTTTTTCCACAATTTGTTGCGTTACAGCCTTACTCTAAAATTGGTTTAAAAAAAAAAAGTATTATCAATCTACACACAATACCCCATAATGACAAAGCAAAAACAGAATTTTATAAATGTTTGCTAATTTATAAAAAATGTATTAAAAACTGAAATATCACAAGTACATAAGTATTCAGACTCTTTACTCAGTACTTTGTTGAAGCACCTTAGGCAGTGATTACAGCCTAGAGTCTTCATTGGTATGAAGCTACAAGCTTGGCACACCTGTATTTGGGGAGTTTCTCCCATTCTTCTCTGCAGATCCTCTCAAGCTCTGTCAGGTTGGATGGGGAGCGTTGCTGCACAGCTATTGTCAGGTCTCTCTAGAGATGTTAGATCGTGTTCAAGTCTGGGCTCTGGCTTGGCCTCTCAAGGACATTCAGAGACTTGTCACAAAGCCACTCCTGCGTTGTCTTGACTGTGGCTTAGGGTCGTTGTCCTGTTGGATGCTGAACCTTCTCCCTCAGTCTGAGGTCCTAAGCACTCTGAAGCAGGCTTTCATCAAGGATCTCTCTGTATTTTGCTCCGTTCATCTTTTCCTCTATCCTGACTAGTCTCCCAGTCCCTGCCGCTGAAAAACATCCCCAGAGCATGATGCTGCCACCACCAAGCTTCACCATATGGGATGGTGCCAGGTTTCCCCTAGAAGTGACGTTTGGCATTCAGGCCAAAGAGTTCAATCTTTATTTAATCAGACCAGAGAATCTTGTTTCTCATGGTCTGAGAGTCTTTAGGTGGCTTTTGGCAAACTCCAAGTGGGCTGTCATGTGCTTTTTACTGAGGAGTGGCTTCAGTCTGGCCACTCTACCATAAAGGCCTGATTGGTGGAGTGCTGCAGAGATGGTTGTCTCCCATCTCCACAGTGGAACTCTGGAGCTCTGTCAGAGTGACCATCGGGATCTTAGTCAACTCCCTGAGCCAAGGCCCTTCTTCCCCGATTGCTCAGTTTGGCCGGGCGGACAGCTCTAGGAAGAGTCTTGGTGGTTCCAAACTTCTTCCATTTAAGAATGATGGAGGCCACTGTGTTCTTGGGGACCTTCAATGCTGCAGACATGTTTTTGTAACCTTCCCCAGATCTGTGCCTCGACACAATCCTGTCTCGGAGCTCTACGGACAATTCCGACGACCTCATGCCTTGGTTTTTGCTCTGAGATGCACTGTCAACTGTGGGACCTTATATAGACAGGTGTGTGCCATTCCAAATCATGTCCAATTACTAGAATTTACCACAGGTGGACTCCAATCAAGTTAGAAACATCTCAAGGAGGTCAATGGAAACAGGACGCACCTGAGCTCAATTTCGAGTCTCTAAAAACCTGTTTTCGCTTTGTCATTATTGGGTATTGTGTGTAGATTGGTGAGGATTTTAGAATAAGGCTGTAACGTAACAAAATGTGGAAAAAGTCAAGGGGTCTGAATACTTTCCGAAGGCACTGGCCGTAGGTAGATACACCCAATACAAAACTTTAATTAAAACAATTGTGTACTATATTGAACTATTTGCTGCAAACAGATCGGACTACAGGAAGTCGGTGGAGTGACATCTGACGGGGAAGAGTAGTCCTTTATGGAGCAGTTTATGTTCCTCAGGTGAGACGGGGAACAGAGGTGAGCTGATCCTTATGGAGAGGAAACAGGTGATATGCCTTATTCCTAATTGACCCCTAGCTTCTTCCCCACAAACTCAACCCGGCCTATCAGAGGGCAAGGTGGAACTATTGTCCTTTTGCTAACACTGACTATAATCATTTCAGATTACCAGAAGAGCCTAAATGTAGCTAGGGAAAATAAGTAGGATATGGTATAGTGAAATAAAGATACGTCAGCGTCCTGTCAAATCACCTGATCTAATTATAGCCATATAGCGATTTCCAGCTGATCTAATTATAGCCATATAGGGATTTCCAGCTGATCTGATGATAGCCATATTAGGTAGTGTACGGAGCTGTAAGTTAGGCCAGCAACAATGTTTATCCCAGCATGCATGTGTGACTGTGTTTGTGGCTGTGTGTGTGGCTGTGTGTGTGTCTGTGTGTGCGGCTGTGTGTGTGTCTGTGTGTGCGGCTGTGTGTGGGGCTGTGTGTGTGTGTCTGTGTGTGCGGCTGTGTGTGTGGCTGTGTCTGTGTCTGTGTCTGTGTGAGGCTGTGTGTGTGTCTGTGTGTGCGGCTGTGTGTGGGGCTGTGTGTGTGGCTGTGTGTGTGTCTGTGTGTGCGGCTGTGTGTGTGTCTGTGTGTGCGGCTGTGTGTGTGTCTGTGTGTGCGGCTGTGTGTGTGTCTGTGTGTGCGGCTGTGTGTGCGGCTGTGTGTGTGTCTGTGTGTGTGGCTGTGTGTGTGTCTGTGTGTGCGGCTATGTGTGGGGCTGCGAGCATGTGTATGCTTAACCAAGGCATCATTATGAAATCCCTCCAGTGTGTGAAAGTGACTATGCTCTGTGCAGCCAGGTTGTTATAACATTGACACACCTTGGAGAATTTTAATCCATCTTCCCAGCAGGGCAATGTGTGTGTGTGTGTGTGTGTGTCTGTGAGCATTGGCACATATTTAAGAATTACAAATCCATCTTTCTAAGGCTTCAAAGAGCGTCTGACCAATGGCTATCCATCATTGGGAAAGAATTCCCATTCCCAGACACATGTATCCCTCTCCTCAGTTGGAGAAACCAGCCTGTCGAGGTGTGTGTGTGCGCGTGTGGCAGAGACGCAACATTTCAAAGCCTAACTTCAGCACACACAGGGGAAGCCAGACAAGTCACCACTATCTGTAAATCTATATGCTGTCCCCGGATCATGTTCCCCTTTGAGACTCTGACTCCCATAATTCCCTGGCATTTCCTGGTCAGCTTCCTGGTCAGCTTCAGGGGCTGAGGAAGGAGACTCTGATAAGTGTGTCAATGGGTCAAAAGAGGGAGAATGGTTTATGTGTGAGTGAGTTGATGTTCTTGAAAAATGCTTAACAACAGATTTCACATAGAACATGTATAGTGCATTATTTAATGCTGGGAGACAATTTGCCTTTAAATGTGTCTATTTGTTAAGACGGGGAATAGTAATATATTTTAACACATTTCTGAAGTTTCTGGACTAATTGGTTCACTATTCCATAACAGCCAACCAGTGTGTTGTTTTCTCTCCCAATCATCCAATGTATGTGCAGTCTTGTGTGTGTATGTCAAATTGACTGTGTGTGTGTCACGTTGCCAGGTGGACTCGTAACCATGAGTTACCGAACAGGAAAACATGACGCATCCTAGGCGATAAACAGATAATGGGCCTTCCCTGAAATTCCTCTGATGGACCGCACCCCCCAGGAACTGTTTACTGTTTACGAGCACACACACACACACACACTAGACGCATCTGTTGACTTTTTAAACCTGAACATTTCCCAGAAGCCTCTTTTACTCAGTGGGTAGTGTGTCTGTCCTGTTGTTAGCTCATTAGCGTTAGCATCCAGGGTAGCAGAGGTACTGACATAGTCCGACATGGTGGTAATGACCCACACATCTTAATTTACATTTAAAGTCGGAAGTTCACATACACTTAGGTTGGAGTCCTTAAAACTCGTTTTTCAACCACTCCACAAATTTCTTGTTAACAAACTATAGTTTTGGCAAGTCAGTTAGGATTTTGTGCATGACACAAGTAATCAGAAGTTTACATACACTGTTGACTGTGTCTTTAAGCAGCTTGGAAAATTCCAGAAAATTATGTCATGGCTTAAGAAGCTTCTGATAGGCTAATTGACATCATTTGAGTCAACTGGAGGTGTACCTGTGGATGTATTTCAAGGCCTACCTTCAAACTCAGTGCCTCTTTGCTTGACATCATTGGAAAATCAAAAGAAATCAGCCAAGACCTCAAAAAGAAAATTGTAGACCTCCACAAGTCTGGTTCATCCTTGGGAGCAATTTCCAAATGCCTGAAGGTACCACAATCATCTGTACAAACAATAGAACACAAGTATAAACACCATGGGACCACGCAGCCGTCATTCCGCTCAGGAAGGAGACGCGTTCTGTCTCCTAGAGATGAACGTACTTTGGTGTGAAAAGTGCAAATCAATCCCAGAACAACAGCAAAGGACCTTGTGAAGATGCTGGAGGAAACAAAAGTCCTATATCAACATAACCTGAAAGGCCGCTCAGCAAGGAAGAAGCCACTGCTCCAAAACCGCCATAAAAAAAGCCAGACTACGGTTTGCAACTGCACATGGGGACAAAGATCGTACTTTTTGGAGAAATGTCCTCTGGTCTGATGAAACAAAAATAGAACTGTTTGGCCATAATGACCATCGTTATGTTTGGAGGAAAAAGGGGGAGGCTTGCAAGCTGAAGAACACCATCCCAACCGTGAAGCACGGGGGTGGTACTGTAACGCCCAGGCCTGAGATGACAGGCTGGAGCGTTTTGGTTTCGTTTTGGGTGTAGGGTTTGTCTGTTCTATGGTGTCGATTTCTATGTTGGGATAATGGTTCCCAATTAGAGGCAGCTGAGTCTCGTTACCTCTAATTGGGAACCATATATATGTTTGGGGGGTTGCACTTTAGTTTCGTGGGTTATTGATTATGTTATCCTCTCAGGGATTGCTGGTTCGCTAGCGGGCTCGTCCCGACACTACCAGGGAAAATGTAAAGCGCCAAATTCAAAATTCCAAAGTTGAACTATTAAACATCCACCCATATACAAGTGTTCCATACTCATCAAAAGCTCTGTTTCTTGGCAATATCACAGCGTTGTCAGATTTCAAAAAGGCTTTACGGCGAAAGCAGCACATTTCATTGTTTGAGAGTAGCACCTCACATATTTTTCCAATAGCCATGTATCGATTAGCCATCATGGCACACACATAACACATTTCACAGCGAAAACAAATCAATTACCTGTTGAAGAACTTCTGCTGAGGTCATCCTAAGTGTCCAACGAAGACAATCCATGGTTCTTTTGTTAGAAAAAGTAATGTATTTTATCCATAAATCCTCCATTTGGTTTGCGCGTTATAATCAGAAACGACAGCCTCCACTAGTCCATTGAAACGCGGGCGCTAACTCGCTCAACTTATACCTATAAACTTGTCCAAGAACAATCAAACATAGTTTTAAATGTATCCTTAGGAACACTTTTACGTATATTTACTATTATAAATAAGCCGAATATAAACTGATCGATAACGACGATAAAACAGACACTCCGTGACTTCTCGCAGCGCGCCACGGGAACTATTTTCAGAAAGAGAGGTCTTCATTGTTTGGTCTTTTTCTCTGCTCTAAATTCATCCAAAATGGAGGAAAACACCATCTCGAGGCTGTTGACATCATAAGGAAGCGACGTGTACTGCATTCATATGCCTTTATATGGTCATTTTCAATAGGGAGGGGTTCCCAAATGAGCAATGTGTCAAAATCACTTTTTCCAGGACAGAAATTCCTCGGGGTTTTGCCTGCCATATGCGTTCTGTTTCACTCACAGACACATGGTTAACGGTTTTGGAAAATTCAGAGTGTTTCCTATCCAATGGTACTAGATATATGCATATCCTATTTTCTGGGCCTGAATGGGAGGCATTTTACTTTGGGCACGCCAGGCTCTCCAAAACCGACCCCTCAGCTGCCGCTCCCTAAGAAGTTAAGCTTATCGTGTTCAGTCAGGTTCTTGTCATTCGTGTTTAGTTAGGTTCTGCCCTTCGTGTTTAGTTAGGTTCTGCCCTTCGTGTTTAGTTAGGTTCTGCCCTTCGTGTTTAGTTAGGTTCAGCCATTCCTGTTTAGTTAGGTTTCGCTGGTCATGTTTAGGTTTAGTTCTCTGTGTCCAGTTTAGGATTTAGCGTTAGGGTTCACGTCTTGTTCTCCGTTTATTGTTTTGTTCCGTCTCGTCCCGTTTTGTGAATAAAACATGTATTCTGGTTACGTCGCTGCGCTTTGGTCATTCCCGAGGGAAGAAAAGCATGACAGAATAACCCACCAAAAGAAGACCAAGCAGCGAGAGACCCGGGAGTTCAGGCCTTGGGAGGAGGAGCTGTTTAATGGAGGAGATTGGGACCAGCCCGGAGAGTATTGCCCTCCAAGAGAGGAACTGGAAGCAGCGGCGGCTGAGCGGCGCAGGTGTGAGGACCTGAATGGAGCATGGGATCCCGTACGAGGCAAGTTCGTCAGACCTCGCCGGGCACGGAGGCCCGAAAGACAGGGGCACACGAGGAGGTTGGCCGGTTCAGGAGGGACTCCTGAGCCAACTCCTCGTGCTTTGTGGAGAGAGCGTTGGGGAGAGCGCCGCACGGAGAGGTCACCCTGCTATGCAGTTTTGGCGCACGGTCTCTCCCAGCGGATCCAGAGGCCGGTACGAAAGATTCCAAGCGCCAATCATCAGTCGGGCTAGACTGAGTGTACAGCCAGGAAGAGTGGTGCCAGCTCTGCGCGCCAGATCTCCAGTGCGCATCCTGGGACCTGGATATCCTGCACCGGCTCTGCGTGCAGTGTCTCCGGTACGTGTCCACAGCCCAGTGCAAGAGATCCCAGCGCCACTCATCGGTCAGGCCAAAGTCTGTGTGCTACCTGGAGGAGTGGTGCCAGCTCTGCGCGCCAGGTCTCCAGTTCGTGTTGTGGAGTCAACCCGTCCAGTCCCTGTTCCACGCTCCAAGATCCCAGTTCGTGTTGTGGAGTCAACACGTCCAGTCCCTGTCCCGAGTTCCAAGATCCCAGTTCGTGTTGTGGAGTCAACACGTCCAGTCCCTGTTCCGAAGTTCTAAGATCCCAGTCCGTGTTGTGGAGTCAACACGTCCAGTCCCTGTTCCGAGTTCCAAGATCCCAGTTCGTGTTGTGGAGTCAACACGTCCAGTCCCTGTTCCGAGTTCCAAGATCCCAGTTCGTGTTGTGGAGTCAACACGTCCAGTCCCTGTTCCGAGTTCCAAGATCCCAGTTCGTGTTGTGGAGTCAACAACACGTCCTGTCCCTGCTCCACGCATCAGGGCCCCTGTGCGCCTTCAGAGCCCGGAGTGTCCAGTCCCTGCTCCACGCATCAGGCTCCCTGTGCGCCTTCAGAGCCCGGCATGTCCTGTCCCTGCTCCACGTATCAGGCCCCCAGTGCGCCTTCAGAGGCCGCCACGTCCTGTTCGGCTCCGGCGCACCGGGCTCCCCGCGGCGCTAGAGAGTCCAGCACGCCCTGTCCCGCCCGCGCACCAGGCTCCCGTGCGCTTAGAGAGTCCAGCACGCCCTGTTCGGCTCCGCGCACCAGGCTCCCGTGCGCTAGAGAGTCCAGCACGCCCTGTTCGGCTCCGCGCACCAGGCTCCCGCGGCGCTTAGAGAGTCTAGCACGCCCTGTTCGGCTCCGCGCACCAGGCTCCCGTGCGCTTAGAGAGTCCAGCACGTCCTGTTCGGCTCCGCGCACCAGGCTCCCGTGCGCTTAGAGAGTCCAGCACGCCCTGTTCCGCCCGCGCACCAAGCTCCCGTGCGCTTAGAGAGTCCAGCACGCCCTGTTCCTGCTCCTCGCACCAGAGTGCGCGCCACGAGCCCAGTTCGGTCTGTTCCCGCCTCGCACCAGAGTGCGCGTCCACGAGCCCAGTTCGGCCTGTTCCCGCCTCGCACCAGAGTGCGCGTCCCGAGCCCAGTTCGGCCTGTTCCCGCTCCCCGCACCAGAGTGCGGGTCCCGAGCCCAGTTCGGCCTGTTCCCGCTCCACGCACCAGAGTTCCAGTGAGCATCACGAGTCCAGTACGACTGGTTCCTGCTCAACGCACCAGAGTTCCAGTGAGCATCACGAGTCCAGTACGACCAGTTCCTGCTCCACGCACCAGAGTTCCAGTGAGCATTACGAGTCCAGTACGACCAGTTCCTGCTCCACGCACCAGAGTTCCAGTGAGCATCACGAGTCTAGTACGGCCAGTTCCTGCTCCACGCATCAGAGTTCCAGTGAGCATCACGAGTCCAGTACGACCGGTTCCTGCTCCACGCACCAGAGTTCCCGTGAGCATCACGAGTCCAGTACGGCCAGTTCTTGCTCCACGCATCAGAGTTCCAGTGAGCATCACGAGTCCAGTACGGCCAGTTCCTGCTCCACGTACCAGAGTCCCCGTGAGCATCGTGGGTCCGGTAAGGCCAGGTCCTGCTCCACGCACCAGAGTTCCGGTGGGCATCATGAGTCCAGTACGGACAGTTCCAGCTCCACGCACCAGAGTTCCCGTGAGCATCATGAGTCCAGTACGCCCAGCTTCTGCTCCACGCACCAGAGTTCCAGGGAATGGTCCGGGGCCTCCGGTGCGTGAACTCGAGCCAGCACGGCCAGCACCGGAGCCCCCACCTGGGACGAAGGGACCCACCCGAAGACCCCCCCACAGACTTTTGGGCGCGCCCAGAGTCCGCGCTTTGGGAGATTGTAACGCCCAGGCCTGAGATGACAGGCTGGAGCGTTTTGGTTTCGTTTTGGGTGTAGGGTTTGTCTGTTCTATGGTGTCTATTTCTATGTTGGGATAATGGTTCCCAATTAGAGGCAGCTGAGTCTCGTTACCTCTAATTGGGAACCATATATATGTTTGGGGGTTGCACTTTAGTTTTGTGGGTTATTGATTATGTTATGCTTATCGTGTTCAGTCAGGTTCTTGTCATTCGTGTTTAGTTAGGTTCTGCCCTTCGTGTTTAGTTAGGTTCTGCCCTTCGTGTTTAGTTAGGTTCAGCCATTCCTGTTTAGTTAGGTTTCGCTAGTCATGTTTAGGTTTAGTTCTCTGTGTCCAGTTTAGGATTTAGCATTAGGGTTCACGTCTTGTTCTCCGTTTATTGTTTTGTTCCGTCTCGTCCCGTTTTGTGAATAAAACATGTATTCTGGTTACGTCGCTGCGCTTTGGTCATTCCCGAGGGAAGAAAAGCATGACAGGCAGCATCATATTGTGAGGGTGCTTTGCTGCAGGAGGGACTGGTGCACTTCACAAAATAGATGGTATTTTGAGGAAGGAACATTTTGTGGATATATTGAAGCAGCATCTCAAGACATCAGTCAGGAAGTTAAAGCTTGGTCGCAAATGGGTCTTCCAAATGGACAATGACCCCAAGCATACTTCCAAAGTTGTGACAAAATGGCTTAAGGACAACAAAGTCAAGGTATTGGAGTGGCCATCACAAAGCCCTGACCTCAATCCTATAGAACATTCATGGACAGAACTGAAAAAGCGTGTACGAGCAAGGAGGCCTACAAACCTGACTCAGTTACACCAGCTCTATCAGGAGGAATGGGCCAAAATTCACCCAACTTATTGTGGGAAGCATGTGGAAGGCTACCCAAAACGTTAGACCCAAGTTAAACAATTTAAAGGCAATGCTACCAAATACTAATTGAGTGTATGTAAACTTCTGACCCACTGGGAATGTGATGAAATAGCTGAAATAAATAAATCATTCTCTCTACTATTATTCTGACATTTCACATTCTTAAAATAAAGTGGTCCTAACTGACCTAAAACAGGGAACTTTTAATAGGATTAAATGTCAGGAACTGTGAAAAACTGAGTTTAAATGTATTTGCCTAGGGGGTATGTAAACTTCCGACTGTATCTCCAGAGGTCATACATTACAGTAAAGCACGGAGGTATAGGAATGTTGCTGTGTGTGTGTGTGTGTGTGTGTTCACTGGCATTTACTGGCAGAATGGTTCATTTTAGGATGCAGTAAGATGGTCTGAGTTGGTTCTAATAACCTCCATTAATCACCCAGAGGACAGGAGTGTCAGGCTCACCCCTCAGACCCAGTGTGTGTGTGTGTGTGTGTGTGTGTGTGTGTGTGTGTGTGTGTGTGTGTGTGTGTGTGTGTGTGTGTGTGTGTGTGTGTGTGTGTGTGTGTGTGTGTGTGTGTGTGTGTGAGTATTGACTGGCAAATGATAGAGTTTCATCGGAATGCCAGGTAGTAATCATGTTCTGCTTTGATCCAAAGATTCACACTGTTTGTGTGTGTGTGTAGGGGTGTGAGTGTGTGTGTGTGTGTGTGTATGTGGGTGTGTGTGTGTGGTGGAGGGTAACGTCATCGCCTGTACCTGTTGTTTGAGCTGGTGCATGAGCCTGTCCTTCTCTCTCTTCAGTGACATCACCTCATCCTGTGATTTCTTACGTTTAGAGGAGGACAGTTCAAGTAGGGCTATGTTAGCATCCTTCTCACTGATCGCAGCTAGAAGAGCCTGCTGCCTGGGAGAGGAGGGAGATGGGGATGACAGGGAGAGAGAGAGAGAGGAAGAGTGGAAGATGGTTAGGAAGACATTTGTTGTATGTTGAAGCATGCATCGATGCGAACTTCAACGGATAGTATGCAAAGAAATATGACGCAACCACGTAAAAAATGACGAAAACATTCTTGAAATCAATGGCGGCCATTATCTGAGCTGAAGCGAGAGAAAATACACTCCGACTTCAGAATGAAATGTTGCCTATTCACATATCATATGTTTCCTGACGACAATATTTTACCTTAACACGTTAATAAATACATGCTGTGTTAATTTTGGCATGTTTACCTACCTTCGTTCCGTAGATCGCAAGCCCATAATAAGTCAATAAGGCTAACTGGCTAGCTACTACTGTTAACTAGCCAGATAGCCACAAATAATTGTTAGCTAGCTACCCACGAAGAATTTACATCTATATTATGATTCATGCATAGCTAACTGACATTTATGAAGTAAAACGATTGCTTTGTATATATATTGTTTTGTCTCTATTGTTATTGTCGTGGCTGGATAAATGGTCATTTAATGGGAAGGTGCAGTGTGGAGTAATACAGTAGGGGGAGTGTGAGGTAATACAGTAGGGGGAGTGTGAGGTAATACAGTAGGGGGAATGTGAGGTAATACAGTAGGGGGAGTGTGAGGTAATACAGTAGGGGGAGTGTGAGGTAATACAGTAGGGGGAGTGTGGAGTAATACAGTAGGGGGAGTGTGGAGTAAAACAGTAGGGGGAGTGTGAGGTAATACAGTAGGGGGAGTGTGAGGTAATACAGTAGGGGGAGTGTGGAGTAATACAGTAGGGGAGTGTGAGGTAATACAGTAGGGGAGTGTGGAGTAATACAGTAGGGGAGTGTGAGGTAATACAGTAGGGGAGTGTGAGGTAATACAGTAGGGGAGTGTGGAGTAATACAGTAGGGGGAGTGTGAGGTAATACAGTAGGGGGAGTGTGAGGTAATACAGTAGGGGAGTGTGGAGGTAATACAGTAGGGGAGTGTGGAGGTAATACAGTAGGGGGAGTGTGAGGTAATACAGTAGGGGGAGTGTGAGGTAATACAGTAGGGGGAGTGTGGAGTAATACAGTAGGGGGAGTGTGAGGTAATACAGTAGGGGGAGTGTGGAGTAATACAGTAGGGGGAGTGTGAGGTAATACAGTAGGGGGAGTGTGAGGTAATACAGTCATTGTAGAGATGAGGGGGTATTGGGGACTGTCATTACAGTGTCCTAACCCCTCTGTGTTCACACAATTAAGGAGGACCAAACTGTAGGGTTAGAAAGACCAAACTGTAGGGCTAGGAGGACCAAACTGTAGGGATAAGAGGACCAAACTGTAGGGATAAGAGGAACAAACTTTAGGATCACACATATGCAGGAGAGCGTACTAGGAGAGTGTACAGGGAGAGTAAGCCCCCAGACCTACAGCAAAACAACCAGACACCAGAGAGAGAGAGAGGGGACAGAGTGAGGGAGAGAGAGCAAGAGAGAGAGAGAGAGAGAGAGAGAGAGAGAGAGAGAGAGAGAGAGAGAGAGAGAGAGGACAGAGCAAGAGATTGCCCCAAGGCCTACAGTAAAACAACCAGATAGAGACAGGGAGAACCAGAGACGGTTTACAATGGCAGCCTTCGATATAAATACGTTCTGACCAGAGAGAGTGGGCGGAATCATTGTTGTGTTGAGTTGTGCACATAATATTCATATTGACATGTATTCATTCACTCAATACTAACTAGATTATATGTCAAGTTAGTAGCTCTCCTCTCCTGTCCTCTCTGGTCCTAGGTAGAAAATTAACAATTAATCTCTTCTCCATGGTGGCAGACAGACATTGCAGTGCTCATGCTTTCCGTGGTCCAGTGTAGCGGCATACTGTTAGCGTGTAGACTGGGCTGGTATTTTTAGTTGAGTAAACATAACGCAACCTAACTCCAGACTGTTAAATAGGGGATGAAATGAAGAGTGCATTAGATGTTTGCAGTAAGGTAAAGGTTGTTAGGTGAACTACGGAGGAGGCAGGGGTGGGTGGTATTCAACAGAGTCATTGCTCATTTAAAAAACGTCCTACATTGGAGTGGAAGCCTGTGTTTTTATTCCATGATTTAAATCCCTGTAGAAATATCTCCATTCTGAAAATAAACACTCTAACTAAGAATAAAGTCGTCTAGCCCTGGAAATCCACATTCTGTGTTTTCAGTCCAATTATCTGAACGTTGGCTCTGGATTCCCCTTATTCAGGGCGATTAATAGGGTCTGTGTCTGTGTGTGTGTGTGTGTGTGTGTGTGTGTGTGTGTGTGTGTGTGTGTGTGTGTGTGTGTGTGTGTGTGTGTGTGTGTGTGTGTGTGTGTGTGTGTGTGTGTGTGTGTGTGGATGTGGATCTGAGCCCCTAATCACACCATTAATCACTGTGCTGGTCCAGGGTGACACCCCTCGTCTCCACACACCTCTCCTGTTATTCCTTTTAACGCTCGCTACAGAGGGAACACACACATACACACAGGGTGCCTGCATTAGAGCAAGTGTAGAGGTACCTGTTGGGGAGAGAGCACTCTGTGACCTTTAACCTTTAGCACATTCATTATAGGGAAGAACACTCAGAATTATGCAGCTAGAAATACACTGCATAGAACACTAGTCCAGAACCCACATGATAGAATAGTTTGTTTGGTCAATTCTATGAATTCAATTTATAGCCAGAATAATTTGATGATATCCTGGTATAATAAGCAGAGTTGTAAAATGACAACGATGTAAAAGCTGTAAAAGAACTGGAAACAATGTAAATATTATAGATGTAAAGTAGCAGGAGGAGCAACAGCCTTCACAATAAGAGCCTAAACAAACCATCTACTTTAACAGGAGCAACAGCCTTCACAATAAGAGCCTAAACAAACCATCTATTTTAACAGGAGGAGAAACAGCCTTCACAGTAAGAGCCTAAACGAACCATATATTTTAACAGGAGGAGCAACAGCCTTCACAGTAAGAGCCTAAACGAACCATATATTTTAACAGGAGGAGCAACAGCCTTCACAGTAAGAGCCTAAACGAACCATATATTTTAACAGGAGGAGCAACAGCCGTCACAATAAGAGCCTAAACAAACCATCTATTTTAACAAGAGGAGCAACATCCTTCACAATAATAGCCTAAACTAACCATATATTTTAACAAGAGGAGCAACAGCCTTCACAATAAGAGCCTAAACGAACCATATGTTTTAACAAGAGGAGCAACAGCCGTCACAATAAGAGCCTAAACTAACCATCCATTTTAACAGGAGGAGCAACAGCCTTCACAATAAGAGCCTAAACGAACCATCTACTTTAACAAGAAGAGCAACAGCCTTCACAATAAGAGCCTAAACAAACTATATATTTCAACAGGAGGAGCAACAGCCTTCACAATAGCAGCCTAAACAAACCATCTATTTTAACAAGAGGTGCAACAGCCTTCACAATAAGAGCCTAAACTAAATATATATTATAACCAAGTACCTCTAACAGACCTAGCCTGGTGACGAGGTCTGTTTGCTTTATAGCTAACCTTTGACTTTCCTTGTCATTCTACCACAGATGTAGGTTGTTACCACAGCCATAGGTTGCTACCACAGCCGTAGGTTGTTACCACAGCCATAGGTTGCTACCACAGCCGTAGGTTGTTACCACAGATGTAGGTTGTTACCACAGATGTAGGATGCTACCACAGATGTAGGTTGTTACCACAGCCGTAGGTTGCTACCACAGATGTAGGTTGCTACCACAGCCGTAGGTTGTTACCACAGATGTAGGTTGTTACCACAGATGTAGGTTGCTACCACAGCCGTAGGTTGTTACCACAGATGTAGGTTGTTACCACAGATGTAGGTTGTTACCACAGATGTAGGATGTTACCACAGATGTTGGTTGTTACCACAGCCGTAGGTTGCTACCACAGCCGTAGGTTGTTACCACAGATGTAGGTTGCTACCACAGCCGCAGGTTGCTACCACAGATGTAGGTTGTTACCACAGCCGTAGGTTGCTACCACAGCCGTAGGTTGCTACCACAGACGTAGGTTGTTACAACAGACGTAAGTTGTTACGGCAGACGTAGGTTGTTACGACAGACGTAGGTTGTTACCACATTTGTAAGTTGCTACCACAGACGTAGGTTGTTACGACAGACGTAGGTTGTTACCACAGCCGTAGGTTGCTACCACAGCCGTAGGTTGCTACCACAGATGTAGGTTGCTACCACAGCCGTAGGTTGTTACCACAGATGTAGGTTGCTACCACAGATGTAGGTTGTTACCACAGCCGTAGGTTGCTACCACAGCCGTAGGTTGTTACAACAGACGTAAGTTGTTACGGCAGACGTAGGTTGTTACGACAGACGTAGGTTGTTACCACATTTGTAAGTTGTTACCACAGACGTAAGTTGCTACCACAGACGTAGGTTGTTACGACAGACGTAGGTTGTTACCACAGCCGTAGGTTGCTACCACAGCCGTAGGTTGCTACCACAGATGTAGGTTGCTACCACAGCCGTAGGTTGTTACCACAGATGTAGGTTGCTACCACAGATGTAGGTTGTTACCACAGCCGTAGGTTGCTACCACAGATGTAGGTTGTTACCACAGATGTAGGTTGTTACCACAGATGTAGGTTGCTACCACAGATGTAGGTTGCTACCACAGCCGTAGGTTGTTACCACAGATGTAGGTTGTTACTACAGATGTAGAATGCTACCACAGATGTGGGTTGTTACCACAGCCGTAGGTTGCTACCACAGATGTAGGTTGCTACCACAGATGTAGGTTGCTACCACAGCCGTAGGTTGTTACCACAGATGTAGGTTGTTACCACAGATGTAGGATGTTACCACAGATGTAGGTTGTTACCACAGCCGTAGGTTGCTACCACAGCTGTAGGTTGTTACCACAGATGTAGGTTGCTACCACAGCCGCAGGTTGCTACCACAGATGTAGGTTGTTACCACAGCCTTAGGTTGCTACCACAGCCGTAGGTTGCTACCACAGACGTAGGTTGTTACAACAGACGTAAGTTGTTACGGCAGACGTAGGTTGTTACGACAGACGTAGGTTGTTACCACATTTGTAAGTTGCTACCACAGACGTAGGTTGTTACGACAGACGTAGGTTGTTACCACAGATGTAGGTTGCTACCACAGATGTAGGTTGCTACCACAGATGTAGGATGCTAGCCCAACAGCAGTTGAACACAGGAATACTGTGTACATTACTTTATCGTAGGCTAAATAGAGTTGACTAGTGACTTGTGTTTTTTCTGTCCCTGGGCGTATAAGGGTATGGAATGCAGCACCATGCGTTAATGGTAATAAACACAGCACAGATTAACAGCCGAACACGTCGGCCATTTTAAAATCTTCTCACCACCCCACACACAAGAATGAGGGCCAAGTCCCGATTCCTGTCCTTGTCTCCTCTCCTGGTTTCCTTTCCTTTATGAGCCCGTATGGCTAATGACTGGATAGGTTTCTCATTTACGTAGATATTTCATATGGCTTTCCTCTATTATGTTTCCCCAAATAACTGGTAACAAAGCAAGGAAAGGTCCTATGAGTAAATAACTTAAGGTAATAGAAAACATGCTACAAGGAAGGAAGCATTTTAAACAATATTTGGACAGGTCAGTGGTGCCATTCTTTCGAAAAGCGGAGGGTAGGTGTGTGTATGTTTGCATGCATGAATGTGTATGTGTGTGTGCGTGTCTGTGTGAGAGAAAGGGGAGGTTTATCTTATCTGCAGGACCATCTGGAGAGCCCAAACACAGATCCATCTTCAGCTTGACACTCAAATAAAGACTCCCTAAAATTCACCCCTCTATAAAACTAACCCACCCCTTCACCCCACTGTAAAACTAACCCACCACCTTACCCCAATGTAAAACTAACCCACCCCTTCACCCCACTGTAAAACTAACCCACCACCTTACCCCAATGTAAAACTAACCCACCCCTTCACCCCACTGTAAAACTAACCCACCACCTTACCCCAATGTAAAACTAACCCACCCCTTCACCCCACTGTAAAACTAACCCACCACCTTACCCCAATGTAAAACTAACCCACCCCTTCACCCCTCTGTAAAACTAACTCACCCCTCTGTAAAACTGACTCACCCCCTAGTAAAGCTCACCCAATCACCCCTCTGTAAAATGAACTCACCCCTCTGTAAAACTAACTCACACCTCCTGAGGGCACCCGAGTGGCACAGCGGTCTAAGGCACTGCATCTCAGTGATTGGTGCGTCACTACAGACACCCTGGATCAAATCCAGGCTGTATCACAACCGGCCGTGATTGTCTCATAGGGCGGCGCACAATTGGCCCAGCGCCATCCGGGTTAGGGGAGGGGTTGGCCGGTGTAGGCCGTCATTGTAAATAAGAATTTGTTCTTAACTAACTTGCCTAAGAAAAATAAATGTTAAATAAAATAAAAAAACACCTCTGTAAAACTCACCTCCTCACCTGTCTGAAAAACTCACCTCCTCATACCACTGTAAAACTTAACCCTTTCACCTCTCTGTAAAACTCACATTAACTACAATTATAAACTGGGTGGTGAATGCTGATTGGCTGAAAGCTGTGGTATATCAGATCGTATACCACGGGTATGACAAAACAATTATTTTTACTATTCTAATTACGTTGGTAACCAGTTTATAATACCAATAAGGCACCTCTGGGGTTTGTGATATACTATATGGCCAATATACCATGGCTAAGGGCTGTATCCAGGCACTCTGCGTTGTGCCCCCCTCGGGCCTTATTGTATGAAAAAAAAGTATAAAAATGCAGAGCGTCTGCTAAATGACTCAAATATAAATTATTGCTTAAATAGAGAATCTACTTTCATTCACGTGTTATAATCCAGAATGGATACATTATTGAACATATGTTATTGTAATAATGTCCTCCTCCACATTCAAATGAAAGAGATTCTCTTCCTATTGTAAGATGGCTGCCACAACCCTCTCCACCTGAAATAAAATGGTCCACTGTCACAGGTAAAGCTTCTCCCACAGGATTAATGGAAAACCATTATCAGCCAAATCCAGCCTGAGTTACATTACCCCAGGAATAGCCGCCGTTCAAAATGGCCTCCATGCTTCACTGATACCCAAACCGCATCAAGTTGCTTAATTAACACAGCGGATTCAAGCGACTGGCTGGCCCCTGTGGGCACCCCCTGTGTGTGTGCTTGCTGAGTGGTATTGGAGGGCTCCTGCAGTGTTGAGAGATGTCTTCCTAAAACCATAAAAAGGGAGAATTATTTTGATTATCCAGGCTATAAAACTATCCCACATCCTGGATGTAAGCAGGGCGCTGTTTCAGCTCTGATCAGTGTTATTAACTGAGCCACACAGAAGTGTTTAATCATGGCTAATTTGAGCGGCCATTGGTCTTGGACAGAGAGCGGCTTCACAGGGCTGCATAAATCTACCAGAATAGAGGCTGCTTCATCTATCAGAGTGCGCACACAAAACAATTCTAATGACAAATGCTCCAATCTACTGACTGGGTTTTATTCAGCATTCATCATCAGGCTAAATCTCATCTCTTTCTAGTCTCTCTCTCTCTCTCTCTCTCTCTCTCTCTCTCTCTCTCTCTCTCTCTCTCTCTCTCTCTCTCTCCTCTCTCTCTGTCCTCTCTCTCTCTATCTGGTGGTTTTACTGTAGGCCTTGGGGCTATCTCTTGCTCTGTCTGCTCTGTCTGTCTAGTTCACTTTGTCTTGGCTTCCTCTGGACAAACAATACATCATTTTTTTTTTAGGTCATGTCAAATTGAAGAAGTGACAACTAGGAATTTTCATGAGAAAATCAAATAAAGATCCATCAAATTGTAGCTGGATGAACTAAACAGGTAAAAGAAAGGTTAGAGCAATACTTATCTTCCTGCTTTTGATGTCATCGTCTCCAGCATTCTTTGAGATATAATAGATCCTCCCAATCAAGAATGGACTAGTATACAAAGAGCATAACTACAGTACACACACGAACTTGCTAATATACAAGATTGGATGCACACAAAGACACACACGCACGCAAGCACCCCCACCCCCCAGTAGCACACCCTAGACTGACATCTTATTTATAAGGGGTGAAATTCTCCCTTTATTACAACATGTGATTCCAATTGAGCCTTCATGGCTTCATGGCTCTGCCTGGACAGATTGAGATGGTAGGAACGGAAGAAGAGAGATGGATGGCTAAAGTGCATGATCAAGAGACGAGGGAGAGAGGGGAAGAAGAGGGGTGAATAAAGGAGCAGGGGGAAGCGTAGAAGGGAGAGGAAATGAGTGGAGAGGAGGTGAGAGGACAGAAGAGGCAGGAGAAAAGGAGCTCGATGAAGATGTCTTAGAGGCGGGTCTCCTGTCACAGGCTGATGATGTCACAGGGCAGCTGTAAGACAGCATGACCAATCACACAACTCGCTGGGAGTCTGGGGTTAAGTCAGGGTCATAGTACAGCAACCCCCAAATGGGAGAAAATGGGAAAGAAAGACATAAGGGAGAGATTGGGGGCTGGAAAAGAGTAAAAGGAAGGAAGAAAGTGGAGAGATAAGAGATAGGGGTACCTGCACTGAATGAGAGACAGAGAAGAGGAAAGAGGTAGGAGAGGGAGGGAGGGAGGGAGGGAGGGAGGGAGGAAGGAAGGAGAAGGAAGGAAGGAAGGAAGGAAGGAAGGAAGGAAGGAAGGAAGGAAGGAAGGAAGGAAGGAAGGAAGGAAGGAAGGAAGGAGGGATGAGGGAGGGAGGGAGAGAGAGAGGGAAGGAATGTAGGGAGGGAGGAGAGGGAAGGAGTGAAGGAGTAGAGGGAAGGAGGGAGGGAAGGAGGAGAGGGAAGGAAGGAAGGAAGGGAGGGAGGGCTAAGGTAATGATTTAAGGGCCCCCGACAGCCCTAAATCAGCTCAGTGCTCTCCATGTTGTTATTGCTGAGCGTCACGGTTGAAGTATATGTGTTTATAATTTGTGTTATGACTTACTTCAAATTATGAGCATGGAGAGTCAGAGGGACAGAAACAGATGCGTCGTCGAGATGCCCAGGGGACCCATCAATACGGTCTGCCCTGGAGTTAGGGAAGGGCAAGTGTGTGTGTGCGTGTGCGCGTGCGCGTGTGTGTGTTCGAAGGAGAATAGACAGGAGCGGGGTCAATAACATTGATGAGAAGAGCTATTCATTATCAATAAGATTGTCAACACACACAGCCTAGCAGCACCATTATAAGAGCAACCCTGTGGTGAGAACAAATATGGATGGGCCATGGCTGACTGGCACTGTTATTTACTACTCTGAAACAGAAATACATTTTATACTGCTGGGATCTCTTGATTAGGCCAATACTGACTGTGAATTTATAATTTTGCTCACCTGTGAGGTCTTGTTGTCGTGACATTGACTGCCATTGCCTTGAATGCTATAAAAAAGGGCTCATACCCGAAACGTTTGTGCTGCAATAAAATGTACGCTTATTTACCGGAGTCCTGTCCTATTGGGCCATGGCTGACTGATAGTGTTATTTACTACTCTGAAGCAGAAATACATTTTATACTACCATAGAGGAAGGATTGGGGGAAACCCTTAGTTACAGGCTAACCCCTAGTTACAGGATAATCCCTAGCTACAGGCTAACCCCTAGCTATAGGCTAACCCCTAGTTACAGGATAATCCCTAGCTACAGGCTAACTCCTAGCTATAGGCTAACCCCTAGTTACAGGCTAACCCCGAGTTACAGGCTAACCTCGAGTTACAGGCTAACCCCTAGTTACAGGCTAACCCGAGTTACAGGCTAACCACTAGTTACAGGCTAACCCGAGTTACAGGCTAACCCCTAGTTACAGGCTAACCCGAGTTACAGGCTAACCTCGAGTTACAGGCTAACCCCTAGTTAAAGGCTAACCCCTAGTTAAAGGCTAACCCCTAGATATAGGCTAACCACTAGTTACAGGCTAACCCCTAGCTACAGGCTAACCACTAGTTACAGGCTAACCACTAGTTACAGGCTAACCCCGAGTTACAGGCTAACCTCGAGTTACAGGCTAACCCCGAGTTATAGGCTAACCCCTAGCTATAGGCTAACCCCTAGCTATAGGCTAACCCCTAGTTAAAGGCTAACCCCTAGTTAAAGGCTAACCCCTAGCTATAGGCTAACCACTAGTTACAGGCTAACTCCTCGCTATAGGCTAACCCCTAGTTAAAGGCTAACCCCTAGTTACATTATAACCCCTAGCTATAGGCTAACCACTAGTTACAGGCTAACCCCGAGTTACAGGCTAACCTCGAGTTACAGGCTAACCTTGAGTTACAGGCTAACCTCGAGTTACAGGATAACCCCTAGTTATAGGCTAACCACTAGTTATAGGCTAACCCCTAGTTATACTACAGTCTAACACTGTGGTAGCTGTGCTCCATAAGAAACAGGATCAGACGTGACAGCAGATGGCTCTCCCAGAACTAGGCCAGGTTGTGTGTTTTCACTCCCCTAATAAAATATACAACCCACTTACTCTGCTCACCCCATCTCCCACACCACCCGCAGACCAGAGGGAGGGAAGAAACAGCTAATTGAAAGAGTATGTATCAGTTTTAGAGCAACAAGAGGAGAAAATATGAGGGGACAAAAATCAACAAATCTGCCAAAACTAGCCAAATGTTTAGAGTGGGAGCTGGGACGGGGAGAGATGGGGGGTGTACCTCAGAGATGAGCAGGACCAGACGGTCTGAACATTCCAACAGAGAGAGGGGGGGCGGGGGGGTTGGAGAGTGGTGAAGGCATAGCGAGAGTTATAGAAAGGGATGTTAGGGGGATTTACAATTTCTATCAATTATGTAAAACTGTCTAACACAGTGAATCACATCTGAGAATGTTGGGATAAATAAGTAAACATTGATGTGAGGGAGACCAAGGACAAAAGGATGTTAATGATGATGATGTCACAGGCAGGTTTTTCCCATGTAAGGCGGCCTATTTCTGCAAACCAATGAGGACATGTGCCCTGCAGTGATTCCTATTGGGCAGTTCTGACAGTGAAGAATCTGATTGGCTCTAAGCCAACAGTCAAGCAGACCAGGGTTGCGTTCAGGGAGGTGCAGTGTATTGAACGTCGCAGATAGAAATACCATGACTAGATCTGACATGATTTCCTACCCCAGTACCCCCAACAGCACACATTTTTGTTGTAGCCCCGTTCAAAAAACACCTGATTCAAATTGTCAAGAGCTTGATGATTAGTTGACTAGTAGAATCAGGTGTGCTTGACTGGGGCCAAGACAAAAATATGTACTGTTGGGGGTACTCGAGGACCGGGGTTGGGAAACACTCGAGGACCGGGTTTGGGAAACACTTTCCTACTCTATGTCAGAAAGGAATGTCTGTTTAATAAATCGTATTTCTATCCGGATGTTCAACAACATTGTTCCCTGAGGTTAACAGAGGAGCTTTTGTTCTCCATTGTCCCCTATAGTCAGGAAGCAAGACTGGCAGGGTCTCCCCTATAGTCAGGAAGCAAGACTGGCAGGGTCTCCCCTATAGTCAGGAAGCAAGACTGGCAGGGTCTCCCCTGTAGTCAGGATGAAAGATTGACAGGGTCTCCCCTATAGTCAGGAAGCAAGACTGGCAGGGTCTCCCCTATAGTCAGGAAGCAAGACTGGCAGGGGCTCCCCTATAGTCAGGAAGCAAGACTGGCAGGGTCTCCCCTATAGTCAGGAAGCAAGACTGGCAGCGTCTCCCCTATAGTCAGGAAGCAAGACTGGCAGGGTCTCCCCTATAGTCAGGAAGCAAGACTGGCAGGGTCTCCCCTATAGTCAGGAAGCAAGACTGGCAGGGTCTCCCCTATAGTCAGGAAGCAAGACTGGCAGGGTCTCCCCTATAGTCAGGAAACAAGACTGCCAGGGTCTCCCCTGTAGTCAGGATGAAAGATTGACAGAGTCTCCCCTATAGTCAGGAAGCAAGGCAGAATGCCTTACCACACACTCACACCAATCCCCCAACCGACCCACACACACACAGCAGAGCTGGATTGTTTAAGCTCCCTGTCACTGTGAATATGTGAGGGTCACTGTGAAAATGTGAGGGTCACTGTGAATATGTACCTCTATTCACACTACTGTAGTGCCAGGCAGACACACACAACCACACACACACACACAAAGGCAGGCAGAGCGCAAAATGAGAGCGCTAAGGCTTTAGTGTAAAGATAGAGATGAGCAATATCCCTCTCTATCTAAAAACTCCCTCTCTCTCTCCCTCTCCAACACCCATCTTCTGAATCAACCACTGTACTGTAGTTGACAAGTTCCATTCCCGTCCTCTGCCCCAATTACATTTTTTTGTGGGGTAGCGGCTTCATAGTGAAAAGCTGTCAGGCAAATCCAGGGCCACCTCTAAACTCTAAAGCCCCTCTCGTCCCCCTTCAGTTGAAGCCTAGGGATTGTAACATAAAACAAACCCACTCAAGTGCTCTTGTGCACTCTACTTCTCTCTATATATTAACCATCCAGCACGGTCTCTCTCTCAATTCAATTAAATGTAATATTCAAAGGGGTTTTATTGGCATGGGAAATATATGTTTGCATTGCCAAAGCAAGTGAAATAAACAATAAGTGAGAACAAGAAAACATTAAAAAAATAATAATGTACAGTAAATATGTTTCAAATGTTACAATGTCATTAACATTGTGCAAATAGTTGGAGTACAAATAGTAGGGGAAGACAAGTAAACAGATACATATTGGTTGTATTTACAATGTTGTTTGTGCTCCACTGGTTGCCCTGTTTCCTGGCAATGGGTCCAAAATCTTGCTGCTGTAAATGCACATTGAGGTATTTCACCTAACAGATATGGGAGCTTGTCAATATTTGATTTGTTTTCATAATATTTTGGGGTCCTTGTAATCTGATGGAAATATGTGTCTCTAATATGGTCATACATTTGTCAGGAAGTACAGCTCAGTTTCCACCTAATTTTGTGGGATGTGGGCACATAGCCTGTCTTCTCTTGAGAGCCAGGTCTGCCTACGGCGGCTTCTCTCAATAGCAGCGTTATGCTCACTACGCTCATGAGTCTGTACATTGTCAATTTTCACCTCAGTTTTCTATCAGTCACAATGGTCAGATAGTATGTCACCGTGTACTGTATGTTTAGGGTCAAATAGCATTTAGGTTTGCTTTGAAATTTTGTAATGTTTTCCCAATAGGTAAAATTGTCATTGTGTTTGGTTATAATTTGGCTGGGAAAGATTGTCTGAGACCTCAGGACGAGCTGGATGAGGGGACTTTTCTCTATGTCCATCTCTTGGTATTTCAGGGTTTTGTAGTAGTAGTAGTAGGAAGAGAGAGGGTTGCTTGTTTTTAGGTGGTTGTAGAATTATATGGCTTAATTTGGGATATTAATTATTAATGGATATTTGCCTAATTCTGCCTTTTCTCTGTACACTAAGAAAGAATACATACTTTAAATTTGAGGTTTTTCAGTTTTTTTATAATCTTGATTGGTTAGCAGATCCCACACTTCACTTCCATATAGGGCAATATTTTGTGCCAGGTTCTAATTGGTATGTCAACTTGAATTTGTCTTTTGATAGCGTAAAAATACATTCTTGCTTTCTCTTTCAGTTCATGGACAGTTAATCTCTCTCTCTCCATCTCCTCTCTGTCTTTCTCGTACAAACTTATAATAGATGTTATATACCAGGTCATTGCTAGCATGGAATGTAATGGGTCATGTTTACTCTGTGTTAGCATTGCATCATCTCTAGGTAGGGAGTTAGCATGCAAGTTGAGTTCCACGGTGCTAACGTAATGCTAACACATCAAAGAGAGGAGAGACAGGAACATGGGATAGCCTTATACGCCCCTTACACCTCTCTCCCAGCTAACCACAGGAGGACAGCATGGCATTACCTCCGCCCAGAACATCTCTCTCTATCATTCGGTTTTTCATTTATTCTCTCTCTACTCATGGCCAGATATTAAGTTCAACGAGGTTACGCAAACACTTTGAAACGGTTTAAATATTACCCTCAACCCTTCAATTACCCTGCCACGCTTTCCTCTCTTCCAATTCTTCCTTTCTCTGAAGTGTACAGTAATGTCACAGCGCCAGAACATGTTAGTGTTGGGGGCAGAGAGTACAGAGAACAGAGACAGCACACTGAGTGTGTTTTCTCTCGGTTCCAAATAGAGTCCCTGGCGGTTGACTGCTGGTCAACCACAGACTACATGCGGTCGAGTGGGAGTTGACCACTCTCTCACTACACACACGTTCTTTTTGCAAAAATATATTCTTCCGTTTCCTGGATAGCATCACCGTAACAGGAGTGTTTAAAACGGTTGTGTGTGTGTTTAAACTCGTCTGAGCTAAGAGGACAGACCATTGACCACATCGACAATTACAATTAATGTGGTTTACTGGGGTCTGGATTTTGCTCAGTGTGTGTGTGGGTGTTTATGTGTGTGTGTGTGTGTGTGTGTGTTTGGCCGTGTCCCTCGTCTAATTCTAGCTTTACTTGGAGCAGTGCTGGTAGATTCCCGTCAGTGTTGGACATGTTAAGAGGACAAGTAGGGTCAGGGAGTAAGTCATCCTATATCTTCTGGACCAATCACTTTCAGCTTCTAAAACAAAATTGGGCCATCAATCAAAATCCTATTACGTTTCACTCTGAATGTTCAGGGTGAACATCTACTTGTTTTTCTTTGTGTGTGCATGCTCATACAGTACCAGTCAAAAGTTTGGAACCACCTACTCATTCAAGTGTTTTTCTTTATTTTTTACTATTTTCTACATTGTAGTGAAGACATCAGAACTATGAAATAACACATATTGGAATCATTTTGTAAGCAAAAAAAGTGTATTTTATATTGAGATTCTTCAAAGTAGCCACCCTTTGCCTTGATTACAGCTTTGCACACTCTTGGCATTCTCTCAACCAGCTTCATGAGGTAGTCACTTGGAATGCATTTCAATTAACAGGTGTGCCTTTTTAAAACCTCTTAAGGATCGGAGGCTTCGTTTTAATTTTCACCTAAAATGACATACCCAAATCTAACTGCCTGTAGCTCAGGACCTGAAGCAAGGATATTTTTTTAATTTATTTATTTCAAATTTTATTTTACCTTTATTTTACTAGGCAAGTCAGTTAAGAACAAATTCTTATTTTCAATGACGGACTAGGAACAGTGGGCTAACTGCCTGTTCAGGGGCAGAACGACAGATTTGTACCTTGTAAGCTCAGGGAATTGAACTTGCAACCTTTCGGTGACTAGTCCAACGCTCTAACCACTAGGCTACCCTGCCGCCCCAATATATGCATATTCTTGATACCATTTGAAAGGAAACACTTTGAAATTTGTGGAAATGTGAAATTAATGTAGGATAATATAACACATTAGATCTAGTAAAAGATTAAAAAAAAAAAGAAAACATATTTTTTTTATTTTTACCATCATCTTTGAAATGCAAGGAAAGACAATAATGTATTATTCCAGCCCAGGTGCAATTTTCATTTTAGCCACTAGATGGGAGCAGCGTATGTGCAAAGTTTAGACTGATCTAATGAACCATTGCATTTCTGCCCAAATGTGACTAATTGGTTTATTAATACAATTTCAAGTTCATAATTGTGCACTCTCCTCAAACTATAGCATGGTATTCTTTCACTGTAATAGCTACTGTAATTGGACAGTGCAGTTAGATTAAAAATAATTTAAGCTTTCTGCCCATATCAGATACAGTTGAAGTCGGAAGTTTACATACACCTTAGCCAAATACATTTAAAATCAGTTTTTTGCAATTCCTGACATTTAATCCTAGTAAAAATTCCCTGTCTTAGGTCAGTTAGGATCACCACTTTATTTTAAGAATGTGAAATGGTAGAATAATAGGAGAGAGAATGATTTATTTCAGCTTTGATTTATTTAATCACATTCCCAGTCTGTCAGAAGTTTACATACACTCAATTAGTATTTGGTAGCATTGCCTTTAAATTGTTTAACCTGGGTCAAATGTTTCGGGTAGCCTTCCACAAGCTTCCCAAAATAAGTTGGGTGAATTTTGGCCCATTCCTCCTGACAGAGCTGGTGTAACTGAGTCAGGTTTGTAGGCCTCCTTGCTCGCACACGCTTTTTATGTTCTTGCCACACATTTTCTATAGGATTGAGGTCAGGGCTTTGTGATGGCCACTCCAATACCTTGACTTTGTTGTCCTAATGCCATTTTCTCAAAACTTTGGAAGTATGCTTAGGGTGATTGTCCATTTGGAAGACCCATTTGCGACCAAGCTTTAACTTCCTGACTGATGTCTTGAGATGTTGCTTCAATATATCCACATAATCTTCCTCCCTCATGATGCCATCTATTTTGTGAAGTGCACCAGTCCCTCCTGTAGCAAAGCACCCCCACAAAATGATGCTGCCACCCCTGTGCTTCACAGTTGGGATGGTGTTCTTCGGCTTGCAAGCCTTCTCCTTTTTCCTCCAAACATAGCGATGGTCATTATGGCCAAACAGTTCTATTTTTGTTTCATCAGACCAGAGGACATTTCTCCAAAACGTACGATCTTTGTCCCCATTTGCAGTTGCAAACCGTAGTCTGGCTTTTTTTATGGCGGTTTTGGAGCAGTGGCTTCTTCCTTGATGAGTTTCCTTTCAGGTTATGTCGAAATAGAACTCGTTTTACTGTGGATATAGATACTTTTGTACCTGTTTCCTCCAGCATTTTCACAAGGTCCTTTGCTGTTGTTCTGGGATTGATTTGCACTTTTCTCACCATAGTACGTTCATCTCTAGGAGACAGAACGTGTCTCCTTCCTGAGCGGCATGACGGCTGCGTGGTCCCATGGTGTTTATACTTGCGTACTATTGCTTGTACAGATTAACGTGGTACTTCAGGCATTTGGAAATTGCTCCCAAGGATGAACCAGACTTGTGGAGGTCTACAATTTTTTCCTGATGTCAAGCAAAGAGGCACTGAGTTTGAAGGTAGGCCTTGAAATACATCCACAGGTACACCTCTAATTGACTCAAATGATGTCAATTAGCCAATCAGAAGCTTCTAAAGCCATGACATAATTTTCTGAAAATTTCCAGGCTGTTTTAAGGCACAGTCAACTTAGTGTATGTAAACCTATGACCCACTGGAATTGTAATACAGTGAATTATAAGTGAAATAATCTGTCTGTAAACAATATTTGGAAAAATTACTTGTGTCATGCACAAAGTAGATGTTCTAACCGACTTGCCAAAACTATAGTTTGTTAACAAGACATTTGTGGAGTGGTTGAAAAACGAGTGTTAATGACTCCAACCTAAGTGTATGTAAACTTCTGACTTCAACTGTATGTCTATGTCCTGGGCATTTTTGTGTTACTTACAACCTCAAGCTACTCACATTAGCCTTCGTTAGCTCAACTGTCCCGCGGGAGGGACACCAATCCCGTAGAGGATGAAAGTAGATTTGTGGAATTTCTTTCCTTCTTAATGTGTTTGAGCCAATCAGTTGTCTTGCAACAAGGTAGGGGTGGTATACAGAATATAGCCCTATTTGGTAAAAGACCAAGTCCATATTATGGAAAGAACAGCTCAAAGAGAAATGACAGTCCATCATTACTTTAAGACATGAAGGTCAGTCAATGCGAACAATTTCAATAACTTTTTTAAGTTTCTTCAAGTGCAGTCGCAAAAACCATCAAGCGCTATGATGAAACTGGCTCTCATGAGGACCGCCACAGGAAAGAAGACCCAGAGTTACCTCTGCTGGAGAGGATAAGTTCATTAGAGTTACCAGACTCAGAAATTGCAGCCCAAATAAATGCTTCATAGAGTTCAAGTAACAGACAGATCAACATCAACTGTTCAGAAGAGACTGCGTGAAACAGGCCTTCATGGTCGAATTGCTGCAAAGAAGCCCCTATTAAAGGACACCAATAATAAGAAGATACTTGCTTGGGCTAAGCAACACGAGCAATGAAATATTAGACCGGTGGAAATATGTCCTTTTGTCTGATGAGTCCAATTTTTTTATTTTTGTGAGACAGAGTAGGCGGATGGATGATCTCTGCATGTGTAGTTCCCACCGTGAAGCACAGAAGAGGTGCTGTGATGTTGTGGGGGTGCTTTGCTGGTGATACTGCTGGTGATTTATTTAGAATTCAAGGCACACTTACCAGCATGGCTACCACAGCATTCTGCAGTGATACGCCATCCCATCTGGTTTGCGCTTATTTGTTTTTCAACAGGACAATGACCCAACACACTTCCAGGCTGTGTAAGGGCTATTTGACCAAGAAGGAGAGTGATAGAGTGCTGCATCAGATGACTTGGCCTCCACAATCACCCGACCTTAAGCCAATTGAGATGGTTTGGGATGAGTTGGACCGCAGAGTGAAGGAAAAGCAGCCAACAAGTGCTCAGCATATGTGGGAACACCTTCAAGACAGTTGGAAAAGCATTCCAGGTGAAGCTGGTTAAGAGAATGCCAAGAGTGTGCAAAGCCATCATCAAGGCAAAGGGTGACTACTTTTAAGAATCTCAAATATAAAATGTGTGTGTGTGTGTGTGTGTGTGTGTGTGTGTGTGTGTGTGTGTGTGTGTGTGTGTGTGTGTGTGTGTGATTCCGACATCTGGTTAGTAAATTTTTTTATTCAAAGGTCAGTAAAAGGAAAATGTTTACAAATGTTCTCTGTTAACATCCATATCTCTTTACCATGCAATGGCATACAACAGGAAACTGCCAGGTTAATACCTGCACTTTACTGTTCACTGAACGTTAAACCCAATACCCTTCCACACACACACACACACACACACACACACACACACACACACACACACACACACACACACACACACACACACACACACACACACACACACACACACACACACACACACACACACACACACACACACACACACACACACACACACACACACAGAAGCTGGTGAAGGTGCTGATTACATTAGCAGGCAGGTTAGGACAGACTGCTGTGTATTTAGATAGATCAGTGTGAATCTTTGGATCAAAGCAGAACATGATTACTACCTGGCATTCTGATGAAACTCTATCATTTGCCAGTCAATACTCACACATATACAGTGCGAACACACGCACGCACGCACGCACGCACGCACGCACGCACACACACACACACACACACACACACACACACACACACACACACACACACACACACACACACACACACACACACACACACACACACACACACACACTAACAAAAACCCACATACACCTGACACAGAAAATAACTGTGCCTTGTACTTAGAGCATGCTCACGACAAACAGCCTTTACCCATATGTCTAGGGATGCCTATCTCCCTCCTCCATCATTGCAAGGCCACTGCACTTCTCATAAAAAAATGTCACTCATAAATTTGATTTGCTGACAGACAAATCTGATTTGCTGACAGACAGACAGACACACACACACACACACACAAACAAACACATTTGTTTTACTATCCTTGAGGGGACTGTGATTACCATTAAAAATCATATTTTCCCTAAACTTAAAGTTTAAAATATACTTTTTCTTTGTGGGGACTGGCAAAATGTGCCCACAAATTTTCCTTGTTTCACTAACCTTGTGAGGACTTCTGGTAAAACCAAACACACACACAGTCCATTTTGCTGACAGGGTCTGATTCTCCCCTTGATAAGAAATATCATTATTCAGAGCGCCTATAGAGACTTAGCTAAAACAATTTTCTTCTCTTAGGGTTCTCCCTAGGTCCAGTTTGACATGTACCAATGAGATGTGTGTGTCTGGCATGGTTTGACACAGCAGTAAAGAGCATTACGATGTGTTGTTCAGTATTAAACGTTGATGCGATTCATTGACTTTCCTCTTTATTTGAAAACAAATATGCAGTGTTGACATCTAACAGTGTTTGTGTGTGTGTGTGTGTGGTGATGACGTGGGGTAGGTAAAGAGACCATAAACCTAAATAGGTTCCTCATGTACTCTCTACACACACATCTCTGATGTGTGATGTAATATCTTATTAATTAGTCTACAATATCACACCTGGCATACACAACAACAGTTCAGTCAACTCCACTACTCCTGGCAGTGTTGGTTAAATTCAATAACTTTAGGGTTCAATCCAATATAACCTGCACTTGAATTAGTTAGCTCTTTTCCCCATGGTCAAATCAAGTGACAGACTCATTTTGAGCTCTGAAAGGAAAACGTTGATTGATGGAAGGTATTAAACAACTGATTTGTTGATCTGCTGTATATTCCAGCAGGCCGTGATGTTATGATTCTACTATGATAATGTGAACCAGCCCCAGCCCCCTACTCCTCTCTCTCCTTCCCTCTCTCTTGCCATTCTCTCCCTACAGTAGATGTTGTTAAAGAGCTGGTAAAGAACACACAGACATGGGCCTGTACTGGCCCTAAGGCCACGAGTGTGTGTGTGTGTGTGTGTGTGCAACTCGCCGTCTGGCTGGGGTTGTTTGGCCCTGGGCATTAGGGAGGTGGGCAGGGGGAACAACTGGAAAAGGACATGACACACTAATCATGCTTCCATCCTTTTGACCACTTCCACCTGAAAGACAAAACCATGAACCCTCTAGCGCACACACACACACACACACACACACACGAGGACTTAAACGTTCAATGGAGCCAAAGAGGTGACACCCGGTGAGAGAGAAATCTCCGGAGTGGGAGGAAGAGACAGAAAAGGGGATAGAAAGAGATATCCACCCGTCTTTAATCTTCAGTCATGCAAGCAGACATGCCAGGAAGCAGGTGGAGCTGGTGGGGTGGGCATGTTGGCACGGGAACCATCAACTCTGGGAGGTACAAGTCAGAACATCTAGACACCCTGTGTGTGTGTGTGTGTGTGTGTGTGTGTGTGTGTGTGCAGTTGTACCAGCCAATTCATTACTCAGTGTTATTATTAAGTGTCGTGTTGCAAAAGTGCTCCCCACCAAAAAGAGTTTGACTTGGTTGAGCGCTAACTGCAGTGCTTGGCAGAGGCTCCCCTGTGACTGGTTATATGGGGCAGGCTCAGACAAAGACAACACAGGAGCCACAGGCAATTAGGGCCTCTCTCCTCCTCTACCTCTTCTCTCCTCATCTACCTCTCCGCCTCCTCCTCCTCTACCTCTCCTCCTCTACCTCTTCTCTCCTCCTCTAACTCTCCTCATCTACCTCTCCTCCTAATCTACCTCTCTGCCTCCTCCTCCTCTACCTCCCCTCATCTGCCTCTCCACTCATCTACCTCTCCACTCATCTCCTGAAAGTTAGAATGAAAACATCTCATTCCCCCTGAACCACCCAGGGCTGTATTTAAACTAACCTAATGTAATGGTAAATCCAAGCGCAGGCAGTAGCGCTATAGATTCAGGTGTGTGAGAAATATTTTTTGCTATTTTTACTATCACAATTATCGGCGCTTTTGCTGGCGTTGGCGCGAAAGGGTTCGGTTTTAATGGATAAACAAGTTGTGGGCGTGTCAAGGCTTAGCCTCTCACTGACCAATCAGAACGGGCTCCATGGTGAAATATGTAGTTGCTTCAAGTTCTGTATTTACAGTCTTTTATGTATGGCCTTGGAGTCAACTCCAATTCAGATGTTAGTCCGTTATAGTTTGTTAAATGGCCCACAGAAACAAAATAACAAAATATAGACTTATCTTTGGTAAATACGTTAACGTGAACCCATTTGTAGTCCACATCGATAAGTAATTGTATGTCTTCAATAGCATTCACACTGATATAGTGGCTAGGCCTAGCATATATTACATTATGACTGAGCATGCACATGCCAAACATTGTCAATAATCAAGATTAAATTCATTATTAATAAGGCCTAAAAAGATAACAAATAATTCAAATCATATTTTAAACAAAACAACTTGTTTTAAATAGGCTATGTCACACAGTTGAAGTCGGAAGTTTACATACACATTAGCCAAATATATTTAATATATTTATTTCAGTCTTTCACAATTCCTGACATTTAATCCTAGTAAAAGTCTTAGGTCTTAGGTCAGTTAGGATCACCACTTTATTTTAAGAATGTGAAATGTCAGAAAAATCACATTCCCAGTGGGTCAGAAGTTTACATACACTCAATTAGTATTCAATTGCGATTGCAAACGTTTTGGGTAACCTTCCACAAGCTTCCCACAATAAGTTGGGTGAATTTTGGCCCATTCCTCCTAACAGAGCTGGTGTAACTGAGTCAGGTTTGTAGGCCTCCTTGCTCGCATACGCTTTTTCAGTTCTGCCCACAAATGTTCTATAGGATTGAGGTCAGGGCTTTGTGATGGCCACTCCAATACCTTGACCTTGTTGTCCTTAAGCCATTTTGCCACAACTTTGTAAGTATGCTTGGGGTCATTGTCCATTTGGAAGACCCATTTGCGACCAAGCTTTAACTTCCTGACTGATGTCTTGAGATGTTGCTTCAATATATCCACATAATTTTACATTCCTCATGATACCATCTATTTTGGGAATTGCACCAGTCCATCCTGCAGCAAAGCACCCTCACAACATGATGCTGCCACCCCCGTGCTTCACGGTTGGGAAGGTGTTCTTCGTCTTGCAGGTATCTGCCTTTTTCCTCCAAACATAACGATGGTCATTATGGCCAAATAGTTATATTTTTGTTTCATCAGACCAGAGGACATTTCTCCAAAAAATATGACCTTTGTCCCCATGTGCAGTTGCAAACAGTAGTCTGGCTTTTTTATGGCGGTTTTGGAGCAGTGGCTTCTTCCTTGCTGAGCGGCCTTTCGGGTTATGACAATATAGGACTTGTTTTACTGTGGATATAGATACTTTTGTACCTGTTTCCTCCAGCATCTTCACAAGGTCCTTTGCTGTTGTTCTGGGATTGATTTGCACTTTTCGCACCAAAGTACGTTCATCTCTAGGAGACAGAACGCGTCTCCTTCCTGAGCGGTGTGACGGCTGCGTTTAAAGGCTGTTTAAAGGCACAGTCAACTTAGTGTATGTAAACTTCTGACCCACTGGAATTGTGATACAGCGTGAAATAATCTGTCTGTAAACAATTGTTGGAAAAAGTACTTGTGTCATGCACAAAGTAGATGTCCTGACCGACTTGCCAAAATTATAGTTTGTTAACAAGAAATGTGTGGAGTGGTTGAAAAATGAGTTTTAATGACTCCAACCTAAGTGTATGTAAACTTCCGACTTCAACTGTACAGGCACCATCATTTCTCCCCATGGGCATATAACATTAAAACAACGCAGACTATGGAGGGTTTTACTCACATCCAAACTTTTCTCAGTAGCTGGACAAAGATCCAATATAAACAGAAAGGGTGAATGTCGACTCCCCGTTATACTGCTCCCAAACAGACCTGTGTTTTCTGAACATAATTCAGAACCATCTTACAGATCAGATCACACCTCCAGAAGTTGCATTGCAAGTGCGCCACGGACATTGTCACCATAAAACCAGGAAGGTGAATCATTCGGCAGGTAGCCTAGTGGTTAGAGCGTTGGACTTGTAACCGGAGGGTTGCAAGTTCGAATCCCTGAGCTGACAAGGTAAAAAATCTGTTGTTCTGCCCCTGAACAAGGCAGTTAACCCACTGTACCCGGGTGCCGTGGATGTCGATTCAAGGCAGCCCCCCGCACCTCTCTGATTCAGAGGGGTTGGGTTAAATGCGGAAGACACATTTCAGTTGAAGGCATTTGGTTGTACAACTGACTAATAATGGTGACTTTGACTCTTCCTGGAGCTAGAATTGAGACCAAAAGTCCAACCGTATTGTGATGAGTTCTAGTTCTAAGTTTTGTTTTAACAAAATGTAACGAAAAACAAGCAACAACAATCAATATAAAATGTTATGATATCATGATATCATAAAATCTCCAGGATAAAAAAGACAGACATTGCGGTTGAACCAGCCTTCATTATAGGAGGCCTAAGGAAGGGCTTGGAACATATGAAACAGAAAACAAGCCATTTTTACATGTTACTTCACTGAGGTACTCATCTCTCATTTCATGATGTCCATGGACACGTAGCTTACATCATGGAGGGGGTTTCACGTCCAACACAGGACCTGCATGGCTAAAATAATGTGGCCCTGTCTACAATGCATAGATAAAAAGGGAACGCCAGCTTAGCTATTTTAATAAAGCTTTAGTGATTAAGATTAATTTCCAAGCGGTTTCAGGAGCAAAATACTTTATTGACAGTCTTGACTACTTCCCGATTGCATTGGGCAGACCATTTTTTTCATCCTTCACTGAGATTAGGCTATGCTTGTATTTAAATCAAATAAAACGAAATGGGGAAAAAAAGATCGTCTTAAATATCCCTATCAGCGCTGCCTGAAATTAGAACTTTGGATCATGTTTTTAAATATTTCCGCCTCATCCATTTGAGCACAAGCGAGCTGAAATAAGACAGATAAATTGCCAAACCTGGCGTTAGGAAAATGCCAGTGCGCCAGTTTTTAAATAACAAAATTGCAAACTAAGGTGCGTTTGACAAAAATCCAGCCCCCTGACTCTCCAAGATGGGACTCCAGGCATGCTGCTGTTCAAAATGGAATTGAAAATAAAGATTTAATGAATGAATGAATGAATGAATTGAAGATATCCAGATCTTAATGGTGGAGGTGAGGCTTTGGGATTGAGAATGAGTAAACATACAGAGAGGCTGGATAGAAATTCACACTGACACTTTTCTGAATGTTCACAACAAACAGCAGGGTTAGAGCCGATGTCACCTACCTCAGCAGTAGCATGGTGCTAGCCTCTGGGCCAGATGTCACCTACCTCAGCAGTAGCATGGTGCTAACCTCTGGGCCAGACGTCACCTACCTCAGCAGTAGCATGGTGCTAGCCTCTGGGCCAGATGTCACCTATCTCAGCAGTAGCATGGTGTTCACCTCCGGGCCAGATGTCACCTACCTCAGCAGTAGCATGGTGTTAGCCTCTGGGCCAGATGTCACCTAACTCAGCAGTAGCATGGTGTTAGCCTCTGGGCCAGATGTCACCTACCTCAGCAGTAGCATGGTGCTAGCCTCCGGGCCAGATGTCACCTACCTCAGCAGTAGCATGGTGTTAACCTCCGGGCCAGATGTCACCTACCTCAGCAGTAGCATGGTGTTAGCCTCTGGGCCAGATGTCACCTACCTCAGCAGTAGCATGGTGTTAGCCTCTGGGCCAGATGTCACCTACCTCAGCAGTAGCATGGTGCTAGCCTCCGGCCAGATGTCACCTACCTCAGCAGTAGCATGGTGTTAACCTCCGGGCCAGATGTCACCTACCTCAGCAGTAGCATGGTGTTAACCTCCGGGCCAGATGTCACCTACCTCAGCAGTAGCATGGTGTTAGCCTCTGGGCCAGATGTCACCTACCTCAGCAATAGCATGGTGCTAACCTCCGGGCCAGATGTCACCTACCTCAGCAGTAGCATGGTGCTAGCCTCTGGGCCAGATGTCACCTACCTCAGCAGTAGCATGGTGCTAGCCTCTGGGCCAGACGGCACCTACCTCAGCAGTAGCATGGTGCTAGCCTCTGGGCCAGATGTCACCTACCTCAGCAGTAGCATGGTGCTAGCCTCCGGGCCAGATGTCACCTACCTCAGCAGTAGCATGGTGTTAACCTCCGGGCCAGATGTCACCTACCTCAGCAGTAGCATGGTGTTAACCTCCGGGCCAGATGTCACCTACCTCAGCAGTAGCATGGTGTTAGCCTCTGGGCCAGATGTCACCTACCTCAGCAGTAGCATGGTGTTAACCTCCGGGCCAGATGTCACCTACCTCAGCAGTAGCATGGTGCTAGCCTCCGGGCCAGCACACTGCTGACTGGGGGATATTAGCAGACGTCAACACCCAGTGGATTCAACAACATGATTACACTTACAGACCTGGGTGGGCCGCAAGGCATTCTCACTGTCTTTTTTAATTTTTTTACCTTTATTTAACTAGGCAGGTCAGTTTAGAACAAATTCTTATTTTCAATGACGGCCTAGGAACATTGGGTTAACTGCCTTGTTCAGGGGCAGAACGGCAGATTTTTACCTTGTTAGCTCCGGTTACAAGTCCAACGCTCTAACCACTAGGCTACCTGCCGCGTCTTTCTGTCTGTCTACTCTATTTTATTCTACAAACCAGGAATCTTGATTAATTGACTTAAACTAGGATCGTGATCTCTACCCAGCATTCTATTGCTATTGTGGGCTTTTGTCTTAGGCAGACATCTTACTACATATGGCTTGTGGTTACAATCCACAAAAGACTAATGTTTTCTGTTTAAAATTATAATATCACTGTACCCTCTCTCTCTCTGTCTGTCTCTCCCTCTCTCTCTCTCTCTCCGCCGTGCTATTGTGGGCTTTAGTCACTAAACACTTCATAAGAGAAAAGTCTCTTTCTGCAAACAGATGGAGGGAGAGAGGGAGAGAATGAGAGAGGAATGGAGGGAGAGAGTGTGTGTGTGTGTGTGTGTGTATATGTGTTGGTTGGTGTGTGTGTGTCCATGCTTGCGTACGTGCCTGAGTGTGTGTGTGCGCGCCTGAGTGTGTGTGAGTGTGTGGAAAGGGAGACCATGTCTGTACCAGTTGTGTACTAATAAAGCTAATGATTCCCATCTGGTTAGACGGCTGATTCCAGCATTCCTGTCTTTTCATGTCACTCTGTTACTAGCCCATTACTCCAGCCAAGTGAGTGTGTCTGTGTATGTCTGTGTGTGTGTAAGTGTGTGTGGGTGTAGGTGTGTGCATGCCTGTGTATGTGCGTGTTTGTGTGTCATGCTGTTACAAGACCATTACTCTGACCAAGTCTGCCTCTGGGAACCCCGATAGGAATGAGTGAAATGCCTATCAAAGTAAGATGAGACGGATAAAGCTTCAAGTAGAGTGTGTGTGTGTGTGTGTGTGTGTGTAGGTTTGTGTGTGTGTGTGTGTGTGTGTGTGTGTGTGTGTGTGTGTGTGTGTGTGTGTGTGTGTAGGTTTGTGTGTGTGTGTGTGTGTGTGTGTGCAGGTTTGTGTGTGTGTGTGTGTGTGTGTGTGTGTAGGTTTGTGTGTGGGTGTGTGTGTGTGTGTGTGTGTGTGTGTGTGTGTGTGTGTGTGTGTGTGTGTGTGTGTGTGTGTGTGTGTGTGTGTGTGTGAGGGCTGTAATTCTTCTTTGCTGCTACTTTAATTGAATCAGTGACTCACTACTCAGAACCTGGTGCCCCAGTAGTATGGATGTATGCTAGACAGACAAGTCTTCAACTTTGATACTAAGCAGCTGAACCGGGCTGTCTCTCTGCAACACCACCTGAACACATATGTCAATCTTCAATGATATTGTGTGTGTGCAATGAATATATTAAACATTAGGAACACCTTTTGGCCCCCTTTTGCCCTCAGAACAGACTCATTTCGTCGGGGCATGGACTCTACAAGGTGTCCAATGCTTCCCTCAGTTGTGTCAAGTTGGCTGGATGTCCTTTGGGTGGTGGACCATTCGTGATACACACGGAAAACTGTTGACTGTTGAGCGTGAAAAACCCAGCAGCGTTGCAGTTCTTGACACAACCCAGTGCGCCTGGCACCAACTACCATACCACGTTCAATGGCACGCTCTGAATGGCATACAGACACAATCCATGTCTCAATTGTCTCAAGGCTTAAAAATCCTTCTTTAACCTGTCTCCCCCCTTAGTCTGCACTGATTGAAGTGGATTTAACAAGAGACACCAATAAGTGGATATAACAAGTGACACCTGTTCAGTCTATGTCATGGAAAGAGCAGGTGTTCTTAATGTTTTGTACACTCAGTGTATATGTGTACGCTTGCATGTCTGGGTCTGGATACCTCAGTGAATTTGTATATGTGGGTTAACCTTTTGTAGTTGGCTAGGAGAGCTCTCCAGTTACACACACATGTTCTTTATGGGCTAGCTAATGGAGCTGCACTCTTCCTGTGTCTATGATGTGGTTGACTGTTGTTTGATGTGAGCAGGAATCCACCATAAGAGAGTACAGATAGCTAACTGATGTTATCACATAAAAGCCCCGTAAACAGGAAGAAGACACTCAGCTAGAAGGAACAGGAGAAAGACAGTCAGCTAGAAGGAACAGGAAGAAGGAAGAGGAGGAAGACACTCAGCTAGAAGGAACAGGAAGAAGACACTCAGCTAGAAGGAACAGGAAGAAGACACTCAGCTAGAAGGAACAGGAAGAAGACACTCAGCTAGAAGGAACAGGAAGAAGACACTCAGCTAGAAGGAACAGGAAGAAGGCACTCAGCTAGAAGGAACAGGAAGAAGACACAGCTAGAAGGAACAGGAAGAAGACACTCAGCTAGAAGGAACAGGAAGAAGACACTCAGCTAGAAGGAACAGGAAGAAGACACTCAGCCAGAAGGAACAGGAAGAAGGCACTCAGCTAGAAGGAACAGGAAGAAGACACAGCTAGAAGGAACAGGAAGAAGACACTCAGCTAGAAGGAACAGGAAGAAGACACTCAGCTAGAAGGAACAGGAAGAAGACACAGCTAGAAGGAACAGGAAGAAGACACATTCAACTTTATAAGCCTGTGAACTCTGAGGAATGAAACCACAACTGTCAGGTGTGTGTGTGTGTGTAGGGATTTCTTATTGCCTTGCGTGTTGTCTGTCTGTTGTGCCTTTTGCTAACACCTCATGTGTGATGTGTGTGTGTGTATTTGTGTGTGACGTGTGTTTAGGGATGTATTATTGATTTGCGTGTTGTCTGTCTGTCGTGCCCTTTGCTAACACCTCATGTGTGACGTTTGTGTTTGATGTGTGTGTGTGTGTGTTCGTGTGTGTGTGTGTGCAGGGATGTATTATTGCCTTGCGTGTTATCTGTCTGTCGTGCCCTTTGCTAACACCTCATGTGTGACGTGTGTGTGTGTAGTGTTTGCCACAGGCACGCGGGTACGTGTAAAGAAATGATTAGTGCCCACACCCTTCGGCTGCTCATCCACAGCGGGAGCATTTACTTAAACACACACAGACATACACACACACACACTGCACTCAAACGCACACACCCTCACCACCATGACAATCTCACGAATCCAGCTCTAATGTCCTCCATTCACTCTACCTCACGCACCCTCTAAATGCCATACATATCACCCTTATTCATATGACACAAACACACTCTCTCTTAACTAATGCTTCTTTTCTTTCTATTGGCTCTCCAGCCACTCATCAGCCTAGCTACATCTAATAGGACTAGCCAGTCTTAATGCTCTGTTATTGTGCTGTTGGTTTCAGTTCATCTGTGGCTAGCAGTCTCTCTGACCAGGCACCCTCTCTGCCCACAATAAGGCGTCTCCCTGCAGACTGCTGTAGTCTTTCACAGTGGGAGGGATCAGAAGGCTTCGGCTCTGGCTGCCATCTTCAAGTGGAAACCAAGACTGTATCAGGGCAAGCCTGGTTGTAGCTGGATATGTTTGAGTTGCGTCGGGACAATCGTAGCATTTCAGCTAACCCTAACCTTAACCTAATTCTACTAATGAGCCATGTTAATTCTACTAACCTGCTGCTTAGGTTCTCCTAACCTCCTAACGAAAAGTCACTTCTGCTAGTCAAAACCGTCAGACCTGCCCTGAGAACAGTCTTGGTTTCCACTAATGCAATACAGCGCTCAGTCAGACTAACTGGCCTGGCTCTAGACTGAGGAGGAGGTGGTTTTTGGACGCCAAGACTGATATTGTAAAGCGAGACAAATCTTTTATTGCAGGGTTGTGAAATTTAACAGCTTCAATGATGCTTGTGAATGGTAATTTCTGTCCACAAACAACCCAGAATAGGGTTTCTGTTTTACTAGAGTTGGACTTACAGTCAAGCCAAGTCTCACTGAACTCTTTCATTCTCTCCTATTTGCTCTTTCTTATCTTCTCCTCTCTTCTCTTTCAAAGATAGACCCTAAAGAGGTTTTGACTTGCTGGAGCAGATTTGGGTATTAATCCAATATGTCTTGAGTTAGTAGAAAGCATACGAACAAGGCCAGAACATAAACCAACAGGATGTAAAACAATCACATAGCCACTGACCTAGTACTCTTATTGGTCACCATGTTTACATCATCACTCTCTGGGCTCGGTTTACTCTCTCACTGTCTGTTTCCTGCCTCCGCCAATGAGCGGGATGATAATCATAGTTTCACACACATAAAGGTGGAGCCAGGAGTTCTATAGGCGACATGATGCAGTATGTGTAGTAGTGTGTAGCCTTGGAGCACACTATTGTTCTCTATTAAAACCTTCTTGGAGTGATCAGATGGGGGGGATCGAGAGAGAGAGAGAGAGAGAGAGAGAGAGAGAGAGAGAGAGAGAGAGAGAGAGAGAGAGAGAGAGAGAGAGAGAGAGAGAGAGAATACAGCTCATTGAATTGAAGTGAGACACAGATTAGCTGTCCTAAGAAAGAGATTGCTGGGACATGGTTGAATGCACTAAGGGACGAGCGGCACCAAGTCAGAACCCTCATATAATACAGCTACTGAAATCCGCTGCAAGACAGAGCGTACATGCTGTCATGTGTGCATGCGTGTGTACGTTGGTGCTTGTGTACAGTCCCATAGGCAGAACTCTGCGGGCACCCAGGTATGTGTGTTGTGTGCCTATAATGGTGAACCACTTCAGAAAGCCACAGTTTTTCTTCTGTGGTTTCCAACTCCAAAACATCCTCCAGGAGACTGAACACACCAAACTGATCTTTAAGACAACGCATTTATCTGATGTTTCTCTCTTCTCTCTCTCTATTTCTCTTCCATCTTTCCTCTGTCGCTCTCCCTCTATCTCTCCCTCTGTCCCATCTCACCATAGATAAGTCTACAGTGAGTGGTCAGTTGGCTGGCTGGTTGGTATGAAGGCATTTCATCAGACTGGACGTTAATGAGTCATTCACAGTCTAAAGCAAACAGATAGTTGTATTATTAATGGCCCAGAACTGGCTCTACACCTATCACCATACTCAAATACACGCACACACTTGTTTACACAGCAACTTGTCTTACAGCACGCCAAGACCCTGTCAGTGAGAGGAGCAGCCACAGAATCAGGACTTTCAACATCTAAACTCTATCACCCATATTCCTCTCTCCACGACCAATGATCTTATGGCTACATGTTAGAGAGAGAGAGAGAGAGAGAGAGAGAGAGAGAGAGAGAGAGAGAGAGAGAGAGAGAGAGAGAGAGAGAGAGAGAGAAAGAGCGAGAGACAAAGAGCGAGAGAGACAGAGAGAGGCCGCCGAAGGCAGACCTGGCTCTCTAGAGAAGACTTTCACACTGCCCACAAGTGGAAGTGGAAACTGAGTTGCACTTCCTTCATAACCATATTAGAGACACATATTTCTCTCAGAAAACAAAGACCTACACAGAATTTGAAAACAAATATTTGAACTCCCATATCTATTGGGTGAAATACCACAGTGTGCCATCACAGCTACAAGATTTGTGACCTGTTGCCACAAGAAAAGGGCAACCAGTGAAGAACAAACACCATTGTAAATACAACCCATATTTATGTTCATTTATTTTCCATTTTGTATTTGAACTATTTGCACATCGTTACAACACAGTATATAGACATAATATGACATTTGAAATGTCTTTATTCTTTTGGAACTTGTGAGTGTAATGTTTACTGTTCATTTGTATTGTTTATTTCACTGTTGGTTATTATCTATTTCACTTGATTTGGCAATGTTAACATATGTTAATCATGCCAATGAAGCCCTTTGAATTTAATTGAGAGAGAGAGAAAGAGAGAGGGAGAGTGGGAGAAAGGGAGAGGGAGAGATGGAAAGAGAGCGAGAGAGGAGAGAGGAGGCAGGGGATGACTTATAGCAGTAGGGAGGAGGCAGGGGATGACTTATATCAGGAGTAAGGAGGCAGGAGATGACTTATAGCTGGAGAGAGGAGGCAGGGGAAGACTTATAGCTGGAGAGAGGAGGCAGGAGATGACATATAGCTGGAGAGAGGAGGCAGGGGATGACTTATAGCTGGAGAGAGGAGGCAGGAGATGACATATAGCTGGAGAGAGGAGGCAGGGGATGACTTATAGCAAAAGAGAGGAGGCAGGGGATGACTTATAGCAGGAGAGAGGAGAGAGGAGGTAGGGCGTGAGCAGGCCTCATGGAATCCCCCCAACACATCCACATGCCTGTATCTTTAAGGTGGGATGAGGTAGGAGGGTGGTCCTGGGTCATGAGATACAAGTTACACTTCATTAAATAGTTGTATCTCTAGGTGTGGGTCCCTATCTAGAGCATAACACATCACTAACCTGGGGACAAACACACATAGAACATCACTAACCTGGGGACAAACACACATAGAACATCACTAACCTGGGGACAAACACACATAGAACATCACTAACCTGGGGACAAACACACATAGAAAATAACTAACCTGGGGACAAACACACATACACATCACTAACCTGGGGACAAACACACATAGAACATCACTAACCTGGGGACAAACACACATAGAACATCACTAACCTGGGGACAAACACACATAACACATCACTAACCTGGGGACAAACACACATAGAACATCACTAACCAGGGGACAAACACACATACACATCACTAACCTGGGGACAAACACACATAACACATCACTAACCTGGGGACAAACACACATACACATCACTAACCTGGGGACAAACACACATAACTAACCTGGGGACAAACACACATACACATCACTAACCTGGGGACAAACACACATAACACATCACTAACCTGGGGACAAACACAAATACACATCACTAACCTGGGGACAAACACACATAACACATCACTAACCTGGGGACAAACACACATACACATCACTAACCTGGGGACAAACACACATAACACATCACTAACCTGGGGACAAACACACATCACTAACCTGGGGACAAACACACATAGAACATCACTAACCTGGGGACAAACACACATAGAACATCACTAACCTGGGGACAAACACACATAACTAACCTGGGGACAAACACACATAGAACATCACTAACCTGGGGACAAACACACATACACACCACTAACCTGGGGACAAACACACATAACTAACCTGGGGACAAACACACATAGAACATCACTAACCTGGGGACAAACACACATAGAACATCACTAACCTGGGGACAAACACACATAGAACATCACTAACCTGGGGACAAACACACATAGAACATCACTAACCTGGGGACAAACACACATAACACATCACTAACCTGGGGACAAACACACATAACACATCACTAACCTGGGGACAAACACACATACACATCACTAACCTGGGGACAAACACACATCACTAACCTGGGGACAAACACACATAACACATCACTAACCTGGGGACAAACACACATAACACATCACTAACCTGGGGACAAACACACATAGAACATCACTAACCTGGGGACAAACACACATCACTAACCTGGGGACAAACACACATAACACATCACTAACCTGGGGACAAACACACATAGAACATCACTAACCTGGGGACAAACACACATAGAACATCACTAACCTGGGGACAAACACACATAGAACATCACTAACCTGGGGACAAACACACATAGAACATCACTAACCTGGGGACAAACACACATACACATCACTAACCTGGGGACAAACACACATAACTAACCTGGGGACAAACACACATAGAACATCACTAACCTGGGGACAAACACACATAGAACATCACTAACCTGGGGACAAACACACATAGAACATCACTAACCTGGGGACAAACACACATACACATCACTAACCTGGGGACAAACACACATACACATCACTAACCTGGGGACAAACACACATAGAACATCACTAACCTGGGGACAAACACACATAGAACATCACTAACCTGGGGACAAACACACATACACATCACTAACCTGGGGACAAACACACATACACATCACTAATCTGTGGACAAACACACATACACATCACTAACCTGGGGACAAACACACATACACATCACTAACCTGGGGACAAACACACATAGAACATCACTAACCTGGGGACAAACACACATAGAACATCACTAACCTGGGGACAAACACACATACACATCACTAACCTGGGGACAAACACACATACACATCACTAACCTGGGGACAAACACACATAACTAACCTGGGGACAAACACACATAGAACATCACTAACCTGGGGACAAACACACATACACATCACTAACCTGGGGACAAACACACATAACACATCACTAACCTGGGGACAAACACACATAGAACATCACTAACCTGGGGACAAACACACATAGAACATCACTAACCTGGGGACAAACACACATAGAACATCACTAACCTGGGGACAAACACACATAACACATCACTAACCTGGGGACAAACACACATAGAACATCACTAACCTGGGGACAAACACACATAGAACATCACTAACCTGGGGACAAACACACATAACACATCACTAACCTGGGGACAAACACACATAGAACATCACTAACCTGGGGACAAACACACATAACACATTACTAACCTGGGGACAAACACACATAACACATCACTAACCTGGGGACAAACACACATACACATCACTAACCTGGGGACAAACACACATAGAACATCACTAACCTGGGGACAAACACACATACACATCACTAACCTGGGGACAAACACACATAGAACATCACTAACCTGGGGACAAACACACATAGAACATCACTAACCTGGGGACAAACACACATAGAACATCACTAACCTGGGGACAAACACACATACACATCACTAACCTGGGGACAAACACACATAACTAACCTGGGGACAAACACACATCACACACCACTAACCTGGGGACAAACACACATAGAGCATCACTAACCTGGGGACAAACACACATAGAACATCACTAACCTGGGGACAAACACACATACACATCACTAACCTGGGGACAAACACATACACACATCACTAACCTGGGGACAAACACACATAACACATCACTAACCTGGGGACAAACACACATACACATCACTAACCTGGGGACAAACACACATAACACATCACTAACCTGGGGACAAACACACATAGAACATCAAAGACACCATCACTAGACACATATGTCAATCTTTCCTCCCTCTCACCGTCCCTCTATCCTTGTCCCCTATCCTCTTCTCACCCCCTCCCCAGTCGGCCCAGGTGGTAGACATATAGTTCCTGACAACATCTGAAGCCAGCGGTCAGCTCTGTATCCTGACCTGCCCTTTCACAGCCTCAGGGACCACCTAACCAATTAACCCCCCTGCACACACACACACACACACACACACACACACACACACACACACACACACACACACACACACACACACACACACACACACACACACACACACACACACACACACACACACACACAACCTAATCAATTAGCCAGGAGATTTATATGATGGGGTAAAGTAGGGGGTGGCGGCTTCCCCAGGGCCAATCAGATTGAATTCTATACCAGGGGAATGACACTAATTAGAAGTGTGTGTGTGTGGAATGACACTAATTAGCAGGGCTACTTCCTCTAGACCATTTCCTGTGATAATAATTATTAGGTACGTGTGATAAAATCCAGGCCTCTCTCTCTTGCTCTCCCCCTCTGTCTCTCTCTCCCCCTCTGTCTCTCTCTCTCCCCCTCTGTCTCTCTCTCCCTCTGTCTCTCTCTCTCTCTCTCCCTCTGTCTCTCTCTCTCTCTCTCTCCCCCTCTGTCTCTCTCTCTCCCCCTCTGTCTCTCTCCTCTCTCAATTCCATTCAATTCAATTCAAGGGGCTTTTTTGGCATGGAAAACACATGTTAACATTGCCAAAGCAAGTGAAATAGATAATAAACAAAAGTGAAATAAACAAAAAAATGTATAGTAAGCATTACATTCACGAAAGTTCCAAAAGAATAAAGACATTTCAAATATCATATTATGTGCAAATAGTTAATGTACAAAAAGGAAAATAAATAACCATAAATATGAGTTGTATTTACAATGTAGTTTGTTCTTCACTTGTTGCCCTTTTCTTGTGGCAACAGGTCACAAATCGTTCTGCTGTGAATGCACACTGTTGTACTTCACCCATGGGAGTTCATCAACATTGGGTTTTGTGAATTTGTTTTCTCATTCTTTGTGGGTCTGTGTAATCTGAGGGAAATATGTGTCTCTAATATGGTCATACATTTGGCAGGAGGTTAGGAAGCGCAGCTCAGTTTCCACCTCATTTTGTGGGCAGTGTGCACATAGCCTGTCTTCTCTTGAGTGTCAAGTCTGACTACGGTGACTTTTCTCAATAGCAAGGCTATGCTCACTGAGTCTGTACATAGTCAAAGCTTTCCTTAAGTTTGGGTCAATCACAGTTGCCAGGTATTCTGCCTCTGTGTACTCTGTTTATGGCAAAATAGCATTCTAGTTTGCTCTGTTTTTTTGTTTATTCTTTCCAATATGTCAAGTAATTATCTTTTTGTTTTCTCATGATTTGGTTGGGTCTAATTGTGTTGCTGTCCTGGGGCTCTGTGGGGTCTGTTTGTGAACAGAGCCCCAGGACCAGCTTGCTTAGGGGACTCTTCTCCAGGAACATCTCTCTGTAGGTGATGGCTTTGTTATGGAAGGTTTGGGAATCGCTTCCTTTTATGTGGTTGTAGAATTTAACGTCTCTTTTCTGGATTTTGATAATTAGCGGGTATCGGCTTAATTATGCTCTGCATGCATTATTTGGTGTTTTACGTTGTAAATTTTGCAGAATTCTGCATGCAGAGTCTCAATTTGGTGTTTGTCCCATTTTGTGAATTATTGGTTGGTGAGCAGACCCCAGACCTCACAACCATAAAATGCAATGGGTTCTATAACTGATTCAAGTATTTTTAGCCATATCCTAATTGGTAAGTCAAATTTTATGTTCCTTTTGATGGCATAGTAGGCCCTTCTTGCCTTGTCTCTCAGATCGTTCACAGCTTTGTGGAAATTACCTGTGGTGCTGATGTTTAGGCAGAGGTAGGTATAGTGCTTTGTGTGTTCTAAGCCAATGGTGTCTAGATGGAATTTGTATTTGTGGTCCTGGCAACTGGACCTTTTTTGGAACACCATTACTATTGTCGTACTGATTTTCTATCTCTCTCTCTCTCTCTCTCTCTCTCTCTCTCTCTCTCTCTCTCTCTCTCTCTCTCTCTCTCTCTCTCTCTCTCTCTCTCTCTCTAACAAGGGGCTAGACCATAAAACCTTTTTCATGTTCAGTTTTTTAGGGTTGCCAGGAGGAGGGGCTAGACTGGTGAGATGGTCAGAATGTGATAGAGTGAATGGGATAGAAGCGGAGAGGAAAATAAAATTGGAGAGAATATGGAAAATAAAACCAAGACAAGAGGAGAAGAGAGACTGAAGTTGAATAATTTTGCAGACGGTTAAAGCAAAGTGTGTCCTTTTCTCTATTCTCTCCAATCACAGTAGACCCTGGTCTCTCAGTGTGTGTGTCAGTCTGTTGAGAACCACAGTAGACCCTGGTCTCTCTGTGTGTGTGTCAGTCTGTTGAGAATCACAGTAGACCCTGGTCTCTCTGTGTGTGTGTCAGTCTGTTGAGAATCACAGTAGACCCTGGTCTCTCTGTGTGTGTGTCAGTCTGTTGAGAATAACAGTAGACCCTGGTCTCTCTGTGTGTGTGTCAGTCTGTTGAGAATCACAGTAGACCCTGGTCTCTCTGTGTGTGTCAGTCTGTTGAGAACCACAGTAGACCCTGGTCTCTGTGTGTGTGTGTATCAGTCTGTTGAGAACCACAGTAGACCCTGTTCTCTCTGGCCCCTCTCTCTTCTACCACTGCATATCTGTGTCAGACACATCATCTTTCCGAGACACCTCCACTTCACCTGGGCTCTCCCCATCTCCAGCAACCCTCTCCCCATCTCCAGCAACCCTCTCCCCATCTCCAGCAACCCTCTCCCCATCTCCAGCAACCCTCTCCCCATCTCCAGCAACCCTCTCCCCATCTCCAGCAACCCTCTTCCCATCTCCAGCAACCCTCTCCCCATCTCCAGCAACCCTCTCCACATCTCCAGCAACCCTCTCCCCATCTCCAGCAACCCTCTCCACATCTCCAGCAACCTCTCCAGTGTGACAATACCTCAGTGTTGTGGTAGCAGGGTCTTCTGAATGAGGTAGTTCTCTCCACCAATATACCAACACAAATATGCGCGTGGACACACACACCAGAATCCCCCATTGAGGGGCCCATTGATTGGCCTGGTGGAACATGCCATAGTAACACATGAGCAGACAGACATGAGGCCTGCTTTCCCATGAAGAGTGGCCTGGTCACACACACACACAGAATTGCGTGCATTAAAAACACAACACACACCTTCATGTCATACACACACGCTTGCATACGCACACCCATGGGGGGGTTAGGATAGAGGAAGTTGATGTGTGGTCACCCCCCCCCCAATTGGATCAGGGCAGGACAGAGAATCCTATTCAGATCACACTGTGATCACTGTGTGTGTGTGTGTGTGTGTGTGTGCAAGTAAGCCTGAGAGGCCCAGCAGTAATACAGACAGACAAGTAATTTACATGGAAGTGGAGTCAGATGGTTCTACTATGGAGGCCTTGACTCTAACTACTACTCCCTTCCCTCTCTGACACTCTCCCTCCTTAACCTCCCTTCCTCCTATCCTTTAGGTCCTTTCTCTCCCTATTCTTTTCTCAAGCACACTGTCCTTTTGATCTCTTTGTTGTCTCCCTTCTCCTCCTCCTCCTCTCACTCTACCTCCATTTGTTTACCGCAGCACTATTTCACTTAGTTCTTCTTGTTCTCTTTCTGCTCACCTCCTGCTATTCTGCCTCTCCTCTATTTTGCTCTTTCCTCTTTTCTTTCTCTCCCTCTAGTTCAACCACTTTCTCTACTGAGAAAGGTGAGGTGGTGTTTTAGGTGACAGGACTTAGCAAAGGATTTGTAGAACAATTTTAGTGAAGTGCCTCAATCCTCGACCAGTAAATGTAGTGTACCCCCTGCACTGCAAGTCAAAGACCTAGAAGTCAATTTAACCCTGAAAAATGCATGACATGTCTTTTGTATACACTACTGCCTGGGTTGTACTGTACCTGTGAGGGGAGTCTACCAGCTAGTAGGTTTTTGCATTACCCAAACCTTGACCACATGAAAAAGACCTACTGCCTAAATAGCAGGTTGTCTGTACTGTACGTGTTCTGTACTGTATTGTAAGTGTTCTCAAAGTCAAAGTCAAAGTCACCATTATTAGTCAGTTGTACAACCGAATGCCTTCAACCGAAATGTGTCTTCCAGATTTAACCCAACCCCTCTGAATCAGAGAGGTGCGGGGGCTGCCTTTTAATCGACATCCACGCCTTCGGGCGCCCGGGAACAGTGGGTTAACTGCCTTGTTCAGGGGCGGAACGACAGATTTTTACCTTGTCAGCTCGGGGATTTGAACTTGCAGCCCTCCGGTTACAAGTCCAACGCTCTAACCACTAGGCTACCTGCCGCGTTCTGTACTGTACTGTAAGTGTTCTGTACTGTAAGTGTTCACTACTGTCCTGTAAGTGTTCTGTACGTGTTCTGTACTGTACCGTAAGTGTTCTGTACTGTCCTGTAAGCGGGTTATGTGTACTGTAAGTGTTCTGTACTGTACTGTATATGTTCTGTACTGTAAGTGTTCACTACAGTACCGTAAGTGTTCACTACTGTCCTGTAAGTGTTCTGTACGTGTTCTGTACTGTACCGTAAGTGTTCTGTACTGTACTGTAAGCGGGTTGTGTGTACTGTATTGTACTGTAAGTGGGTTGAGTGTACTGTACTGTAAGTGTTCTGTACGTGTTCTGTACTGTACCGTAAGTGTTCTGTACTGTACTGTAAGCGGGTTGTGTGTACTGTATTGTACTGTAAGTGGGTTGAGTGTACTGTACTGTAAGTGTTCTGTACTGTACTGTAAGTGGGTTGTGTGTACTGTACTGTACGTGTTCTGTACTGTACTGTAAGCGGGTTGTGTGTACTGTACTGTAAGTGTTCTGTACTGTACTGTAAGTGGGTTGTGTGTACTGTACTGTACTGTAAGTGGGTTGTGTGTACTGTACTGTACGTGTTCTGTACTGTACTGTAAGCGGGTTGTGTGTACTGTACTGTAAGTGTTCTGTACTGTACTGTAAGCGGGTTGTGTGTTCTGTACTGTACTGTAAGCAGGGTTGTGTGTACTGTACTGTAAGTGTTCTGTACTGTACTGTAAGCGGGTTGTGTGTACTGTACTGTAAGTGTTCTGTATTGTACTGTAAGCGGGTTGTGTGTACTGTACTGTAAGTGTTCTGTACTGTACTGTAAGCGGGTTGTGTGTACTGTACTGTAAGTGTTATGTACTGTACTGTAAGCATTTTGTGTGTATTGTACTGTAAGTGGTGCGAGGGTCAGCTCATGTTCACCAACACTCTCCTGCAATTGCTAATAACCCATCCGCAACCGCCCGACTATACAGCGAGCTCCAAAAGTATTGGGACATTGACAATTCTGTTGTTGTTTTGGCTCTGTACTCCAGCTTGGACTTGAAATGATACAATGACTATGAGGTTATTAAAGTGCTTTAATTTGATGGTATTTTCATCCATAATGGGTGAACCGTTTAGAAATTACAGCACTTTTTGTACATAGTTCCCCATTTCAGGGGACCAAAAGATATGGGACAAATTCACTTATGTGTAGTAAAGTAGTAAAAAGTTAAGTATTTGGTCCCATATTCATTGCACACAATGACTACATTAAGCTTGTGAGTCTACAAACTTGTTGGATGCATTTGCTGTTTGTTTTGGTCGTGGTTCAGATTATTTTGTGTCCAATAGAAATGAATGGTAAATAATGTATTGTGTCACTTTGGAGTCACTTTTACTGTAAATAAGAATAGAATATGTGTATAAACACTTCTACATTCATGTGGATGCTACCATGATTACAGATAATCCTGAATGAATCGTGAATAATGATGAGTGAGAAAGTAACAGAAGTATAAATCTCATACCCCCCTCCCCCCAAAACAATGCTAACCTCCCCTGTTATTGTAATGGTGAGAGGTTAGCATGTCTTGGGGGTATGATATAAAATGCTAACCTCCCCAGTTATTGTAATGGTGAGAGGTTAGCATGTCTTGGGGGTATGATATAAAATGCTAACCTCCCCTGTTATTGTAATGGTGAAAGGTTAGCATGTCTTGGGGGTATGATATAAAAATGCTAACCTCCCCTGTTATTGTAATGGTGAGAGGTTAGCATGTCTTGGGGGTATGATATAAAAATGCTAACCTCCCTGTTATTGTAATGGTGAGAGGTTGGCATGTCTTGAGGGTATGATATAAAATGCTAATCTCCCTGTTATTGTAATGGTGAGAGGTTAGCATGTCTTGGGGGTATGATATAAAATGCTAATCTCCCTGTTATTGTAATGGTGAGAGGTTAGCATGTCTTGGGGTATGATATAAAATGCTAACCTCCCTGTTATTGTAATGGTGAGAGGTTAGTATGTCTTGGGGTATGATATAAAATGCTAACATCCTGTTATTGTAATGGTGAGAGGTTAGCATGTCTTGGGGGTATGAGTTAAAATGCTAACCTCCCTGTTATTGTAATGGTGAGAGGTTAGCATGTCTTGGGGGGGTATGATATAAAATGCTAACCTCCCCTGTTATTGTATTGGTGAGAGGTTAGCATGTCTTGGGGGTATGATATAAAATGCTAACCTCCCCTGTTATTGTAATGGTGAGAGGTTAGCATGTCTTGGGGGTATGATATAAAATGCTAACCTCCCCTGTTATTGTAATGGTGAGAGGTTGGCATGTCTTGGGGGTATGATATAAAATGCTAACTTCCCCAGTTATTGTAATGGTGAGAGGTTGGTATGTCTTGGGGGTATGAGTTAAAATGCTAACCTCCCCAGTTATTGTAATGGTGAGAGGTTAACATCTTTAATCCCAACCCTCAGCCACTCTCAGCCCACCCCAGCTATCACCATAGACCATGCTCATCCTCATTTGTGCCATATATTTTTCAATTGTGCTGTGATGTTTTACATACATTGTTTATACCTTTCTAATAGTAAATTATCCACAGATTGAAGCAATCTAGACACTGATATCTAAACTGTAGTCATACTTTATCAAAAGCCTTTTCAAAATCTGCCAAACCTGACTCAGTTACACCAGCTCTGTCAGGAGGAATGGGCCAAAATTCACCCAACTTATTGTGGGTAGCTTGTGGAAGGCTACCTGAAACGTTTGACCCAAGTTAAACAATTTAAAGGCACTGCTACCAAATACTAATTGAGTGTATGTAAACTTCTGACCCACTGGGAATGTGATGACAGCAATAAAAGCTGAAATAAATCATTCTCTCTACTATTATTCTGACATTTCACATTCTTAAAATAAAGTGGTGATCCTAACTGACCTAAAACAGGGAATTTTTACTAGGATTAAACGTCAAGAATTGTGAAAAACTGAGTTTAAATGTATTTGGCTAAGGTGTATGTAAACTTCTGACTTCAACTGTACATACATAAATTCATACATATACACATATTTTTGGGGGAATATATCTTTATTATTCCCCGCTTCTACCTTCAGTTTATACATCTTATACACATTTTACAGACACAATCTATTTTACAATAGTTATATGTTGTTTGTTTTTAGTCCTGGCCATCTTCTATTTCTGATATCCATCCAGTTTGATTTCTATTGGTAACTGTGCTATTTCACAACATTTCTGAACCTATATACATTTTACGGACCCCGCATGTTTTACATTTTTATCTTGTTGTTATCAGTCCCACATTACACTTGACCATTCTTTAATAAGTAAATCCATTTTTTTTTTTCCTTTAACCTATTTTGTGCCTCTACAGTAGTTTCCATTACCATCTACCTTCTCTGTTACTTCTTCTATTTCCTTTTTTAGTCTAATCTCTTTTGACCCAAACTGCTTTTGTTTTATTGATGAGTATTGTTTTTAATGGCCTCTAAAAGCACATTTAAAAGTGTCCCCTACAATAAGCGGATCCGCTGTACCTATGTTGTGCAGAAAAGAAAGTCAATTATTAATTATTTTGTCTAGGTTAAGAACATCCAATAGGCTTTGATAAAATGTCCAATATCCCCGTCCACATGGAAATTCTGTAAGAGTTATATGGAGGCCAATTAGATGGTGGTCTGATCACATTTGGTCTCCTACTAATACTTTTTAAACTTTTGATGCCAGCAAGAATGAGACTAGGAAGTAATCAAGACTGCTACAGTAGCTTGATTAAGCCTCCTCTACAGTATGTACAACTCACTAGGTCAGCCTCCAGGGTGATAGTTTATAGTGTGATTTCCTTCACGATCCATTAAGGTAATTAAAACCGTATTATAATCTCCCACCATAATAATAGATTAATTAGTTGCTTGTGAGCTCAATAGATTATTATATTTTCAAAGAAGTGTTGATCATCATTATTTGGCCCATATAGATTAATTAGTCAGATCTGTTTTTGGTCCAATAGCATATTTAAAATAATCCATCTTCCTCATGGATATGTTTGCACAGTTTGCACAATCGGTTCAACATTAGTATTAATTAGTATTATCACCCCTTTTGAGTTTCTTTTCCCATGACAAAAATATATTTCTCCCTCCCAGTCCTTTTTCCACCCAACCTCATCTATATTTGTAGAATGAGTTTCCTGTAAACAATATATATTATATTCTTTGTCTTTTAACCATGTAAACACTGATCTTCTTCTTTTATGATCTGCTAAGCCATTACAATTAGAACTGGCTATACTTATTTCCCCTAATGATGGCTATAAGCATGTCAGCCCAGCCTGCTCAGTTCATTGGATTCAATTGTTCGAAAGCCAAGAAAACATGCAGTACTGACAACCCAGAGTGAGTAAGCCTGTAAAACCAACCCTCTCTCCACCCTACACATTTAGTTTTTATACCAGGGTCGTTGCTCTATCATATGGACTGTTTTACACCTAGGCCTATATCATTAGGATCAAGAATATTAAAGGTAGTGTAAATAGCTTCTATAGAATTATAAACTGGGTGGCTCGAGCCTGAACGCTGATGGCCCAGAGGCATGGTACATCAGACCGTACACCACGGGCACAACAAAGCACACATTTGTATTGCTTTAATTACGCCGACAACCAGCCTACAATAGCAATAAGACACCTCGGGGGTTTGTGGTATATTGCCAACACACCACAGCCAAGGCCTGCATCCAAGCACTCCGCGTTGAGTCGTGCGTTTGAACAGCTCCCAGCCACGGCGTATTGGCCACACACCACACCCCCTCGGGTCTCACCACCTAAATGTATAATATACCTCTTACTTAGAGAAAAAATAAGTTTTCTGTCATCTATGCTTCTTTCGCAGTGAAAAGATGTTTAGGGACCGGGGAGAAAATGCTATGTCTGTCCAAATGACATCAGTTTGACTGGTTCTAAGGAAATAAAAAGCTGTAAAAATTATCCAGCATGTTTATGATGAGATTTCAGTGGGGCTTGGATGCAAATGTAATGTGGCTGAAATACTATCAGCTTTTATGATGCTGATAAAGATAGCAACTCTACCCTCGTAAAACTGACCTACCCTCGTAAAACTGACCCTCTTACCAATCCTCGACTTTGGCGATGTCATTTATAAAATAGCCTCCAACACTCTAATCAACAAATTGGATGCAGTCTATCACAGTGCCATCTGTTTTGTCACCAAATCCCAATATTCTACCCACCACTGTGACCTGTACGCTCTCGTTGGCTGGCCCTCGCTTCATACTCGTCGCCAACCCCACTGGCTCCAGGACATCTACAAGTCTTCGCTAGGTAAAGCCCTGCCTTATCTCAGCTCACTGGTCACCATAGCAGCACCCACCCGTAGCACACGCTCCAGCCGGTATATCTCACTGGTCACCCCCAAAGCCAATTCCTCCTTTGACCGCCTTTCCTTCCAGTTCTCTGCTGCCAATGACTGGAACGAACTACAAAAATCACTGAAGCTGGAGACTCATATCTCCCTCACTAGCTTTAAGCACTAGCTGTCAGTGCAGCTCACAGATCTCTGCACCTGCACATAGCCCATCTGTAAACAGCCCATCCTACTACCTCATCCCCATACTGTATTTATTTATTTATCTTGCTCCTTTGCATCCCAGTAACTTGAAAATGTATCTTCTGCACATCTACCACCCCAGTGTTTAATTGCTATATTGTAATTACCTCGCCACCATGGCCTATTTATTGCCCTACCTCCCTTATCTTACCTCATTTGCGCTCACTGTATATAGACTATTATTTATTTTTTTCTACTGTATTGTTGGCTGTATGTCTGTGTATTCCATGTGTAACTCTTTGTTGTTGTATGTATTAAACTGCTATGCTTTATCTTGGCCAAGGTCGCAGTTGTAAATGAGAACTTGTTCTCAACTAGCCTACCTGGTTAAATAAAGGTCAAATAAAAATAAATGGTCCCTAACTGCACATTCACATTCTCTCAAGATGCTGAAAGAAATAAATCATATTTATGCCTGAGTAAAGATTTAGCCGACATTTGGTGCATCTTTTTACTGCAAGAAATGCTTATTCTTCAAGAGTTAATATTAAGGCTATGTGAGAGGTTCTAGACCCAGTGTCCAGATTTCAGTTTCTATTTATCCCTCTGAACAGTAGGCTACAGTTCCCTTGATGTGCCATAGGCCTTTTTGAAGTCCCTGTCTTGTGAATGTCTAATCTGTATAGTGCCTCACAATCATCACACATAACACAGCCGGCCGGCACTGCTATCATCCTCTTTAACCACTTCACCAAATCTTTCCCAAACATTACCTTTCTGGCCCTCCCTCTTTATTTTCAACTCTCTAATTCAGCTATTCTCTTATTGAATTAAACTCCAACATTGTGCTTTTTGCCTCCGTGGATGAATGTTTTGTACCCATTCTCAAAAGCATTTGCGTAGGCTTTTTGGTGTGTGTAGGCCTAAAGTTAGGACCTAAAGCTTAGGCTTACCCACTACTGCCAGATAGCCGAAAATAATGAAAGAAAAACCTAATGTATCCTATACAAGATCTAAATTGCACAAGAATGACACATTTATGGATTTTTTAAGGTATTGTTTTCTCTTTATTCAACCCGCCCGCCACCCACCCACTCACCCTTCATCTACACAATATTTCAGGACCCTAAACCCGCCCACCCCGTGGATGTAACCGCGGGGACTGTGGGTTAAAAGTCAACCCGCGCATCAACAGTCTGTGTGTGTGTGTAAGAATATTGTTTGCTCGAGTGGAAATGATATCTGGTGTGGGGTGATACAGCAGACCTGCGCTGACTCCTCATACATCAAACACTCTGCTCTGTACACACACACACACACATACATACACAGAAGCATATACAGACACACACACACAAAACAAACACACACAAATAACCCACACACATATATACACACATGCATGGGGACCCAGGAAACCTTGAGGATATTAAAAGTAGTTTTTTTTCCCTCTTGTCTTTTTCATTAACAGTGTTGAAAAGCTATGGGTCTGCATTCCCTCTGTACCATGGCGCGCACACGTACACACACGCACCTCCTGTTCAGCCTCCTGTTCTTCACATGGTTTAGTTCAGCTGGTCTTCTTGACAAATGCCACAGTACAGAAAGAAAACTTGGCCTCCGTTCAAACTTCTCTCATGATTTCTAAGATTTGAAATAGTTATGTTTGTGTACCCCTCCGTCCCTCTTTCTCTCTCTCCATCTCCCTCTTTTCTTTGCTGTATCACCCTGGGCCATGGGGTTGGGAGGTGGGGTTTGCTGTATCACCCTGGGCCATGGGGTTGGGAGGTGGGGTTTGCTGTATCACCCTGGGCCATGGGGTTGGGAGGTGGGGTTTGCTGTATCACCCTGGGCCATGGGGTTGGGAGGTGGGGTTTGCTGTATCACCCTGGGCCATGGGGTTGGGAGGTGGGGTTTGCTGTATCACCCTGGGCCATGGGGTTGGGAGGTGGGGTTTTGGATCCAACAGGGACAGAGTCCGTTTCTGCCAAGACAGACCCAAGTCTGTCCAATGCTGCCTCCTCTGGCTAATCCCACACACACACACACACACACACACACACTAGGGCTGGTCGGTAAATAGTATTTTACTATATACCGGTATAACCGGCACAGATTTTAGATTTTTACTTTACCTTACATAACGGTATTTCAATGTTTGGTTTGTTAAATGTAATATAAAACTAATAACTGAGTGATGAAACTTGAAAAAATATGGAAATTGTCCATTCTTACCGTCAGTACCGTCAGTAAGAGACTGCTAACAGTTGAGAACTGCTATTTTGCTAGGAAAGGCTTCAGATGCGCATATGTACTTATTTGCCATGAATCTTCCCTGAGAGGCAGTATTGGTGCCAAAAGCACCCTATAAATCAACACAATGCCCCTTGTGGCAAAAGTAAGGACTGCCATTGAAAATGTATGGTATTAGAGAATAATTATTCTAGAAAAGTGACTTATTCACAAAAAAGAGGCAGACAAAGACAAAATCAAATGTGGTACAGTGGGGAGATAAGAAATTAGTGAAGGAAATGCAGAAATGTATGAAAATGATTTTTGGTTGAAGTTTGATTGAACAGTATAAAACAAATCAGGAAGCATTTATACATTTGATGTACTATTCAAAAACATAAAATACCGTCAAAAATGAGAAAAATATTGTGATATGATATTTTGGCCATATCGCCCAGCCCTCACACACATCAAGCCCCTACCTCGTGGGACCACACACACACACTGCCCCGCTGTCACTCAGACTACCCCTAATCCTCTTCCCTCAAGCGCACACACACACACACACACACACACACACACACACACACACACACACACACACACACACACACACACACACACACACACACACACACACCCCCAGGCCGAAAGCATAGCTCTCATATTAAACACAGCTTGTTCTGAGTAACTCTTTCTCTCTTTATTCCTTTCTTCTTTTTCTCTTTCCTTCTTTGAACAAAAACGCCTCTCCCCAAATGGCCCACCATGGCTACTCTCACCTGAATCCAAGAGAAACATAGTCAGGGAGAGGGAGAAAGAGAGATCGACAGAGTGTGTGAGTGAAAGAGAGAGAGAGAGAAACGGAGAAGAGAGACTGAAAGAGAAGGAAAAGAAAGACTGAAAGAGAGATGGAAAGAATGACGAAAGGACTGCAAGAGAGAGGAACATAGGTACAGATCAAGAGAGAGGAACATAGGTACAGATCAAGAGAGAGGAACATAGGTACAGATCAAGAGAGAGGAACATAGGTACAGATCAAGAGAGAGGAACATAGGTACAGATCAAGAGAGAGGAACATAGGTACAGATCAAGAGAGAGGAACATAGGTACAGATCAAGAGAGAGGAACATAGGTACAGATCAAGAGAGAGGAACATAGGTACAGATCAAGAGAGAGGAACCTAGGTACAGATCAAGAGAGAGAGAGAACAGAAGAGAGGAGTTTGCATGAAGTTTGTGTCCTCAAGGAGACAGGCATCATACTAACACTGTTTTACATAAAATCCTGTAGAAGTAATCTAATAATGATTTCACTGCAGAACCAGCTACATATAGATTACTCACATGTGTATCCATATCATACACACAAAAACATGTACACACACACGCACTGTATGCACAGCACACACACACACGCATACAGATGTAGGGTCTTAATTTGACCTGTATTGTCGCAGCAAAATAATCATGCAGCAACAGGATTTGAACATTTAGTCCATAATGTTGCTTGATCAGCGGTTAGGCTGTTAGCTGAGAAGAAGTAGACTACATGAATAGTGCAATACTGATAATATAACCGTGTGTTAGTGGGGGTTTCAGTGAATTCATGTAAATCACAAAGCTCATCTGTATTTCCTGTGGCGCTGCAAAATTCTCAGCGACAAAAGTGATCAAATTCAGATCCTACATCTGTATGTGTACTGTATCCATATCATATGTAAAGCATTTCCCCCGTAGTAGCTAAACATCCTCAGAGATGTTGAATGAGAGGAAATTGGAACAGACAGGGAGACGTTTCACATCGCATCACACACACGCGCATGCATGCACACGCACGCACAAACACACGTGCACGCACACACACACAAACTGAACATATGGGCCTCTCCTCTCAGGTAGAGACATACCTCTGAGAAACACACACACAACTGATAAAATGACTCTATACAGCAAATGAGTGGTTTTGCCTACATGGGAGTATTTCTGGGCTGTATGGCAGTAATATGAATATACCACAGAATACAGACATGTGTTCTGTACAGATGATCAGAAGGTTTTTAAATCCAGCCTTTTCTTTGTTTAAGATATCTGCTAGTCTTTTCAACTATAAAGGCCTTTTATACAGTACGTGGCACATGACAATAAGATATGCAATACATACTTATTCAATCAAAGGAAAGAAACATGTAGCAGTAAAACTGACAGATCAGTGAACTTTGTAGACACAAATACGCACGCGCACACACACACACACACACACACATATGCACAAACACGCACACAAACACATGTGCAAACATACACACAAACAGACACACAAACACACACGCTGACAGATCAGTGAACTTTAGTGGAACTCTTGGCCAAGGCTCTCTGTGCTCCACCTGTCCTCAATAAGGAGAACTATTCACTGAGCAGCAAGACCACTGCTGCTCCTGCTTTAACACACACTACACACACACACACACTACACACACTACACACACACACACACACACTACACACACACACCACACACCACACACACTACACACTACACACACTACACACACACACACACACACACACACTACACACACACACACACACACTACACACACACACACACACACTACACACACACTACACACACACACACACTACACACACACACACACACACACACACACACACTACACACACACACTCACACACACTACACACACACTACACACACACACACACTACACACACACCACACACACTACACACACTACACACACTACACACACACACCACACACACACACTACACACACACTACACACACTACACACACACACTACACACACACACTACACACTACACACTACACACACTACACACACCACACACACTACACACACACACACACACACACACACACACACTGCCCACACACACCCACACACTACACACTACACACACTACACACACTGCACACACCACACACACACTGCACACACTACACACACTACACACACACACACACTACACACACTACACACACACACACACTCACACACACTCACACACACACACACACACACACACACACACACACACTACACACACACACTACACACACACACACACACTACACACTACACACACACACACACACACTACACACACTACACACACACACACTACACACACTACACACACACACTACACACACACTACACACACACACACACACACACACACACACACACACACCACACACACTACACACTACACACACACTACACACACTACACACACTACACACACACTACACACACACACACACACACACACTACACACACACTACACACACACACACACACACACTACACACACACTACACACACACACACACTACACACACACACACACACTACACACACACACACACACACACACACACTACACACACACTACACACACACACACACACACTACACACACACTACACACACACACACACACACACACACACACACACTACACACACACTACACACACACCACACACACACACACACACTCACACACACACACTACACACACACACCACACACACACACACTACACACACACACACTACACACACATACACACTACACACACACACACACACACTACACACACACACTACACACACACACACACTACACACACTACACACACTACACTACACACTACACACTACACACACTACACACACACTACACACACACTACACACACACACTACACACACACTACATACACACTACACACACTACACACCCACTACACACACACTACACTCACACACTACACACACACTACACACATACACACACACACACACACACACACACACACACTACACACACACTACAGACACACTACACACTACACACACACTACACACACAAATACACACTACACACACACTACACACACACACTACACACACACTACACACACATACACACTACACACACACACACACATACACACTACACACACATATCAAAACGGATGTTTATACAGCATGTACTGTAGACACACGACAGGCATACACACACCAGGCATACACACACACACACGCACGACAGGCATACACACACACACCAGGCATACACACAGACACACAACACACGTCAAAACTGATGTCTATACAGCATGTACTGTCGACACACACACACCAGGCATACACACACACACACACACACACACACACAACAGGCATACACACACACCAGGCATACACACACACACACACACACACCAGGCATACACACACACAATACTGATTTCTATACAGCATGTACTGTACACAAACAGACACGCCAGGCACACACACACACCAGGCATACACAGACACACAAACACTTGCTGATAAACAGAGACTAGCACACTCTCTCTCACACACACACACAAACCCATATGTAAGGCACACACACACTTAAGAAAAACGAGTTAGTGTTGTAGCAACAGATACATCTGGCTTGTCATGTTGACTTCCCTATAGTGTATAATATAGCTGATGTGGTACAGGACACATTAGCCTGATGTCTGCTAGTGCTTATGATATACAGTCTGCTTCCACACACACTACCACACCAGGCAATGGGCTGGGACTGCTCTCATCAGTATCCATGGTGCAGACCCAAGACGAAAACCAATACAGACCAGTCCAGAGACAAAGCCCAAAACAGACCGGTCCAGAGACAAAGCCCAAAACAGACCGGTCCAGAGACAAAGCCCAAAAAAGACCGGTCCAGAGACAAAGCCCAAAACAGACCGGTCCAGAGACAAAGCCCAAAACAGACCCACCAAAAGCAAAACAGAGCAAGAAAGGAAAAAATGGCAATATTGCAAGACAGAGACAGAGAGAGAGAGAGAGAGAGAGAGAGAGAGAGAGAGAGAGAGAGAGAGAAACTAGAATGCTATTTGGCCCTAAACAGAGAGTACACAGTGGCAGAATACCTGATCAGAGAATACCTGAGAGAGAAGGATGGAGAGAGAAACAGACAGGGAGGGAGAGAGAGAAACAGACAACTACACTATATGTCCAGAGAGAGAAACAGACAACTACACAATATGTCCAGAGAGAGAAACAGACAACTACACTATATGTCCAGAGAGAGAAACAGACAACTACACTATATGTCCAGAGGGAGAAACAGACAACTACACTATATGTCCAGAGAGAGAAACAGACAACTACACAATATGTCCAGAGAGAGAAACAGACAACTACACTATATGTCCAGAGAGAGAAACAGACAACTACACTATGTCCAGAGGGAGAAACAGACAACTACACTATATGTCCAGAGGGAGAAACAGACAACTACACTATATGTCCAGAGAGAGAAACAGACAACTACACTATATGTCCAGAGGGAGAAACAGACAACTACACTATATGTCCAGAGAGAGAAACAGACAACTACACTATATGTCCAGAGGGAGAAACAGACAACTACACTATATGTCCAGAGAGAGAAACAGACAACTACACTATATGTCCAGAGAGAGAAACAGAGAACTACACTATATGTCCAGAGAGAGAAACAGACAACTACACTATATGTCCAGAAGGAGAAACAGACAACTACACTATATGTCCAGAGAGAGAAACAGACAACTACACTATATGTCCAGAGGGAGAAACAGACAACTACACTATATGTCCAGAGAGAGAAACAGACAACTACACTATATGTCCAGAGGGAGAAACAGACAACTACACTATATGTCCAGAGAGAGAAACAGACAACTAAACTATATGTCCAGAGGGAGAAACAGACAACTACACTATATGTCCAGAGAGAGAAACAGACAACTACACTATATGTCCAGAGAGAGAAACAGAGAACTACACTATATGTCCAGAGAGAGAAACAGACAACTACACTATATGTCCAGAGGGAGAAACAGACAACTACACTATATGTCCAGAGAGAGAAACAGACAACTACACTATATGTCCAGAGGGAGAAACAGACAACTACACTATATGTCCAGAGAGAGAAACAGACAACTACACTATATGTCCAGAGAGAGAAACAGACAGGGAGGTAGAGAGAGAAACAGACAACTACACTATATGTCCAGAGAGAGAAACAGACAACTGTACAATATGTCCACAGGCAGAGACGGCAAAAAAGAGACAAAGAACTAAGGATACAGACAGACACAGACAGACAGACAGAAAGGTATAGACTCACTTCATCTCCAATATCTCCTCCAGCTGTTTGCGTCTCTCCAGCCTCAGGTTGGTCAGGTGACCGTCCCGCTCCTGCAGGGAGTGTTGGGTAGTGGAGAGGCGCTGCTTGGTGGTGTCCAGCTCCTGTCTGGTCTTCTCCAGGGCGTTCATCATCTCCTCCAGCTGAGAGAGACAGACAGGGAGAGAAGGCTTTTAAACACATTCACTTGCATGCAACAATACCCATAGGCACTGACAAACAGAGACACACACTGACACACAGAGACAGTGCATACACACATGCAATACACACAAACAAATAAACTCAGCCCCTTTTCAGGACCCTGTCTTTCAAAGATCATTCATAAAAATCCAAATAACGTAACAGATCTTCATTGTAAAGGGTTTAAACACTGTTTCCCATGCTTGTTCAATGAACCATAAACAATTAATGAACATGCACCTGTGGAACGGTCGTTAAGAGACTAACAGCTTACAGACGGTAGCCAATTACAGTTATGAAAACTTAGGACACTAAAGAGGCCTTTCTACTGACTCTGAAAAACACCAAAAGAAAGATGCCCAGGGTCCGTGCTCATCTGCGTGAACGTGCCTTAGGCATGCTGCAAGGAGGTATGAGCACTGCAGATGTGGACAGGGCAATAAATTGCAATGTCTGTACTGTGAGATGCCTAAGACAGTGCTACAGGGAGACAGGACGGACAGCTGATCATCCTCGCAGTGGCAGACCACGTGTAACAACACCTGCACAGGATCGGTACATTAGAACATCACACCTGCGGGACAGGTACAGGATGGCAACAACAACTGCCTGAGTTACACCAGGAACGCACAATCCCTCCATCAGTGCTCAGACTGTCCGCAATAGGGTGAGAGAGGCTGGACTGAGGGCTTGCAGGCCTGTTGTAAGGCAGGTCCTCACCAGACATCACCGGCAACAACGTTGCCTATGGGCACAAGCCCACCGTTGCTGGACCAGACAGGACTGGCAAAAAGTGCTCTTCACTGACGGGTCGTGGTTTTGTCTCACCAGGGGTGATGGTCGAAATTCGTGTTTATCGTCAAAGGAATGAGCGTTACACCGAGGCCTGTACTCTGGAGCGGGATCGATTTGGAAGTGGAGGGTCCGTCATGGTCTGGGGCGGTGTGTCACAGCATCATCGGACGGAGCTTGTTGTCATTGCAGGTAATCTCAACGTTACAGGGAAGACATCCTCCTCCCTCATGTGGTACCCTTCCTGCAGGCTCATCCTGACATGACCCTCCAGCATGACAATGCCACCATCCATACTGCTCATTCTGTGTGTGATTTCCTGCAAGACAGAAATGTCAGTGTTCTGCCATGGCCAGCGAAGTGCCCGGATCTCAATCCCATTGAGCACGTCTGGGACCTGTTGGATCGGAGGGTGAGGGCTGGGGCCATTCCCCCCAGAAATGTCTGGGAACTTGCAGGTGCCTTGGTGGAAGAGTGGGGTAACATCTCACAGTAAGAACTGACAAATCTGGTGCAGTCCATGAGAAAGAGATGCACTGCAGTACTTAATGCAGCTGGTGGCCACACCAGATACTGACTGTTACTTTTGATTTTGACCCCCCCATTGTTCAGGGACACATCATTCCATTTGTGTTAGTCACATGGCTGTGGAATCAAGTTGGGTGTGGAATCAATGTCTCAGTTGTTGAATCTTGTTATGTTCATACAAATATTTACAGATGTTAAGTTTGCTGAAAAATAAACGCAGTTGACAGTGAGAGGACGTTTCTTTTTTTGCTGAGTTCATATGCATACACAAAATGATTTTCCTCCCCTGACTGTGCGGGGGGGTACGTGTGTGTGAGGGGGGTACGTGTTTGTGAGGTGGGTATGTGTGTGTGAGGGGGGTATGTGTGTGTGAGGGGGGTATGTGTGTGAGGGGTGTGTGTATGTGAGGGGTGTGTATATGTGTGAGGGGTGTGTATGTGTGTGAGGGGTGTGTATGTGTGTGAGGGGTGTGTATGTGTGTGAGGGGTGTGTATGTGTGTGAGGGGTGTGTGTGTGTGTGTGTTTCCTCCCCTGGTATGATAATAAAGTGAAAGTACTACCTCATGGCTGACTGACAGAGGTGAAATTACCCTGGGTCAGAGGTCAGCTGAATGACATGGCACATGACCCTAGAGCTGGAAGCAGCCTTGCCTTTCTCATTCTAGTCCTACGTTATTCTCCTTGTTACTACATCTGTAGCAGGTACAGCCTTCCTTTGCTTATATCGACAACAACATAAATCTAAAAGGGGAACTGGTATTGTGGAAACTGTAATGTTCTACATTTGACAAGACGCTGTGTCAGCTAGAGGTGACCCTGTCCTCAAGTAGTATGTCTGTGTCCCCCTGCTGGTTCCTGAAAGACCTGTCCTCAGGGGACTATTATACTGACAGGAAGTGTCTTACTGTTAACAGGAAGTAGCTCACTCTCCACCAGGAAGTCATCGGCTGAGGATCAGATGGTCTGAAGACAGAATTATCTCATTATAGCTCTTAAATAATAATAAACTTTGTCAGTCTTCTAACTACATGAATGATACAAGAGATCTGTTCTTGGGCCATGAACCCAGAAAGAAAAGTGTCTATAACAATTTTCACTGTCCCCTCTCTCTTTCCATAGTTATCGCGTGTGTGTGTGTGTGTGTATGTGAGAGGCTCTCCATGTGGTAGGACAAAAAAAGAATTGGGCCTCTTTTATGAAGGGGCCAAATCGTTCACACATTTTTCAGGACACCCTCTGTCTCTCCCCCTCTCTTTTTCTCTCTCCCTCGCTAGGTGTGCTTCACAGATGTCCAAAATGTGCTCACTCACTCTTCATGAATATCACATCTGGGGAGAAGGAAAATGAGACGAGAAGGATTCAGAAAATAATTAATATGTAAGACGAAGAGAGAGCGAGAGAGTGACACACCTCACTCAACAATCAGTACAGTGGGTCTCTAAAACCCAAAACACCAACTAAATCCCTGTCCTCCAAATAGCCAACCACCCAGTCAAAATGCCCAGACGGGTCACCCCTCTACATCCTTCCAGTCCCCAAACATCCACAGCACCCCTACAACACGTCTCTCTTAACAGTTTCTCACAGCCTCACTGATAAACGTCACATTTTGAAGTTGCGCCAAACGTCAAATTTCAAAGTTGCAAAAGATCTCTGTTCTCTCCACCCCCCCTCTCTCCAGCACCCAAGCCGGGCACCTCTCCCAAGCCCGGCACCTCTCCCAAGCCAGGCACCTCTCCCAAGGCAGGCACCTCTCCCAAGCCAGGCACCTCTCCCAAGCCAGGCACCTCTCCCAAGCCAGGCACCTCTCCCAAGCCCGGCACCTCTCCCAAGCCCGGCATCTCTCCCAAGCCCGGCACCTCTCCCAACCCAGCAACTCTCCCAAACCCTCCATCCCTCCCCAACCCCCCCACCCCTTGTCTAGCCACACAAATAGCCAGTCGTCCTTTCACAATCACATCATTAATAAGGAATACATTTTAGTGAAATTAGGGTCTTAATCAGCTTAGAGCTGAGCCTGTGCGTGCTAATTTAGCTCAACTTCAAGGGAAAGCCCCCTCGCCAAGGTAAAGCCTGCTAAGACCACAAAAAGCCCCATTGGACATTAAGCTGATTGGGGGCTCAGAGCCCTGGCCAAATCCCTCTTGTCCATTCACGTCGGTGTTGATGGTTCAAAGGCCTAGTTCAAACGCCACAGAGAGGGAGAGAGAGACGGACAGAAGGGGAGAGAGAGTTGGACAGAGAGGGAGAGAGAAATAGTCGAGCAAACCAGAGAAAGATAGACAAAGAGGGAGAGATGGAGAGAGTGAGAGGGAGGGAGTGAGAGAGAGCTGGCTGGGGGTGTGAAGTCTGGTGACCCGAGGCATTACCCACGCTCCATTTCAGCAGCCCTGGCTGATGGGAGACTTTCAGCGCATTAAACATCATGAGACTGATTACTCTGGGAGCGAGGGAGGGAAGAAAGGAGAGAATAAAGAGGGATAAAAAATGTGAGAATATGATGCTTGCAGCGCGGTCTAAAACTGGGTCAGGTGATGTTTTAGAAGGACCTGGTCCTTTTCTCTCCCTCTCACCCTCCCTCTCTCCTTCTCCCTTGCTCTCTCCATCTCTTCTTCTCTCGCTCTACTCTAGCCTAGCGGTTAAAAGAGTTGGGCCAGTAACCGAAAGGTCGGCGGTTAAAATCCCTGAGCTGACTAGCTGAAAAATCTGTTGATGTGCACTTGAGCAAGGCACTTAACTCTAATTGCTCCTGTAACATGGCTCTGGATAAATGACAAAGTGAAGATATCTCTCTCTCTCTCTGACTCAGGATCATAACAGCAGCCTGATCAGCTGTTTAGCTGTATTTCATTTTAACCCACTGTGTGATTGTGTGAATCCGTGAAGGCTCATTGTGTGTCAGTGTGAGGACAGTGAACAGTGTGACTCCATAATGCTGACTGCAGACAGTAAAAGAATGTCCATGTTTGTCAGTTGCTGGAATGTTGAGAAAGGGTTCTCTGTGTGCTCAGCCACTTCACAGACATTGATCAGTTACAGAGATACTTCTTTTTTAAAACTAAATGCAATATTAGTTCCAATAATGTTAGACAAATACTCCTCTGCTCTTCTCCTCTTGTCCTGTACTCTCTACTTGTGTGTGTATGTGAGTGTGAACCCGCCACTGTTCAGTATCATGTATTCATAGTTGTTCTAGCCGCAGATTGCGCTCATATTACTGGCAGTCATAAGTAATGCAAGGTCATTCTAATTCAAATGAACGCTCACACCAGAAGGAAACTCACCCTCTTGCTGTTTCTTTTTCTCACCGCAGACACACACGCACACACTCACACACGCTCACACAACCTAGATTTTGACTTTGACTCTTTATAGCTCCCATAAGAAAAACTTAGTGAGAGAAAATGAAGGGAAAGGGAAGAATGAGAGACAGACAAACAGACAGACAGAGAGAGAAACTCAAGTCAAGTCAACTTAACCCAGCCTAGCCCAACACGGTTCAGCCCAGCCCAACACGGTCCAGACCAGCCCAACACGGTCCAGCCCAACACGGTTCAGCCCAGCCCAACACGGTCCAGACCAGCCCAACACGGTCCAGCCCAACACGGTCCAGCCCAGCCCAACACGGCCCAGCCCAGTACAACACGGTCCAGCCCAGTCCAACACGGTTCAGCCCAGCCCAACACGGTCCAGACCAGCCCAACACGGTCCAGCCCAGCCCAACACGGCCCAGCCCAGTACAACACGGTCCAGCCCAGTCCAACACGGTCCAGCCCAGCCCAACACGGTTCAGCCCAGCCCAACACGGTCCAGACCAGCCCAACACGGTCCAGCCCAGCCCAACACGGTTCAGCCCAGCCCAACACGGTCAAGACCAGCCCAACACGGTCCAGCCCAGCCCAACACGGCCCAGCCCAGTACAACACGGTCCAGCTCAGTCCAACACGGTCCAGCCCAACACGGTCCAGCCCAGTCCAACACGGTCCAGCCCAGCCCAACACGGTCCAGCCCAGTCCAAAACACGGTCCAGACCAGCCCAACACGGTCCAGCCCAACACGGTCCAGCCCAGCCCAACACGGCCCAGCCCAGTACAACACGGTCCAGCCCAGTCCAACACGGTCCAGCCCAGCCCAACACGGTTCAACCCAGCCCAACACGGTCCAGACCAGCCCAACACGGTCCAGCCCAGCCCAACACGGTTCAGCCCAGCCCAACACGGTCAAGACCAGCCCAACACGGTCCAGCCCAGCCCAACACGGCCCAGCCCAGTACAACACGGTCCAGCTCAGTCCAACACGGTCCAGCCCAACACGGTCCAGCCCAGTCCAACACGGTCCAGCCCAGCCCAACACGGTCCAGCCCAGTCCAACACGGTCCAGCCCAGTCCAACACGGTCCAGCCCAGCCCAACACGGTCCAGCTCAGTAGGTGGGCACATAGGGGATCATATGGATGTTTGATATCTTCTCCACATAACCCAGCTTTAGCCAATCAGTGGGCGATAACCCAGCAAGCACTGAGTCCCGAGAGGAGGCTCTGATCTACACTGATCACTGACAGCTGACTTACAGACAGACAGAGCGAGAGACAGGCAGGCAGACATAGAGAGAGAGGCAGGCAGGAATACAGGCAGGTATACAGACAGACAGACAGAAAGACATACAGGCAGACAGAGTTGACTTCAGGTCATCCGTTCTTCTGTTTACCAGTGGAAACTAAAACCAGGAGGACACTGCACTCTGAGCCACACCACAACGTTTGGTAAACGTTAGAGAAGAGACAGTAAAAACTCCTTATACGGTTAAGAAGACAACACTAGAGCTTATTTTTTCCCTAGAATAATGTAATGTGATGGGATAGCAGGATACACTCTGGTATCAATGACATCATCACTCTCAGAGGTTCTTAAAGACTGACTTTTTCATTTTAAAAGACGTTTAAAAGAATGTCAATGACTGTTGTGGGTAGATTTATAGTATCAGTAGGATTTACTCCCAGAAGAGAGTGTGGGCTGCACACACACACACGCATGCACCCACATGCACGCACACACACACACACGTACTGCAGCAAATTCAAAGAGAAGCTGAAAATAAATTTGAAGTGGAATTGGGGAAGGCACTTTCAGCCTCCTGAGAGAAGAGGACAAAAGTGAAATCAGTTAAAGAAAGACATTTTGTTATAGCAGGCCTGAAACAGAGAGGAGGAACGGTCAGTTAAACGACAGCAGGACAGAGAGAGAGGAGGAACGGTCAGTTAAACGACATCAGGACAGAGAGAGAGGAGGAACGGTCAGTTAAACGACAGCAGGACAGAGAGAGAGGAGGAACGGTCAGTTAAACGACATCAGGACAGAGAGAGAGGAGGAACGGTCAGTTAAACGACAGCAGGACAGAGAGAGAGGAGAAATGGTCAGTTAAACGACAGCCGGACAGAGAGAGAGGAGGAATGGTCAGTTAAACAACAGCCGGACAGAGAGAGAGGAGGAATGGTCAGTTAAACGACAGCAGGACAGAGAGAGAGGAGGAATGGTCAGTTAAAAGACAGCAGGACAGAGAGAAGAAGACTCATCATCAGTTGGAGTGAGGGTTAACTATCCAATCAAAATATCTATCTGCTATTACATCTCTGGCCACATGGAGGTGCAATTACTGGTTTACGTTCAGTTCTCTGATCTATAATGTGTGTTATAATATCCCAATGTTCAGTATATGGATGGTAAAAGACAGCAAGGACCAAGACAGTGTGTGTGTGTGTGTGTGTGTGTGTGTGTGTGTGTGTGTGTGTGTGTGTGTGTGTGTGTGTGTGTGTGTGTGTGTGTGTGTGTGTGTGTGTGTGTGTGTGTGTGTGTGTGTGTGTGTGTGTGTGCGTCAGCGTGCGTGCGTCGCGTGCGTCGCGTGCGTCGCGTCGCGTCTTGCGTGGCGTGTGTGTCTTGGCGGCGTGCGTGTGGGTAATGTATGACATGAACCTGTCTCTGTGCTTGCGTGCGTGCAGCCTCCTCCTGGGCCCACAGTGCCTCCCTGTGGGTGGAGGTGTTTGTGCTCTCGCTCAGCGCTCGCTCCAGCGCTCTGATTCGCTCAGCTGTCTCACGCATGGCCCCCTGGGAAGGAAGAGGAGTGGGGGGAGGATTGGGAGGGGACAGGAGAAGAGCCATTGACAGTGATGACAGGTTTCAGTCCAGCTCTGTACAGTACATCACACAGCTCTACTGAACCACAAAACTACCTGAGAGACAGAGGAGAAAATGAAAGAAAATGTGAAGAAACGCCCAAGAATAAGACATCTGTGATAGAGAGTGGGAGTATGAGCTCTGTGTGTGTGTGTGTGTGTGTGTGTGTGTGTGTGTGTGTGTGTGTGTGTGTGTGTGTGTGTGTGTGTGTGTGTGGCCTTTCTGACACCTATGGAGAGAGGGGGAAAATAGATCCTTCCACACATTGGGTGACGAAGCTGTGAAAGAAAACATTGGACAGAAATACTAAACCTTCCAATCCAGTCCCTCTCTCCTCCTCTCCTCATTCCCTCTCTTTCCCTCACTCGGCCCACACATTCACACTTTCACACTCTCTTCCAGGAGCAGAAAGGTCCGGAGGCCTGGGGTTCACAGGAGAAGGCCCTCTGAGATGCAGAGGCAAGTAACTAGGTGTTGAGAGTCAGGCGAGAGCTACCTCAAACGCCTCCCTTTTTCCCAACAGATAGAGACATAGAAAGAGATTGACAGTCTACATGATATATTGGTTAAGTCTCGGTGTCAGACAGTGGAGGTCCAACCCTCACCACAGCCTCTATCTCAGCTCTCACCTCAGAGTGGCTCTTCCGGAGCAGAAACAGCACCACTAGCTAGGTAACCTCGGAGAGCAAAAGTGCAAGAAAAAGGAGAAAAGTGCAACAAAAACAAAAAGCTGGATGGTTGGTAGGTCATCTTAACGCCAGGTCCCAGCTGGGGGTTAGTGACACACAATCTCACACACGCACACGCGCACACACAGACAGAAGCCTCTAGAGCCAGTCACTGTTTGTCACTCCATCAGTAGCATAATTGAATGTGACAGGCTGGCAGTAACTTGATGCAGCAGGATCAACAAGAGCTGCTACAACCTCACCCCACAGAGAGACACACACACACACAATCAGGTAGAGAAAGGTTTGATGGAGAGGGTAAAACGAAGCAGAGAGAGAGAGAGAGAGAGAGAGAGAGAGAGAGAGAGAGAGAGAGAGAGAGAGAGAGAGAGAGAGAGAGAGAGAAAGATAATTGGTGTAGTAGGACCAATCATGGCCCAGGTCTCCTGAGGGCAGTCTAATTATGTAATCTAGCTCTCTGCTTGAGATGGAGGGAATATAATCACTAAAATAAACGAGTAGAGAGTGAGAAAATGCACATTTCCACCGCGGCGTTCACAGCTCAGCACCTCAGATCCCCAGCCTTCACTCACACACAGACCTTTCACATACATACTGGTCTAGACACGCCCTCTCCCTCTCTCCATTTAAAGGAAACTCATACTGTCTGCATCTAATCTTAGTCTCTTTCACCGTCCCCCTCTACCTCTCTGTATCCATCTTTCTACCTCTCTACATCCATCTGTCTACCTCTCTGTATCTATCTTTCTCCCTCTCTACCTCTCTGTATCTATCTTTCTCCATCTCTACCTCCCTGTATACATCTTTCTCCCTCTCTACCTCCCTGTATACATCTTTCTCCCTCTCTACCTCCCTGTATACATCTTTCTCCCTCTCTACCTCCCTGTATACATCTTTCTCCATCTCTACCTCCCTGTATACATCTTTCTCCCTCTCTACCTCCCTGTATACATCTTTCTCCCTCTCTACCTCCCTGTATACATCTTTCTCCCTCTCTACCTCCCTGTATACATCTTTCTCCCTCTCTACCTCCCTGTATACACCTTTCTCCCTCTCTACCTCCCTGTATACACCTTTCTCCCTCTCTACCTCCCTGTATACACCTTTCTCCCTCTCTACCTCCCTGTATACATCTTTCTCCCTCTCTACCTCCCTGTATACACCTTTCTCCCTCTCTACCTCCCTGTATACATCTTTCTCCCTCTCTACCTCCCTGTATACACCTTTCTCCCTCTCTACCTCCCTGTATACATCTTTCTCCCTCTCTACCTCCCTGTATACACCTTTCTCCCTCTCTACCTCCCTGTATACATCTTTCTCCCTCTCTACCTCCCTGTATACACCTTTCTCCCTCTCTACCTCCCTGTATACATCTTTCTCCCTCTCTACCTCCCTGTATATACCTTTCTCCATCTATACCTCCCTGTATACATCTTTCTCCCTCTCTACCTCCCTGTATACATCTTTCTCCCTCTCTACCTCCCTGTATCTATCTTTCTCCATCTCTACCTCTCAGTATCCATCTTTCTCCCTCTCTACCTATCTGTATTCATCATTCTCCCTCTCTACCTCTCTGTATCTATCTTTCTACCTCTCTACATCCATCACTCTACCTCGCAAACTTTCTCCTTCTCTACCTCTCTATATCCATCTCCCTACCTCTCAGTATCCCTCTCTACCTCTCTACATCCATCAGTCCACCTCCCTGTATCCATCTCTCCCTCTCTACGTCTCTGTATCCATCTTTCTCTCTCTCTACCTCTCTGTATCTATCTTTCTCCCTCTCTAAATCCATTTGTCTACCTCTCTGTATCCATCTCTCGACCTATCTGTATCCATCTTTCTCCCTCTCTACCTATCTGTACCAATCTTTCTCCCTCTCTACCTCTCTGTATATATCTTTCTCCCTTCTATATCTCTCTGTATCCATCTGTCTACCTCTCTGTATCCATCTGTCTACCTCTCTGTATCCATCTGTCTACCTTTCTGTATCCATCTTTCTCCCTCTCTACCTCTCAGTATTTATCTTTCTCCCTCTGTACCTCTCTGTATCTACCGTTCTCCCTCTCTACCTCTCTGTATCTATCTTTCTCCCTATCTACATCCATCTGTCTACCTCTCAGTATCCATCTTTCTCACTCTCTACCTCAGCATCATTCTGTCTACCTCTCTACCTCTCTGTATCCATCTTTCTCCCTCTCTACCTCTCTGTATCCATCTTTCTCCCTCTCTACCTCTCAGCATCATTCTGTCTACCTCCCTACCTATCTGTGTCCATCTTTCTCCCTCTATACCTATCTGTTTCTATCTTTCTCCCTCTGTACCTCTCAGTATTTATCTTTCTCCCTCTGTACCTCTCTGTATCTACCGTTCTCCCTCTCTACCTCTCTGTATCTATCTTTCTCCCTATCTACATCCATCTGTCTACCTCTCAGTATACATCTTTCTCACTCTCTACCTCAGCATCATTCTGTCTACCTCTCTACCTCTCTGTATCCATCTTTCTCCCTCTCTACCTCTCTGTATCCATCTTTCTCCCTCTCTACCTCTCAGCATCATTCTGTCTATCTCCCTACCTATCTGTGTCCATCTTTCTCCCTCTATACCTATCTGTTTCTATCTTTCTCCCTCTGTACCTCTCTGTATCCATATTTCTCCCTCTCTAGCTCTCTCTATCCATCTGTCTACCTCTCTCCCACTCTGTATCCATCTTTCTCCCTCTCTACCTCTCTGTTTCTATATTTCTCCCTCCTCTATCTCTCTGTATCCATCTGTCTACCTCTCTGTATCCATCTGTCTACCTCTCTGTATCCATCTGTCTACCTCTCTCCCTCTCTGTATCCATATTTCTCCCTCTCTACCTCTCTGTATATATCTTTCTCCCTCCTCTATCTCTCTGTATCCATCTGTCTACCTCTCTGTATCCATCTGTCTACCTCTCTGTACCATATTTCTCCCTCTCTCCCACTCTGTATCTATCTTTCTCCCTCTCTACCTCTCTGTATCCATCTGTCTACCTCTATCTATCGCTCTACAGCTCTGTATCCATCTTTCTACCACTCTGTATCTATCTTTCTCCCTCTCTACCTATCTGTATCCATCTGTCTACCTCTATCTATCGCTCTACAGCTCTGTATCCATCTTTCTACCACTCTGTATCTATCTTTCTCCCTCTCTACCTATCTGTATCCATCTGTCTACCTCTATCTATCGCTCTACAGCTCTGTATCCATCTTTCTACCACTCTGTATCTATCTTTCTCCCTCTCTACCTATCTGTATCCATCTTTCTCCCTCTCTACCTCTCTGTATTCATCTCTCTACCCCTCTGTATCTATCTCTCTACCTCTCTGTATCTATCTCTCTACCTCTCTCTATCTATCTCTCTACCTCTCTGTATCTACCGCTCTACCTCTCTGTATCTATCTCTATACCTCTCTGTATCTACCTCTCTACCTCTCTGTATCTATCTCTATACCTCTCTGTATCTACCTCTCTACCTCTCTATATCTACCTCTCTGTATCTATCTCTCTACATCTCCAGCACAGTAGATGATGAATGACATTAAAGTTACTTCAACTAGTCATCAAGCCCTTGACTAGCTGAATCATGTGTGTTTGTGCTTTGCTGCAACAAAAAAAACAGCACACCTTACCTCTCCAGGATTGTGTCAGTTACCACTTTTCTTTTGTTCTAGTCTTGATGAAGAATAAAGTAGAAATGGTTATGGAGTGTGATTGTTGTGGGTCAGTGCGGGGAGATCAGAGTTGAGTGAATGCAATATGAGGGTTGTGGGAGATGTACAGCATGGCGAGATGGAGACGATCACAGAGCGATGCTATCGCTCCCCCATATAAACTCAGCTGGGTACCTTTCAGCGGCTGGATAAACCACAAAGGAACTGTTTGTTTGTGTTTACCCTCAGAGCGTGCTGTGTTCCTGATGGGACCAGCGATAGAGAGAGAGAGAGAGAGAGACAGAGAGAGCAAGAGAGAAAGAGAGGGAGGGGAGAGAGTGAGAGAGAGAGAGAAAGAGAGAAAGAGAGAGAGAGTGAGCAAGAGAGAAAGAGAGGGAGGGGTGAGAGAGAGCGAGAGCGAGAGAGCGTGAGAGCGAGAGAGCAAGAGAGAGGAATAGGGGGCCTTTAAAGGCTGGTGGCTCCAACACAAACCCAGCGTGCAGTGAGACAGTAAGACATGAGGGCTACTGAGAAACACCACTATACATGAGTTACCATACAAGTGCAGCTTGTTATGTTTTGGCATCATGCGTAACAAACAAAAAAACTATAAAAACCTTTGTACTCTCTTTTACCATTCCGTGAAAAAAAATGTACATCTTGTATTCTTTAAGAGGTGCCGTTATTCAGGGGGTAGAACATTAGTATTGGTCAGCACCGGGCTACCTCAACATCGACCACATTCGTTTTTCTAAACTATAACGAGGAACTGTTTCACCTGTCTACACTCCTTCCGTCTATACCGTGTCAACGTTCCCTCCCTCAGACTGGGACTCCTCTCCCAGGTGAGAGCAACATTTGTGTTCATTAACTAAGAGAGGAAGTGTTTCCGGGGGGGAAAAGCTATGTGTTCCAGACATCCAAAATCCCTCTGAGACAGAGAGAGGGGGAGAGAGGGGGAGAGAGAGCAGGGGAGAGAGGGGGAGAGAGAGAGAGCAGGGGAGAGAGGGGGAGAGAGAGCAGGGGAGAGAGGGGGAGAGAGAGCAGGGGGAGAGAGGGGGAGAGAGAGAGAGAGGAGGAGAGAGGGGGGGAGAGAGAGCAGGGGGAGAGAGGGGGGGAGAGAGAGAGGGGAGAGAGGGGAGAGAGAGAGAGAGGGGAGAGAGAGAGAGAGAGAGAGAGGGGGAGAGAGTAGAGAGAGAAGTCCGTCTAAGCTGGCAGGGAAGGGTACTCTACTTCATCCAGTCCCTGGGAATACCCTGGCATGATCTGAACATATTAACACCTCAGTACAGCCCTACACACACATAGACACACCTGTGAGATGGAGTGTGGATGTCCGTCTGTCAGTCCATCTGGCCTCCTCTCCCCTGAAACCATCTGTTTAAGGATGTTTGGACACTTCACTTGCCTTCAGAACGAGAAAGAGAGAGAGAGAGAAAGAGAAGAGAAAGGGAGAACAAGATTCAAAGAAAGTGCAGGCTAAGACAAAATGTTTTCAAACTGTAAACTGATCCACAAAAACATTACATAATGTATGTTGTGTTGCATCATGGAGAGTCTATTGAAACACAGAGCTCCCGGTGGAGAGTCTATTGAAACATGGAGCTCCCGGTGGAGAGTCTATTGAAACACAGAGCTCCCGGTGGAGAGTCTATTGAAACATGGAGCTCCCGGTGGAGAGTCTATTGAAACATGGAACTCCCGGTGGAGAGTCTATTGAAACATGGAGCTCCCGGTGGAGAGTCTATTGAAACATGGAACTCTCGGTGGGGTCTATTGAAACATGGAACTCCCGGTGGAGAGTCTATTGAAACATGGAACTCCCGGTGGGGAGTGTATTGAAACATGGAACTCCCGGTGGGGAGTCTATTGAAACATGGAGCTCACGGGTGGTCTAAGGCACTGCATCTCAGTGCTAGAGGCGTCACTACCCTGGTTCGAATACAGGTTGTATCACAACCGGCCATGATTGGGAGTCCCATAGGGCAGCGCACAATTGTCCCAGTCGTCCGGGTTTGGCCAGTGTAGGACGTCATTGTAAATAAGAATTTGTTCTTAACTGACTTGCCTAGTTAAATAAAGGTAAAATAAAAGTATGGAGACGAAAGAGACAAGATGAGACTTGACAGATGGCAAAGAGACACTACTTGTGTAAATCTCTCAACATGCAAACACACACACACAAACACTCGCACTGTGCTGGTGTGTAAATCAGTCATCAGAAGTGTGTAGTGTTGAGGAGTTGATTACAGAGCTAACCCATGTATTACCTGGCCTGGTTTCTGTGTGTTTATACTCTATAGAGGAGACATACTCCCATTAATTTACCCTACAACTGAGATACACACACAGAGAGAGAGAGAGAGAGAGAGAGAGAGAGAGAGAGAGAGAGAGAGAGAGAGAGAGAGAGAGAGAGAGAGAGAGAGAGAGAGAGAGAGAACAGTCTATGACTTGAGTGGCTGGAGTCTATGACAAAACTAAAGCCTTCCTCTGACACCGCCTGGTATAGAGGTCCAGGTTGGTAGGGAGCTCGGCCCCAGTGATGTGGGCCTGGACAATACACACCACCCGCTACAGCACCTTGCGGTTGGATGCCAAGCAGTTGCCATACCAAGCGGTGATTTAGCCAGTTAAGATGCTCTCAATGGTGTAGCTGTAGAACCTTTATAGCCTCCTGAGGGGGAAGAGGCCTTGTCGTGCCTTCTTCGCGACTGTGTAGTGTGTTTGGACCATGATAATTTGTGATGTGGACACAGAGGAACTTGATGCTCTCAACTCGCTTCAATACAGCCCATCTTTTTGATTGGGGGCGTGCTCGACTCTCCGTTTTCTGTAGTCCATTGGCTCCTTTGTCTTGCTGACATTGAGTGAGATGTTGTTGTCCTGGCACCGCACTGCCAGGTCACTGACCTCCTCCCTATAGGCGGTCTCATCATCGAACAGCGAGTAGAGGAAGGGACTAAGCACGCACCCCTGAGGGGCCCCCGTGTTGAGGGGCACCGTGGCGGATGTGTTGTTTCTACCCTCACCACCTGGGGGTGGCCCGTCAGGAAGCCCAGGAACTAGTTGCAGCGGGAGGTGTTCAAGTCCCAGGGTCCTGAGCTTAGTGATGAGCACTATGACTGTAGCTCAGTGTTCAACACCAATGAACAGCATTCTCACGTAGGTGTTCTGCTTGTCCAGCTGGGAGAGGGCAGTGTCATCTGTGGATCTGTTGGGGCGTTATGCGAATTGGAGTGGGTCCGAGGTGTCTGGGATGGTGGTGTTAATGTGACCCATGGCCAGCCTTTCAAAGCATTTCATGGCTACAGATGTAAGTTCTACAGGGTGAATGTCGTTTAGACAGGTTCCCTTGGCGTTCTTGGGCACAGGGACAATGGTGTTCTGCTTGAAACATGTAGTTATTACAGACTGGGTCAGGGAGAGTTTGAAAATGTCAGTGAAGAAACTTGCCAGCTGGTCAGCGCATGCTCTGAGTACCCGTCCTGGTAATCCTTTTGGCCTTGTGGAGCAAGATCACACAGTCGTCCAGAACAGCTGGTGCTCTCATGCATGATTCAGTGTTACTTGCCTCGAAGCGAGCATAGAAGGAATATATATTGTCTGCTAGGCTTGCGTCACTAGGCAGCTTGCGGCTGGGTTTCCTTTTGTAATTCGTGATAGTTTGCAAGCTCTGCCACATCCATGAGCATCAGAGCTGGTGAAGTAGGTTTCGATCTTAGTCCTTTATTAAACTTTTTACTGTTTGATGGTTCGTTGGAGGGCGTAGTGGGATATCTTATAAGTGTCTGGATTAGTGGCACGCTCCTTGAAAGCGTCAGCTCTAGCCTTTAGCTCAGTGCGGATGTTGCCTGTAATCCATGGCTTCTGGTTGGAGTATGTACGTACAGTCACTGTGGGGAGGACGTCGTTGATTCACATATTATTGAACCCGGTGACTGATGTGGTAAACTCCTCAATGTTATTGGATGAATCCCAGAACATATTCCAGTCTGTGATAGTGAAACAGTCCTGTAGTTTAGCATCCGCTTCATCAGACCACTTCCGTTTGAGTTTTGCTTGTAAGCAGGTATCAGGAGGATAGAGTTATGGTCAGATTTGCTAAATGGAGGGCGAGGGGGAGCTTTGTATGAGCTTCTGTGTGTGGAGTAAAGATTTGTTTTTCGTTAAAATCACTGGCCACTGCCTCTCTTGTTTGCTTTTTGGTGCTATACAGCTCGTTTGAGATTGGTCTTAGTGCCAGCATTGGTTTTTGGTGGTAAATAGACAGTTACGAAATATATAGATTAAAATTCTCTAGGTAAATAGTATGTTCTGCGGCTTATCATGAGGTATTCTAACTCAGGCGAGCAAAACCTAGAGACTTCTTTAACATTAGAGATCACGGACCAGCTGTTCTTAACAAAGACACTGACCTCCCCCTTTAACCTTACCCAGAGCTGCCGTTCGGTCTTGACGATGCATAGAAAAACCAACTAGATGTATATTATCCATATCCTTGTTCAGTCACGACTCAGAGAAACATAGGATATTACAGTTCTTCAGGTCCCGCTGATAGGATAGTCTCGAACGAAGCTCGTCCAGTTCATTCTCTAGTGATTGTACTTTTGCTAGTAGAACGGAGGGTAGAGACGGTTTATTAATTTGCCGACATAGTCTCGTCAGGGAGCCCGCTCGATTGCCTCTCTTGCGCTGTCTCTTCCTCTTTCGAGTCCCAGGGATTACGCCGTGGTCCGGATTGAGCAGTAGGTCCACAGCTGCCGACTCGTTGAAGTAGAAATCTGCATCCAAACGGAGGTTAGTGATCGCTGTTATGATGTCCAGAAGCTGTTTTCGATCATAGGAAATATTATTTACAAAAACTAAATTATTTACAAAGATCATCACTAAAAACACTCAAAATAGCAGAATTGGTCAACTGCAGCGCCATCTTCCATCTCAAGAAGTAAGTAAAACATTTTTTTTTAACTATAGTAAGTGCCTTTTAAGTGCCAAATGATATTAGAGAAAGACATTAAACTCTGACCAATCTATTATTTTTTACATTAAGAACAAGTACAGACATCTAGATGCATCTACATACAGTATGTGATTATTGTCATATTTTGTTTCTCATTCTTTTCCATTAGGTTTGAAAAAAGAAAAAAAAAGCATTTAACCGTAACAGTGATTCACGTAACAGTGAAAAAGAACAAAAAGCATTTAACCGTAACAGTGAATCAGCCATAAATCCCCTTGTCACTGCTTGTTTTGCGCAACAGGGAGTGACAATTCAATGCAACAGGGAGTGACAATTCAATGCAACAGGGAGTGACAATTCAATGCAACAGGGAGTGACAATTCAATGCAACAGGGAGTGACAATTCAATGCAACAGGGAGTGACAATTCAATGCAACAGGGAGTGACAATTCAATGCAACAGGGAGTGACAATTCAATGCAACAGGGAGTGACAATTCAATGCAACAGGGAGTGACAATTCAATGCAAGTTTCACAAAGAAATGGCATTTCTAAAACATTTCTAGCCTGTCTATCTATGGGTAACAGGGTTAATGTGTTTCTCGACATGTGTCAAAACACTAGGATTTGACTATTAGATGTTCAATGTTTCTCTTGAATATTTTTTTTTTTAAGGAATACTTTCACAATATAAAAACGAGAGTTCAGTTCACGGAACGTAAATGAACCACTAATCACATTAAATAAATAATAATATTCAGAAATGACTTTTTCAAGGTAACAAAATAACTAGGGCTTTACAATAATGGTGAAACTTAGAGAAATGTTCAGATGGAGTGGGTTGGAATCTTCCTAGAAGTGAGACAGGGTTGACGGACAGACATTTCAAAATGCTGAATGTCGCCACTTTAAGCAAGCCTTTATTCTGACATATTGAATTCTCCATATATCTATATCAAATGGCATTTCATTTTAAAGGACAATTCTGCCACTTCAACCTTTTATTCATTATCTCCATTACAATACCAGTGTCTACATATGTGAAAACGGCACGTTTCTATGATCTGTGGTCAAAAAGAGAAGAAGAAATGTCCTAAAAAATGCTTCTATGTGACATCACAGGGTAGGATTAAAAGTAAGAAAAACAGTGATTTTCGAAACCTGCAATGAGTTTCTAGCCAGAGGGAGGAGATTTTCTCGCGAATTAAAATGTTTTAACTTTTGATTATGTCATCCAGCACTTTTCATGGGTAGAACTCAATTTTCCCATATGGAGACACTGGTATTATGCTGGAGATGAGGGGAATGAAGTTGAAAAGTGGTGGAGTTGTCCTTTAATATAACAGGCTTTTAAAATGAAATATTGGTGCACAATTTCTACTTAAAATATTTAAGGGACACAAAAGGAACTCTTTTCGTGGAACGACCCATAAGCAAAGAGAGCTGACAGTGACAAATGATCCCATAAGAGAACTCTCAGCTACTGTAAACAGCTTCTCAACCAGCGCCTGCTCTGTGTGTATACATTATTACATATTCAGACATACTGACCTGCTCTGTGTGTATACATTATTACATATTCAGACATACTGACCTGCTCTGTGTGTATACATTATTACATATTCAGACATACTGACCTGTTTACCCTGCTACCAGGGTAAACAGGTCAAGTTCCTCTACTTATGGACAAATATTTGCCACGCTGGCTTGCGAACTACTGTGTGGCTGTGTGTGTGTGTGTGTGTGTGTGTGTGTGTGTGTGTGTGTGTGTGTGTGTGTGTGTGTGTGTGTGTGTGTGTGTGTGTGTGTGTGTGTGTGTGTGTGTGTGTGTGTGTGTGTGTGTGTGTGTGTGCTTTTGAAAATAAACCTAATAAATGGATAAATACGATCACAAAAAGCAATGCCGCCTGCTCTCTCTATCACCATAAGTAGTGACAGTAGTGATGCATTGGTTTTGAGCCCTATGTCAGTCATAGAAGTAGAAGGGTTGTAGAAGTGAGTAGAGGGGAGAGTAGAAGAGGAGTAGAAGAGGAGTATAAGGGAGTAGAGGGGAGAGTAGAAGAGGAGTATAAGGGAGTAGAGAAGGGGAGTAGAAGGGAGTAGAAAGGGAGTTAAGGGGGAGAAAAAGGGATATCTAAGGGAGTAGAGGGGGAGGAGAGGGGTGTAGAAGGGGGAGGAGTGGGGAGTAGAGGGGGAGAGTAAGGGGGAGAAGAGGGGAGTAGAGGGGGAGAGTAAGGGAGTAGAGTGGATAGAAGGGGAGTAGAAGGGGAGTAGAGGGGAGAAAAATGGAGAAGAGGGGGAGTAGAAGTGAAGTAGAGGGGGGAGTAGACGGGGAGTAGAAGGGAGTAGAGGGGAGTATAAGGGAGTTGAGGGGAGTAGATGGGTGTATAAGGGAGTAGAGGGTTGTAGATGGGAGTAGAAGGGAGTAGAAGGGGAGCATAAGGGAGTTGAGGGGAGTAGGGGGTGTATAAGGGAGTAGAGGGGGGAGTAGACGGGGAGTAGAAGGGAGTAGAAGGGGAGCATAAGGGGAGTTGAGGGGGAGTAGATGGGTGTATAAGGGAGTAGAGGGTTGTAGATGGGAGTAGAAGGGAGTAGAAGGGGAGCATAAGGGGAGTTGAGGGGGAGTAGGGGGGTGTATAAGGGAGTAGAGGGTTGTATAGGGGGGAGTAGAAGGGAGTAAAGGGGAGTATAAGGGGAGTTGAGGGGGAGTAGAGGGGTGTATAAGGGAGTAGAGGGTTGTATAGGGGGGAGTAGAAGGGAGTAGAAGGGGAGTATAAGGGAGTAAAGGGGAGTAGAGAGGAGTGAGAGGAGACAGAGAGGCCATCATCCGATGAGCTCCTGCATTTTTCAGCATGTTCTTAAAAATATACAGATTTAGAGTTAGATAAACTTAGATTTTTTGTCAGGGACATATACAGGATGCTACCCTCTACAACATAACCTTCACTCCAAATCAAAACTCAAAACCTACAACCTGATTTTGGACGGAATTACGGAATCACCTGGAAGGCTTACAACTACCAAAGATTATTATTCCATCGCTATACAGCAAATGCTCTGGAAAACAACAGAAACCTGAAAACCTGAGTAATGTTTAGTCTGAAGCTATATTTTATTTCCAAAAGCCAATAAGAAAAATACATTACATTACTTTATAAGGACTGAATGCTAAATTAAGGCTACCAAGCTTGATACAACTTCAATTAGCATTGACGTGTCAAGTGAGAGGTGTCAAAGCCCTTGAGCCCAACAATGGCAGGAGAGTGGAACAGTCTACTCCAACCACATGGAGAGGCCTTAGAAGCTGCCTCCCGCTGTTCAGAGGTAATTAAAACACAGTACCCTGTGTATGTAAAGAATGATGAGGCAAGAAAAGATAACAAAATGAAGCTTCTTATGGAAAATCAAGAGACACTTTTTGCTGACTATTATAAAAATTGGAAAATCAGCAACCTCATCTTCCACACAAACCATCCCCTGGCATGGCAGAGTGCTATATTAGCACACTACCCCTCTGTTAAGTGGAGGGGGGTGATAACGATGGGTGGAAACTCAGGATACTAGACAACGAGGACTCTGAGTCAGCTAATATACATCTCTATACGTCTGGAACAGTATTGGTACAGGGCAACACCAAAGAGTTTCAGCTGGACCTTCACCTAATCAAATAAACTCTCCCTTGAGAAAGATACCCCGACCCCGAGGGGTCAGACCAGACCTCTTCATTATTGAACCCCACAGACGAGCAACCCCAAGTGGAAAGTCAACCTCCCAGCACAGAGTATTACCCCCTCATTGAAATGAAGGATACATTTACCCAGCTGGAGGTAAGGCAGGTGGAGCTGGAACAACAGGTGAATACACTCCAGTCAACAACACCTTCTTAACTAGACCTGGAGAGCTGGTGGAGAGAGACATATCTGCACTCTGGACTGAGGTGAGGCAACTTCAACAACATAAAAAGCAAGAGCAGGAGAAGAACAGAGCACTAGAGGAGAGGATCAGACTGCTGGAAGAGAGGGTGAGGGGGATGGCATGTGACAGAGAACAACCCACTAGAGAGGTGGCCACCCCCGCAGAGAAGCCAGCAGAACAGCCCACCTCAGCTCCCGACAAAAGTCTCGACACCACAGCAGAACAGTCCACCCCAGACCCTGACCATAGCGTCGACATCACAGCAGAACAAACAAGTGTAGAACCCCAAACCCAGGGGATCTTCACCCCCTCTCAGGATCCCCCGTCAGCCACTCTGATAGCCCTCCTGACAACCCCTCCACACCCACTGAGGACATGCACAAGACACAGATTGTACTCGTTATGGACTCAAATGGGAAATATAAAGAAGAAAAAAAACTATTTCCCAAACACAGTGTGTCTAAACTCTGGTGTCCAAACACCCAGTGCGCCCTAGACCTTCTGTCTGAGGACCAACTAGGGTCACCCAGCCACATAATAAAACAGACAGGCACGAACGACCTGAGAGCACAGCAGGAAAGGGTGGCCACAGCACTGAAGGGAGTGATTGAAAAAGCTTCTTCTCCAGTCTGCTACCACGAAAAGACTTCCACCCTGCTACCACAAAAAGACTTCCACCCTGCTACAACGAAAAGACTTCCACCCTGCTATCACGAAAAGACTTCCACCCTGCTACCATGAAAAGACTTCCACCCTGCTACCATGAAAAGACTTCCACCCTGCTACCATGAAAAGACTTCCACCCTGCTACCATGAAAAGACTTCCACCCTGCTACCATGAAAAGACTTACACCCTGCTACCACGAAAAGACTTACACCCTGCTACCACGAAAAGACTTACACCCTGCTACCATGAAAAGACCTCCACCCTGCTACCATGAAAAGACTTCCACCCTGCTACCACGAAAAGACTTCTACCCTGCTACCATGAAAAGACTTCCACCCTGCTACCATGAAAATACTTCCACCCTGCTACCACAAAAAGACTTCCACCCTGCTACCATGAAAAGACTTCCACCCTGCTACCATACAATGGGTAAACGCAAGTATTTCCTGTGACTGTGTCTCAACACCAAATGTTTTCCTGGCCCACCACTCCACCCTGGACTTGAACAGCCTCTATGACCAGGTCCACCTATAAAAGCAGCAGTGCCCACCTTTGCCCGGACTCTAAAGGACATCGCTCTCAAATGCAGCCCCAACACTTCACACAGGAGCAACAAATCAATAGACACCCTGCCCAGACCAGCGAGACACTCTCCCAGACCTGCGGGACCCACCCTTGGACCTACACATAGAGGACCCACGCCGAGAGGACCTACATCCAGACCACAACACCACCAGCCACATACACACCCCCACCCCAACCAATCAACATCCCCCCAAGACAACCATGCCCACACCCCATTTAAGCCCCCTCAGATCAGACCTATGCCCCTCCCACCCCATGCACCCCACCCCCGCAAAGAGGGCCTCAACATGGAAGTCACACATACGTCCAGGCCGTGAGCAGGCAAACAGGCCCAACCCCCACTCTTACACTATCCCAAGCCAATGGATTGTACCAGATGCTCAGCAGGCTCTGCCCACACTTAACGGCCTGAGGCCAAACCACACGACCAACAACATTGGACACTTTATGGAACACAAAGCCTTCACAATCTCATCCTGGAATATCCAAGGCCTGAGGTCATCTGCCTTTGGCCTAAAGAGCAGGAACCTGGACTTAATCAAATAAATTGGAAATACAGACATTGTCATCCTCCAAGAAACATGGTATAGAGGAGATGGACCCACTGGTTGCCCTCTAGGTTACAGAGCGCTGGTAGTCCAATCCACCAAACTACCAGGTGTAAAATAAGGAAGGGACTCAGGGTGTATGCTAATTTGGTACAGAGCAGACCTAACTCACTCCATTAAATTAATCAAAACAGGAACACTTTACATTTGGCTAGAAATTCAAAAGGAAATGATCTTAACAGAGAAAGATGTCCTCCTGTGTGCTACCTATATCCCCCCACTAGAATCCCCATACCTTAATGAAGCCCGCTTCTCCATCCTGAAGGAGGATAATCATTTCCAAGCCCAGGGACATGTACTAGTCTGTGGCGACCTAAATGCACCGGACAAGAACCGGACAAGAACCTGACACCCTCAGCACACAGGTGGACAAATACCTGCCTGGAGGTGACCTGATTCCCTCCCACATATGCCCCCCTAGGCACAACTATGACAACATAACCAACAAAAACGGGTCACAACTTCTGCAGCTCTGTCGCACTCTGGGTATGTACATAGTCAATGGTAGGCTTCGAGGGGACTCCTATGGTAGGTACACCTATAGCTCATCTCTTGGCAGTAGTACTGTAGACTACTTTATCACTGACCTCAACCCAGAGTCTCTCTGAGCGTTCACAGTCAGTCCACTGACACCCCTATCAGATCACAGTAAAATCACCCTCTACTTGAACAGAGCTATGCTCGATCATGAGGCATCAAAGCCAAAGGAACTGAGTAATATTAAGACATGCTATAGATGGAAGGAATGTAGTGTGGAAACCTGCCGAAAAACAATTAGGCAACAACAAATTCAATCCCTTTTAGACAACTTCCTGGACAAAACGTTCCACTGTAATAGTGAAGGTATAAACTTGGCAGTAGAGAATCTTAACAGTATATTTGACCTCTCAGCTTCCCTATCAAATCAAAAAAATCTCAAATAGAAAACCAAAGAAAATGAACAAAAATGACAAATGAGAGGGGGGGAGAAATTGAGAAATCTATTCAATCAAAAACATAGAGACCCGGAAAAACCTGAGTCTATGCCTACACTATGGTGAATCACTAAAACAATACAGAAATACACAATGGAAAAAGAAGGAAAAGCATGTCAGAAATCAGCTCAGTGTAATTGAAGAATTAGAAGTAGAAGTGGGGTAGAAGGGGGAGTAGAAGTGGGGTAGAAGGGGGAGTAAAAGGGAGTAGAAGAGGGAGTAGAGGTGGTAGGGGGATAACCCAACTGCATTTTCAATTAGGCTTGTTTAAACACACAGACAGGGGATTTCTAGAGACACTAACACTATTTGCTGAAGACAACCGTTTCAGCAGCACTGAACACACACAAGACAGACCAAACGCACAGATACACAGCCTAACACAGACACACAGGCAGGTACGGAAGGCATGGGAGACAGGCGTGTGTGTTTGTAAAAGCCAAGGTGCATGCTACTGGAGTAAAAACAAAGGGGTATATCAGCTGTCACAGCAGCACACAGAGAGAGACCTGCTAGAGGTGGAAAAACGAACACCCTGGTTACAATGATGCTGCTTTTGATAGGTGATATGCCCTCAGCACTTTCACTCTGCTACACAAACGTGAGTGGGGGGTTCTGTGTCCAGGTGCATCATGGGAACTGTGGACTTTTGAATCTGTGTAAGAGCTTATGAGTAACCTATATACTGTATAAATACAGTAACCTATATACTGTATAAATATAGAGCCAAACACAGACTTATCACGTAACTAAATAGAGAGGGAGGAAGAAAGATGGAGAGAGAGAGGGGAGACGGAGAGAGACAAAGAGAGAAAGAGAGAGAGGAGAAAGAGAAGGAGAGATGGAGTGAGTATGGAGGGAGAGAGAGAGACAGAGAGAGAGAGACAGAGACAGAGAGAAAGAGTTGTAGCCTCAGAGCACAGGGCCAGTCAGCTCTTTAACAGAGCATTTCCTCTTCTTCCTGGAGTCATCTTCCAAAACAAGCAGCTGGCCTTCTCTTCTGGCTGTGAAAGCACTTCTCTTTTAACCACCACCTCTTCTCTCCCTCTCCATCCTTTCTGTGACTCTCTCTCTCTCTCTGGAATGGTGTCTATCTCTCGCTCTCATGCTCCCTCTCTGTCAGTCTCAGAGCTTTTCAGTCAGTCTTTCTACTTCCAGAAAAAATAATGAATTACTGTGCAAATGGACTGAGGCAGCAGAATTATGAAAGCATCGTTCAATTGTTGAACAAGAAATAGCACAACACGATATCATATTTATTGAAAATATCCAAGGGAAACATGCAGTTGTGAAAGTATTGCGTGAAGACGTAGAGTCAACATTAGGAGACTGGAGGCTTATCTCAAACTGTTCTGGAAATGCTACTTTCAGGAGGTATATAAACAGTCGGTGTTGGAAGAGAACAAGTCTATTTATGAGTATTAAATACTTAATGGCACTTTGCCGTTTCTTATCGCTACACAAATACTGTGTGTCTGTGTGTGTGTGTGTCCGTGTGTGTGTGTGTGTGCGGCCGTGTGTGTGTGTCCGTCCGTATGTGTGTGTGTCCGTGTGTGTGCCCGTGTGTCAGTGTGTGTGTGTCAGTGTGTGTCCGTGTGTGTGTCCGTGTGTTTGTCCGTGTGTGTGTGTGTCCGTGTAGGTGTGTGTCCGTCCGTGTGTGTGTCCGTGTGTGTGTCCGTCTGTCCGTGTGTGTGTGTCTGTGTGTCCGTGTGTCAGTGTGTGTCCGTGTCCGTGTGGGTGTGTCCGTGTGTGTGTGTCCGTGTGTGTGTCCGTCTGTCCGTGTGTGTGTCTGTGTGTGTGTCCGTGTGTCAGTGTGTGTCCGTGTCCGTGTGGGTGTGTCCGTGTGTGTGTGTGTGCCCATGTGTCAGTGTGTGTCTGTGTGTGTGTCCGTGTGTTTGTCTGTGTGTGTGTGTGTGTGTGTCCCTGTGGGTGTGTGTCCGTCCGTGTGTGTCCGTGTGTGTGTCCGTCCGTCCGTGTGTGTGTCCGTGTGTGTGTGTGTCTGTGTGTCAGTGTGTGTGTGTCAGTGTGTGTCCGTGTGTGTGTGTGTCCGTGTGTGTGTGTGTGTCCGTGTGTCAGTGTGTGTGTGTCCGTGTGTGTGTCCGTGTGTGTGTGTGTGTGTCCCCGTGTGTGTGTGTGTCCATGTGTGTGTCCCCGTGTCAAATCAAATCACATTTTATTTGTGTGTGTCCGTGTGTGTGTGTTCGTGCCCGTGTGTGTCCGTGTGTGTGTGTGTCCGTGTGTGTGTGTGTCCGTGTTCCAGCCGAGATTCAGGTACTACCCTCAGCCAAACATCAACCAGCTCCTCTATCTCACATTGGATACAAACACTCACACACCATCCCTGAAACCCTCCCTAACATACCAAAGTGCTTACCCAGCACTACCGCTGATAGAGCAAAGAGCTGGGTTATGAAAGGTTAACTACCACATAGTAGACTGGATGACAGACAGCTAAATACTGCACACCCCTTCACACCAGGACAGCAACCTAAGATCAGTTGCAAGTAGTGTACAGTAATACAGACTATGACTGACCTCACCAGTACCCAGTACTGATGTGACCCTCTCCTGCTTGAGCTAAACTAAGGACCTGTATGACTAAACCCTTTCCTCTCCTATAGTGGAAGACATCAATTAACATGTCCCGTTCGCTACATTCATCAACGGAATTTTTCTATGTTGCCAAATGTTTGGGAGTGTTGATCCCTGCCCCTCTCTCACCCCAGATAGTCGTTACTAGGCCTCCTGATGACGCTCCAACAGCAACAGGCTGACTGTCCACTGAGACACACACACATAAACAACAAGACCATTGACTTTTATGTTATATAACATGGTATTGTCTTTCAGTGTTTCTACTCTACCCTGCTACACTCTACACTACCCCACTCTACTCCACCCTACTCTACTCTACTCTACCTACTCTACCCTACCCTACCCTACTCTACCCTACCCTACCCCACTCTACTCTACCCTACTCTATTCTACCCTACCCTACCCCACTCTACCTTTTTCCACCCTACCCACTCTAACCTACCCCACTCTACCCTACCCCACTCTACCCTAATCCACCCCTACCCCACTCCCACTACCCTACTCTACCCTACCCCACTCTACTATACTCTACCCCACTCTATTCTACCCTACTCTACTATACCCTACTCTACCCTACCCTACTCTACCCTACCCCACTCTACTCTAACCTACTCTACCAAACTCTATCCTACCCCACTCTACCCTACCCCACTCTACTCTTCCCTACCCCACTCTTCTCTACCCTACCCTACTCTACACTACCCCACTCTACTCCACCTACTCTACCCTACTCTACTCCTCTACATCAATCTCCTCTACCTACTCCACCCTCTAGCCCACTCTACCCTAGCCTACTAACCCTACCCTACTCTACTTCCCCCCACCCTACTCTAACTCACTCTACCCTAGCCTCCTCTACCCTACTCTACTTCATCCTAACCCACTCTACCCTAGCCTACTCTACCCCACTCTATCCCACTCTACCTACTACACCCTACTCTACTCTACCCCACTATACCCTAGCCTACCCCACCCTACCTTACTCTACTTCACCCTACCCCACTCTACCTACTCTACCCTACCCCACTCTACCCTATCCTACTCTAACCTAGCCCACTCTACCCTACTCACTATACTCTACCCTAGCCTACTCTAACCTACTCACCCTACCCTACCCTACTCTACCCTAGCCTACTCTACCCCACTATACTGTACTCTACCCTATCCTACCCCACCCTACCCTACTCTACCCCACTCTACTCTACCCAACTCTACTCTACCCTACTCTACTCTACCCTACCCCACTCTACTCTACCTACTCTACTCTACCCTACTCTACTCTAGCCTACTCTACCCTACCCTACTCTACTTCACCCTACCCTAATCTACCCCACTCTACACTAGCCTCCTCTACCCTACTCTACTTCATCCTACCCCACTCTACCCTAGCCTACTCTTCACTACCCCAATCTACTCTACCTACTCTACCCTATCTCACTCCACCCTACCCTACCCCACTCTACTCCACTCTACCCTAACCTACTCTATACCACCCTACTCTACTCTACTCTACTCTACCCTACCCTATTCTACCCTACACTACCCTAGCCTACTCTACCCCACTCAACCCTACCCTACCCAACCCTACCCTACTCTACTCTACTCTACCCTACTCTACTCCACCCTACCCTACCCTAGCCTAGCCTAGTCTAGCCTACCCTACTCTACTCTACCCTACTCTACTCTACTCTACTCCACCCTACCCTATTTCAGAGCCTGTGTACTGTATGAGCTGAAGGGAGAATCCCGCCCCGTCCAGCGGACTAACCCCGCAGTGACCTCTGACCCATGTCCTGACATCAGAGCTGGGGTCACACAGATAGAAGAGTAGGTCTGACAGTAATGAGACAGGAACCCCTGTGTGTGTGTGTGTGTGTGTGTTTGTGTGTGTGTCTGACAGTAATGAGACAGGAGCATCAGTAAGATGGACGACCTGAGGGGGAGACTGTGTCCGCTACCTCACTAACATAATACCATCACAGATACACACACACACACACACACACACACACACACACACACACACACACACACACACACACACACACACACACACACACACACACACACACACACACACACACACACACACACACACTAAACGTTAACCCTTTTTTGAAACATTTGTTGAAACACAGAGAGGGAACATGGAGAGAGGAGGGGAAGAGTCTACCATGAATGCAGATTGGATGGGTTTACTTTTCCATGCAAAATAAAGCATATATAATGGGTTATGAATGGAACAGGAAACAAACATTCTCTAACATTCTAAACCATCCAATGTACTGTAAACTATTCAAGGCTGTGTGTCATATGAGTTGGCACTGTGTTTTTCTAATTCCAAACAAAGCCCTGTTATTTGCACCTATGGATCCCCCACCGAGAACTGGCACGGGCACCCACACCATGCCAATCCATGAATCAGAAGATAATTGAGCAGTAGTGTGCCAGCAATAAAGTCCAGAGAGAATAAACAGCCTGTGGTGTTCTGTCTGTCTGTCTGTCTGTCTGTCTGTGGTGTTCTGTCTGTCTGTCTGGGGGGGTGTTCTGTCTGTCTGGGGGGGTGTTCTGTCTGTCTGGGGGGTGTTCTGTCAGTCTGGGGGTGTTCTGTCTGTCTGGGGGTGTTCTGTCTGTCTGGGGGTGTTCTGTCTGTCTGTCTGTCTGTCTGTGGTGTTCTGTCTGTCTGTCTGGGGGGGTGTTCTGTCTGTCTGGGGGGTGTTCTGTCTGTCTGGGGGGTGTTCTGTCTGTCTGGGGTGGAATGGTGGGCTACTCTGTATACATCCCACTGGCACTCTGTCAAAGTCTATAAAGTCTATATCGCAGGGTTTCACAAACTTGGTCCTGGGGCCCACCCTGTACTACACAGCTGATTCAAATAATCAACTCATCATCAAGCTCTGATTATTTCAATAAGCTGTGTAGTGCTATGGCAAAAACCCAAAAGTGGGACCAGGACCGAGTTTGGGAAGCGCTGCTATATGGCACACCCAAAGGAACCATAGAAACAGACAACACTGATCATAAAGTGAAACACACACACCTGAAACACCACAAAGTTAGATGACAACATAAGGCAGACATATTGAGGATAGGAGCAGGGGAAATTATATGGCCATAGAGAACTTAACAACACACACAACACACATGTCCAGAGAAGTAAATGTTACTTCATTTTGTTTCCCTGCTGGATTAGTAACAGCACTCAGGACATTTGCAAGCAGGGGTCTTTTGTGTGAATCAAGTTTATATTTATTTGGTTTCTACTGTAACTGCATTCAGCTTTTTTACTGCCACGGGAATCAAACCTAAGGTTCCTGAGTGGTAGATTTTAGACAAAATGTCCCACAGTTCTAAAATGTAATATAGGAAATGCAAGTACATGATTCCATATGTGTTATTTCATAGTTGTGATGTCTTCACTATTATTCTACAATGTTGAAAACAGTAAAAATAAAGAAAAACCCTGGAATGAGTAGGTGTGTCCAAACCTTTGACTGGTACTGTACATGAAACCAATGTTGTGTTTATAATGATGCTGATGGATGGAGAACACAGAAGAAGCATGAGGAACAGAAACGGTAGGTCCAGAGAATAGGATCTCTGGAGGTATCGGTGCCACAACAAAACACTAATAGTGATACTCACCCAGGTCTGCAGACATTGACATAAAAACATATGACACAACCCATTAACCCAGGTGCAACAAAGCTCAAATGGGAAGACTAGTGGCTGTATTCAGGATCTGTGTATGCAACCAACAGCATAGACTGGCTTTGAAGAAAATCAAAACATTACAGTCAAATGGGACACACTCAAATGGATTCTTCCCACAGTTAGGAAATTAGACCCATGATGTAAGTGTTCCCAAGAGTACTAAACTCCAGACAGTTTATGTCTAAATTAGCATCCTCTAGAATGAATCAGATGTACAATATAAAGCTAGTCATGAATGTCTCATGCACATGTATATATCTGAAGATGCAGTGTTAGCAGAGATAGGTCTGAAAACAAGGCCCAGTTGGTTTCTCTAGCCCTTACCCCTCCCAGTGTTTAGAAGAACCAGATAACTAGCCTTTACTCCCCCCATATGGAGTCACCACTATATTGCTTAAAATCTGGTACTTTCACATCAACAAAGAGAAACTGCGTGGTCCTAAGGGCTAGCATTAGGAGAAGGGTAGGGGTTAGGGTTAGAAGGGTTAGGGTTAGGAGAAGGGTAGGGGTTAGGGCTAGGAGAAGGGTAGGGGTTAGGGCTAGGAGAAGGGTAGGGGTTAGGGTTAGAAGGGTAGGGGTTAGGGTTAGGAGAAAAGTAGGGGTTAGGGTTAGAAGGGTAGGGGTTAGGGTTAGGAGAAGGGTAGGGGTTAGGGTTAGGAGAAGGGTAGGGGTTAGGGCTAGGAGAAGGGTAAGGGTTAGGGCTAGGAGAAGGGTAGGGGTTAGGGCTAGGAGAAGGGTAGGGGTTAGGGCTAGGAGAAGGGTAGGGGTTAGAAGGGTTAGGGTTAGAAGGGTAGGGGTTAGAAGGCTATGGGTTAGGAGAAGGGTAGGGGTTAGGAGAAGGGTAGGGGTTAGGAGAAGGGTTAGGGTTAGGAGAAGGGTAGGGGTAGGGGTTAGAAGGGTAAGGGTTAGGGTTAGAAGGGTAGGGGTTAAAAGGCTATGGGTTAGGAGAAGGGTAGGGGTTAGGAGAAGGGTAGGGGTTAGGAGAAGGGTTAGGGTTAGGAGAAGGGTAGAGGTTAGGGTTAGGAGAAGGGTAGGGGTTAGGAGAAGGGTAGGGGTTAGGGTTAGGGTTAGGTAAAAAGAAGGGGTAGAAACTCCAGTGGTAGGGTGGTGACCTCTCACCTCTCCAGCTCAGTGATCTTCTTCTCCTTGTTGGTCCTTTCTGTCTCTTGCTCTCTCAGGATACCCATGAGCCTCTCCACCTCGGCCTGGGACTTCCCAGACTCTTCTTGGTAGCGCGTCACTTCCTCCTCCAGCAGCTTAATCCTGTCGCTAACCTCTAACAACTTCCTGGTTGACTCCTCCGTATTCTGGGACTGTGGAGGACCAAGGAAATAAAGAAGAAGAGAGAGGAGGAGGACCAAGGAAATGAAGAAGTGAGTCAATATGACAGTCACAAACACTACTATGAAAGGAGAGACATTCATTATATCCTTCTCATCTCATAGAAGTCATACTCCTCTCTGGAGCCAGAACCAGGAAGATGCTGCCCCAAAACGCTGACATGGGGTCAGATATTTGTTCACCCCCTTTATGGAAAAGGATAGGGAGGGGGAAGGGAAAGGGGATACCTAGTCAGTTGCACAACTGAATCATTCAACCGAAATACAGTGTCTTCTGCATTTAAACCCAACTCCTCTGAATTAGAGAGGTGTGGGGTGCTGCCTTATTCCACATCATCTTGCGCCCGGGGAGCAGTTGTTGTTGGGGGTTAACTGCCTTGCTCAAGAGCAGAATGGCAGATTTTTCCACCTTGCCGGCAAGGGGATTCGAACCAATGACCTTTCGGTTACTGGCCCAACGCTCTTAACCACTAGGAACCTGTAAACCTTTAGCGGAATCAGCCCTCTCTCTCATCCAACCCTGCCCTTTCACCCCTTCCTTCTTTCTTCCCCCTTCTCTTCTCTCATCCCTTATTTCCTGTGGCCTCCACTCAGCCCGCTCTCTGAAGCATCCCTCTCTCCTGGAGTTTAGTATTTTCTTGTAATTCATAATGAAATGACCATTCATACCTCTCTGGCTACCAGTGATTTTATAAGACCACCAAACATCTCGATTCAAACACTGTAAAAACTGACAGAGCTGCAGTGATTGATTCTTTTGGGTTTTTTTAAGGGAAAAATCTGCCAGAGGATGGATGTAACCTAGAATTAGCTCCCTGTGTTTGTGTCTGCCTCTCAGAGGTCTGTGTGTTTCAGAGGATAGTTCAGCTTGTTGAGACAGCTGAGGCCGCTCGTTTAAACATCATCAACTCTCTCTCTATACAATCACACACACTGGTATAGGCAGGGAGCCAGTCCTAGATAACGCTATGAGCCGTTACCCTACATGTAGCTCTGTCTCTGTTATTAGAAAAAAACCCAAAGACACTTCAGACGGCTGTTAACTATTACTGTCAACCACTCTGAAATGTATAGATCATAAACCTAACAAAGTGTCATTTACTAGAAAAACATCTCATAACATAAACAAAATGCACAAGTAGAGGTACTTTATGAAAAAGGGACAGGAAAAGCCGAAGGCAAACCAAAACATTTCACATGGTGTACTTTGTAACCCCTACCCTCCTAATACATACATTGACAGAAAGAAAACAAAAACCTAATTTACAGATGCAGATACAGCTAAAATGTCATATTGTGTCAAACATTTGACCTCCAGAGAGTGAAAGCCTTTGGGTAATGCCAGCGTATGTGTAGAATCATATCCAGTGAAACACAACAAGAGTAACCCCATCAGACGGCAAGCGGAGACCACGTTAACCCCGGCCATACCGTCACTGAAGTCCCATTACCTCCTCAGATAGCTCCCAACACACACTCACACACACTCACATCATCCCAAATGTCAGCCAACGCAAAACACATTAACGCTAAGTGAACTGGACATTGTTATGGTGTTTAAATGGAAAACAGTGACAGTTCCAGAGTATGGGCTGTGAATGCAGCAGGTCCGAGAGGAATCTGTGATATTATGACAGTGGGGCGAAGGCTTGTTAAGATACTGTTACTTATATGGTCATAGAAATTACCATTATCATTCCTGGAAAATTCTATGAATTGTAAATATCACAAATTAGTAAAATATGTGTGGCCACTAGGCCCCGCTTTAGGTTATCCAATCACCTGGCGACTATATAGTAAGGCTGATGCTGATTGTCTGTCTGAGCTAGATCGTTAAGAGCTTACAGTACTGTATAGAAAAGTCATGGAGGGGTTGGAGAAAGGGACACACACAGAGAGAGACAGAGAGAGAGAAACAGAGAGAGAGAGAGAGAGAGAGAGAGAGAGAGAGAGAGAGAGAGAGAGAGAGAGAGAGAGAGAGAGAGAGAGAGAGAGAGAGAGAAAATGGGAAAGCTGCCAGGGAGAACAGAGTTCATAGGACAGCCTCTTCACAGAGAGACATAGAGACATAGAGAGAGACAGAGAGTTAGTTGTTGGAATGCAGAAACTCACAGTAAACAATTTACATACACCACTGAAAGACATACGTTTTGGCTCTCCGCAGTCCATCATGTCTGCTGTAATAATCAGTGATAGGTTGAGGCTTATCTTTCTCTTATCCTCATTTCCTCAGAGACTACTATGTCATTAATGTCAGCAAGAGGACTGGCTAGAATTTAGTGTTGAAGGAATGAGGAACGAGAGATAGAGGAGAAAGAGAGAGAGAGAGAAAGAAAATAGAAATAGAGATCTAGAGAGAGAGAGAGAGAGAGGAGAGGGAGGGACCAAGATATCTGGTCTGGAGTGGACCACCAAGGTCGATCCAGGTCAAATGAAGTGTAGAAACCTCCATCAGCCCAACCTGCTGCATCATTAAAACAAACATGTAATCTGAAAGGTCACCGGATTCTATGAGGTTATTTTACGATGCATCCAAACTAGCTCTCTGTGATGAAACACGTCCGAGAGGCCTTTTCCCTAGAGGAAGTCAAGGAGGACCAGTAAACCTCTGGAGCTTTGGAAACCTGGACATCAACAACCTCTCTGAGAGCGTGTGTGAGTGTATGTGTGCATGAGTGTGCGTCTTGTTTTTTGCCTAGTGAATGGTAGGTACAGATGTACAGTGAGGGAAAAAAGTATTTGATCCCCTGCTGATTTTGTACGTTTGCCCACTTACAAAGAAATTATCAGTCTATAATTTTAATGGTAGGTTTATTTTAACAGTGAGAGACAGAATAACAACAAAAAAATCCAGAAAAACGCACGTGAAAAATGTTATAAATTGATTTGCATTTTAATGAGGGAAATAAGTATTTGACCCCTCTGCAAAACATGACTTAGTACTTGGTGGCAAAACCCTTGTTGGCAATCACAGAGGTCAGACGTTTCTTGTAGTTGGCCACCAGGTTTGCACACATCCCAGGAGGGATTTTGTCCCACTCCTTTTTGCAGATCTTCTCCAAGTCATTAAGGTTTCAAGGCCAACGTTTGGCAACTCGAACCTTCAGCTCCCTCCACAGATTTTCTATGGGATTACGGTCTGGAGACTGGCTAAGCCACTCCAGGACCTTAATTTTGAGTCATTGTCATGCTGGAATACCCATCCACGACCCATTTTCAATGCCCTGGCTGAGGGAAGGAGGTTCTCACCCAAGATTTGACGGTACATGGCCCCGTCCATCGTCCCTTTGATGCGGTGAAGTTGTCCTGTCCCCTTAGCAGAAAAACACCCCGAAAGCATAATGTTTCCACCTCAATGTTTGACGGTGGGGATGGTATTCTTGGGGTCATAGGCAGCATTCCTCCTCCTCCAAACACGGCGAGTTGAGTTGATGCCAAAGAGCTCCATTTTGGTCTAATCTGACCACAACACTTTTACCCAGTTGTCCTCTGAATCATTCAGATGTTCATTGGCAAACTTCAGACGGACATGTATATGTGCTTTCTTGAGCAGGGGGACCTTGCGGGTGCTGCAGGATTTAAGTCCTTCACGGCGTAGTGTGTTACCAATTGTTTTCTTGGTGACTATGGTCCCAGCTGCCTTGAGATCATTGACAAGAACCTCCTGTGTAGTTCTGTGCTGATTCCTCACCGTTATCATGATCATTGCAACTCCACGAGGTGAGATCTTGCATGGAGCCCCAGGCCGAAGGAGATTGACAGTTCTTTTGTGTTTCTTCCATCTGCGAATAATCACACCAACTGTTGTCACCTTCTCACCAAGCTGCTTGGCGATGGTCTTGTAGCCCATTCCAGCCTTGTGTAGGTCTACAATCTTGTCCCTGACATCCTTGGAGAGCTCTTTGGTCTTGGCCATGGTGGAGAGTTTGGAATCTGATTGATTGATTGCATCTGTGGACAGGTGTCTTTTATACAGGTAACAAACTGAGATTAGGAGCACTCCCTTTAAGAGTGTGCTCCTAATCTCAGTTCGTTAGCTGTATAAAAGACACCTGGGAGCCAGAAATCTTTCTGATTGAGAGGGGGTCAAATACTTATTTCCCTCATTAAAATGTAAATCAATTTATAACATTTTTCAAATGCGTGTTTCTGGATTTTTTTGTTGTTATTCTGTCTCTCACTGTTCAAATAAACCTACCATAAAAATTATAGACTGATCATTTCTTTGTAAGTGGGCAAACGTACAAAATCAGCAGGGGATCAAATACTTTTTTCCCTCACTGTAGGGCCTTAATTTTACCTGTATTGTCGCAGCAAAATAATCATGCAGCAACAGGATTTGAACATTTAGTCCATAATGTTGCTTGATCAGCGGTTAGGCTGTTAGCTGAGAAGAAGTAGACTACATGAATAGTGCAATAATGATAATATAACTGTGTGTTAGTGGGGGTTTCAGTGAATTCATGTAAATCAAAAAGCTCATCTGTATTTCCTGTGGCGCTGCAAAATTCTCAGCTACAAAAGTGATCAAATTCAGATCCTACATCTGTAAGGGTAGTGTATGTTTGGTATGGACAAGCCAGACTGTCCAGTTCATCAGCTTCTAATCTATCACCGTAAGGGTCCGTAATCTGTCTGTAATCCGTTTCTAATCTATCACCGTAAGGGTCCGTAATCTGTCTGTAATCTGTTTCTAATCTATCACCGTAAGGGTCCGTAATCTGTCTGTAATCTGTTTCTAATCTATCACCGTAAAGGTCTGTAATCTATCTGTAATCTGTCTGTAATCTGTGTGTAATCCACCACAGTGTGTCAAGTGACCTCTGACCCACTGCAGTACTACTTCAACAACACTGAATCTCTCACACTCCATTGAACCCCCCCCACACACACACACAAACACACACATCTATAATTTGTATATGTTTACATAACATGTCTGAAAGCCACATTCTGCACATAATCATCCAATCATGTCTGTACTTCTATCAGAATGTGTATGTGTTCTCTACAAAGACCCATTCAGGAAGTTTTACAGGAGGTGTCTCTTTCATGTTACCCAGCGTCAACATTCAACAAGATATCATTTCACAGGAATGATATGTGTACGCTTTTATGAGTATGAAAGAAAACATTCTCATAAATTGTGAGTGTGAGAGTCTGCCCTGGCTTGTAGACTGGAGCTGAGTGAGAACTGTCTTGGCACCTGGACAGGGACGGAGGGATCAATCTATAAATCACACTTGTTTAATTCATCAAAGTAGGGCAGGCTTCCAGGGATGTAGGGAGTGTGTAAGGAGGCAGGAGAAAGGAATTACTTTTACTGTGGATGTTAACACTGTAAATATAGGCTGCAGGTAGCCTATTACAACTGCAGCAGAATGATTTTAAAAGTCAATTCTTCTAATTCTTTTTGTATAATAAAACAATAATTACAAAGTGCGATAATGTCGGTTGGAGGTATTCGGCAGTAAAAGGATTGTGAAAATGTTTTGTTATTTGTTTATAGCATGTGTGAACTAGTTTGGTGTCTCAGAACAACAGGTTCACTGTGTGTAAGATATTCATGGTATTGACAGAGACTAAGTATCAATGCAAACGCACATATGCATTAATGCACTTGAAGTATGGATGGACACACACACACACATATGTACACACACACACACTCTGGCCTCCCTTACCCCAGGTGTGTGTGTCGTCAGGATGGAGAGTCTATCCTTCAGGTCCTGGTTCTCCTTCCTCATCCTTTCCACCTCCTCCAGCCGTGCCCTGTCCTCCCGCTCCTTCTGCTCACGCAAACGCTCAATCACTCTCTCCTAACAGAGAGAGAGGGGGGAGGAAAAAGAGAAAGAGGAGAGAAATAAAAAAGATATGGGTTAGCTACAGCTGTCCACTCACACTGTTGTGTTGTCATTATACACAGTAGATACATTAGTGGAAAGACATATACAAGTCAATGACACCACTCCACTGAGTACTGTTGCTTCTGCAGAATTGAGCTGTAACGCTACAGTAATGCTACATCAATGCTACAGCAATGCTACAGTAATGCTACAGCAAAGCCACAATAATGCTACAGCAATGCTACAGATATGCTACAGCAATGCTACAGCAATGCTACAGCAATGCTACAGTAATGATACAGTAATGCTACAGCAATGCTACAGTAACGCTACAGCAACGCTACAGCAACGCTACAGTAATGTTACAGCAATGCTACAGCAATGCTACAGCAATTCTACAGTAACGCTACAGCAACGCTACAGCAACGCTACAGCAATGCTACAGTAATGCTACAGCAAAGCCACAATAATGCTACAGCAATGCTACAGCAATGCTACAGCAACGCTATAATAATTCTACAGCAATGCTACAGTAATGCTACAGCAAAGCCACAATAATGCTACAGCAATGCTACAGCAATGCTACAGCAACGCTATAGTAATTCTACAGCAATGCTACAGTAATGCTACAGTAATGCTACAGCAATGCTGCAGTGATGCTGCAGCAATGCTGCAGCAATGCTGCAGCAGTTCTGCAGTGGCGGCTGCAACGCCACAGCAACAATGCAGTGGCGCTACAGCAATGCTGCAGCAACGCCTATAGTAATTCTGCAGCAATGCTGCAGTAATGCTGCGGTAATGCTGCAGCGGTGCTGCAGTAATGCTACAGCAATGCTACAGCAATGCTACAGCAATTCTACAGTAACGCTACAGCAACGCTACAGCAACAATACAGTAACGCTACAGCAATGCTACAGCAATGCTACAGTAATGCTACAGTAATGCTACAGCAAAGTCACAATAATGCTACAGCAATGCTACATCAACGCTATAGTAATTCTACAGTAACGCTACAGCAACGCTACAGCAACACTACAGTAATGCTACAGTAATGCTACAGCAATGCTACAGTAATGCTACAGCAATGCTACAGCAATGCTACAGCAATTCTACAGTAATGCTACAGCAATGCTACAGAAACGCTACAGCAATGCTACAGTAATGCTACAGCAACGCTACAGTAACGCTACAGCAACGCTACAGCAACGATACAGTAATGCTACAGCAAAGCCACAATAATGCTACAGCAATGCTACAGCAATGCTACAGTAATGCTACAGCAACGCTATAGTAATTCTACAGCAATGCTACAGCAATGCTACAGAAATGCTACAGCAATGCTACAGCAATGCTACAGAAACGCTACAGCAATGCTACAGTAATGCTACAGCAATGCTACAGTAATGCTACAGCAATGCTACAGTAATGCTACAGCAATGCTACAGTAACGCTACAGTAATGCTACAGTAACGCTACAGCAATGCTACAGTAATGATACAGCAATGCTACAGCAATGCTACAGCCCAGGTGAAAGGCCTCGCCAACAGTGTAGCCAGGTGTCTCTCCACTAGTCTGGAGCTGTTAGAAGTGCGAAACAGGAGAGAAGCTCATAAAATACCATCGTAAATAACAGTATAGAGAGAGAGAGAGAGAGAGAGAGAGAGAGAGAGAGAGAGAGAGAGAGAGAGAGAGAGAGAGAGAGAGAGAGAGAGAGAGAGAGAGAGAGAGAGACAAAGAAAGCGAGGGAGAAACAGAGAGAGAGAGAGACATAGAGAGCAAGAGACAGAGACAGAGAGACAGAGACAGAGAGCGAGACAGAGAAAGAGTGAAACAGAGAGACAGAGAGTGAGACAGAGAGAGAGAAAGAAACAGAGAGAGAGAGAGAGACAGGGATGAAGCTTAAGCCACACCCTCTTCAACATATATATCAACGAATTGGCGAAGGCACTAGAACAGTCTGTAGCACCCGGCCTCACCCTACTAGAATCTGAAGTCAAATGTCTACTGTTTGCTGATGATCTGGTGCTTCTGTCACCAACCAAGGAGGGCCTACAGCAGCACCTAGATCTTCTGCACAGATTATGTCAGACCTGGGCCCTGCCAGTAAATCTCAGTAAGACCAAAATAATGGTGTTCCAAAAAAGGTCCAGTTGCCAGGACCACAAATACAAATTCAATCTAGACACCATTGCCCTAGAACACACAAAGCACTATACCTACCTCGGCCTAAACATCAGCACCACAGGTAATTTCCACAAAACTGTGAACGATCTGAGAGACAAGGAAAGAAGGGCCTTCTATGCTATCAAAATGAACATACAATTTCACATACCAATTAGGATCTCTCTAAAAAGACTTGAATCAGTTATAGAACCCATTGCCCTTTATGGTTGTGAGGTCTGGGGTCCGCTCACCAACCAAGAATTCACAAAATGGGACAAACACCAAATTGAGACTGCATGCAGAATTCTGCAAAAATATCCTCCGTGTACAATGTAAAACACCAAATAATGCATGCAGAGCAGAACTAGGCCGCTAATTATCAAAATCCAGAAAAGAGACATTAAATTCTATAACCACCTAAAAAGCCATCACCTACAGAGAGATGAACCTGGAGAAGAGTCCCCTAAGCAAGCTGGTCCTGGGGCTCTGTTCACAAACAGACCCCACAGAGCCCCAGGACAGCAACACAATTAGACCCAACCAAATCATGAGAAAACAAAAAGATAATTACTTGACACATTGGAAAGAATTTACAAAAAAAACAGAGCAAACTAGAATCCTATTTGGCCTTTAACAGAGAGTACACAGTGGCAGAATACCTGGCCTTTGACTATGTACAGACTCCGTGAGCATAGCCTTGCTATTGCGAAAGGCCGACGAAGGCAGACCTGGCTCTCAAGAGAAGACAGGCTATGTGCACACTGCCCACAAAATGAGGTGGACTGAGCTGCACTTCCTAACCTCCTGCCAAACGTATGACCATATTAGAGACACATATTTCCTTCAGATTACACAGATCCACAAAGAATTTGTAAATGAATGCAATGTTGATAAACTCCCATCTCTACTGGGTGAAATACCACAGTGTGTCATCACAGCAGCAATATTTGTGACCTGTTGCCACAAGAAAAGGTAAACCAGTGAAGAACAAACACCATTGTAAATACAACCCAAATTTATGTTTATTTATTTTCCCTTTTGTACTTTAAGCATTTGCACATCATTATAGACATAATATAATAGACATACACTGTATATAGACATAATATGACATTTTACATTTCTTTATTCTTTTGGAACTTGTGTGAGTGTAATGTTTACTGTTTACTGTGTAATTTTTATTGTTTATTTCACTCATGTTTATTATCTATTTCACTTGCTTTGGCAATGTTAACATATGTTTCCCATGCCAATAAAGCTCCTTATATTGAATAGAAATTGAGAGAGAGACAGAGAGACAGAGAGCCAGAGAGAGCCAGAGAGCGCGTTCACTGTCAGACCACAGACACCATTGTCAGATCACAGTCAGATCAACGTGTTTCTCAAGAAATTAACCGTCAATATTCATTAAAAAAAACAGCCCAATAAACTCTACAACATAAACCAATCGTACAGATGGGCTCCAAACAGTGCAGAGAGATTCATTGAAACATTGAACTCAAAGGAAATGATGAACTCTATACAGTTCTTCAATAACGCACAATACCAAAACAATAAACAAGGTGTCAATTCGGCTACTCAAAACATCAATTGCATATTTCAAAAAGCAGCATCGAAAGCAAATTTGAGAAAACCAAAGAAATGCAACATCAGAAACAAAAAACTAAATGTTTCTGAAAAATGGTTTGATAACGAATGTAAAACAATTAGAAAACACCTAAGACAAATGTCAAATGAAAAACATAAGCAGCAAAACAAGCCAGATCTACGCTATGAATACTTTGAAACTCTGAAACAGTAGAAACATACACTGAAACGCAAGAAATTAAATTATACCAACAAGACACTTGACGAAATTGAAAACGCAATTGACCAAAATCAGTTCTGGGACGTGGAATAATTTAAGCACGACAAACCACAAGAATTAGCCATACAAGAGGAAGGAATTTGGAAAACCTATTTTGATAATCTATACAAAAACATTCCACAAAAAAGACTTACAACTGAACCAATTAGAAATCCAAGAAAAATTTAACATCCTTGAATCAGTCGTTAAAAACAACCAAAATCCATTAGATTACCCAATAACCCAACAAGAACTAAATGAAAAGCTCAAATCTATCAAATCAAAGAAGGCTTGTGGTCTAGATAACATCAGAAATGAAATGCTGAAAAACAGCACACCTGAGTTGCAAAATGCTGTGCTTAAATTGTTCAACATGGTTTTAACTTCTAGCTGCTTCCCTGATGTCTGGAACCAGGGGCTCATCTCCCCTATCCACAAAAGTGGAGACAAATCAGATCCCAATAATTACAGGGGAATTTGCGTAAACAGCAACTTGGGAAAGGTTTTCTGCAGCATTTTGAATTCAAGAATTCAAACATTTCTTCAAGAAAGAAATGTAATAAGTAAATGTCAAATTGGCTTTCTCCCTAACCATCGCACTACTGACCATATATATACCTTACACACACTAATTAATAAACACGTCAACCAAAAAAAAGAGGGCAAAATCTTTGCTTGCTTTATTGACTTAAAAAAATAGTGTGAAAATAATAATAACATTTTCTATTTGGCACGAAGGGCTATTCTACAAAATTCTCCAAAGTGGGCTTGGTGGTAAGGTGTATGACTTAATAAAATGTACGTACACAGAAAACAAGTGTGCAATAAAAATCAAAAACCAAAGAACAGAATTATTTTCACAACGTTGAGGTGTGAGACAAGGCTGCAGTTTGAGCCCAAATCTTTTCAACATTTATATCAATGAATTAGCAGACATGTTGGACCATTCTCCAGCCCCAGGACTCACACTATTTGACACAGAGGTAAAATACCTGCTATATGCTGATGACTTGGTACTTCTATCACCAACCAAAGAAGAAAACCTTAACATTCTAGAGCAATATTGCCATAATTGGGCGCTGGCAGTAAAAAAAAATATTTGACAGTGTAATCCTACCAATAGCTCTTTACGGAAGTGAGGTTTGGGGGCCACTCAATAAACTGGACTTTAAAATGTGGGACAAACATCCAATTGAAGCCCTACATGCAGAATTCTGTCGGAAAATTCTACAAGTCCAGAGAAATACACCAACTAATGCATGTAGGGCAGAATTGGGCCGCTTTCCAGTAGTAATGAAAATACAGAAAAGATCATAAAAATGTTGGCTACATCTAAATTCAAGTCCAAATTCAAGTCTGCAATTTAAAGCACTTCAAACCCAAGAGCTGAGCCCAGAAACGAGCCCTCTCAGTCAGCTGGTGTTGGACCTAACCAACCAAGCTGACACCAGCACTGCTTCAAAAGAAAGAATTCCAATAAACAAAATCATGAACCAATCAAAGGACTCATATTTACAACATTGGAAAAACTAAACAAAATCCCAAAGCCGACTAAATTGCTGTCTGACCCTAAACAGAGAATATGAATTGGCTGATTATCTCTACTGTCAGAGATACGAAGCAGAGACAGATCCTTACCAAGTACAGGCTGAGTGACCACCAATTGGCAATAGAAACCGGCAGACATAAAAAGACATGGCTACCCAAAGAGGAGCGTGTATGTGGTCACTGCACAACAGGGGGAGGTAGAAACAGAGATGCACTTTCTGCTTTACTGTGATAAATATTCCTCACCAAGAGATACATTATTCACAGAAATGACTACATTTATTCAAAATTGTTACTTATTAAACCCAGAGGAAATACTAAAAATACTCATGGGCGAAAGAGCAATGGCTCCTCTTGCAGCCAAATATGTATTTGCCTGTGTCACATCCTGGCCATAGATAGCCCTTTTGGCTGCTCTATGGTGGTTTTGGTCAGGATGTGAGCAGGGGTGTTTTTTGTTCTATGTTTTATTTTCTAGGTTTGGTTTGTTGATGGTTCCCAATTAGAGGCAGCTGAGTGTCGTTACCTCTAATTGGGGACCATATATATGTTTGTTCTTTTCCCCACTTATGTGTGGGTCATTGTTTGTGTGTGAGTACCTGTGTGTGTGTGTGAGTACCTGTGTGTGTGTGTGAGTACCTGTGTGTGTGTGTGTGTGTGTGTGTGTGTGTGTGTGTGTGTGTGTGTGTGCGTGCGTGCGTGCGTGCGTGCGTATATGCGTGCGTCGTCAAGGCGTGCGTCATGCGTCGCGTGCGTCTTGTATATACACAAGGCTACACCTTCGTTACGGTCGGTTCGTTGTATTTGTTTTGGTATGTTCAGTGGTGTGTGCACTTTGTAGCCACACCGGTGTTACGATCTTCGTTTGTTCTTTATTTTTACCAGTTACGTATATAATAAAATATGTATACTGGATACCTCGCTGCACCTTGGTCCACTTTTGTCGACGGTCGTGACAGCCTGCCATAGCCTGAGGGACACTGAATAGTAACATCTGCATAGTAAGCAGTAACTTACTTATTATTGCTGTTATTGTTATTACTATTATTGTTACTACTAATATTATTGTTGTTTATCATTCCGTATAGTAGTGGTATGGGTAGTAACGGTAATGATGGCAGTTTAATGATGATGGTGATAGCAGTAGTAGTGATGATGATGGTAGTTGTAGTACAGATGTAGATTACCGTTATTTAGTTATAAGTTGGTTATAGTTTAATTTTCCATATTTATATTTTTATATTTATTACAATTCTACTATTGACTGTTACCATTTTATTGTTATTATTTTTGTATTTAATTTTGTATTATTATTTACTACCATTTTATATTATTATTTGTTATTGTTTATAATTTTATTACAATGTATATTGTATACATTGTTGCTTTGGCAATATTGACACAATGTTTTTCATGCCAATAAAGCAGCTTGAATTTGAATTTGAGAGAGAGAGAGACAGAGAGAGAGAGAGACAGAGAGAGAGCCAGAGAGAGAGAGAGCCAGAGAGCCAGAGAGCCAGAGAGAGAGGTGTGTGTGCTCAGGTGTGTGTTCAGGTGTTTGTTTTACAAGTTAAATGCAGAGGAAGGGTTTACAATAATTGGCAGCTTTAACCATCAAAGAGATGAAAAACAGCACAGGCCTAGCCTTAATGAGAGGTGTCAGGGAAGGAGGGGGAGACAGGGAGGAGAGGAAATACACAGCTAATTAGTCCTGTGTGTTTCTCATCGACTGAACGATATCTCAGAGTTGTCAGGGTTTGGAGGACGAAAACAAGGACCTGATCCTTGACATGTCAGACACACACACAGTCAGGGAGTATCGCTTGGCATAGGCACTCAGCCCCAGTTAGCTAATTAGAACCAGGGCATTGTGGGTAGTGACTGGCTTGCAGGTTTGTAACACGCCTGAGAGATTGGGGTTCACACACACCCTCCATAAAACACACACCCTATACAGACTGCAACAGTCCAATGCTAGACAAGACTCTCTTCATCAGGCTGGGCTATGGGTAGACTAGAGCTCTGTTTGAATACCCATACTAGTATGAGTATATACTACATACTATGACCTATTAGTTAATTTTTGTATACTGTAAACTAACGGTATCCTTTCAGTTGAGCCTACTAGCACTATCAAATCAAATCAAAGTGTATTTGTCACGTGCGCCGAATACAACAGGTGTAGACCTTACAGTGAAATGCTTACATACAGGCTCTAACCAACAGTGCAAAAAAAATATATGTAACAATGAAAAAAAAACAATGCAAAAAGTCCGGGTAGCCATTTGATTACCTGTTCAGGAGTCTTATGGCTTGGGGGTAAAAACTGTTGAGAAGCCTTTTTGTCCTAGACTTGGCACTCCGGTACCGCTTGCCATGTGGTAGTAGAGAGAACAGTCTATGACTGGGGTGGCTGGGGTCTTTGACAATTTTTAGGGCCTTCCTCTGACACCGCCTGGTGTAGAGGTCCTGGATGGCAGGCAGCTTAGCCCCAGTGATGTACTGGGGTGTACGCACTACCCTCTGTAGTGCCTTGCGGTCGGAGGCCGAGCAATTGCCGTACCAGGCAGTGATGCAACCAGTCAGGATGCTCTCGATGTTGAGGTAGAACCTTTTGAGGATCTGAGGACCCATGCCAAATCTTTTTTGTTTCCTGAGGGGGAATAGGCTTGTCGTGCCCTCGTCACGACTGTCTTGTGATTGGACCATTCTAGTTTGTTGGTGATGTGGACACCAAGGAACTTGAAGCTCTCAACCTGCTCCACTACAGCCCCGTCGATGAGAATGGGGGCGTGCTCTATCCTCCTATTTCCTGTAGTCCACAATCATCTCCATAGTCTTGGTTACGTTGAGGGAGAGGTTGTTGTCCTGGCACCACACGGCCAGGTCTCTGACCTCCTCCCTGTAGGCTGTCTCGTCGTTGATCAGGCCTACCACTGTTGTGTCATCTGCAAACTTAATGACGGTGTCGTTGGAGTCGTGCCTGGCCATGCAGGCGTGGGTGAACAGGGAGTACAAGAGGGGACTGAGCATGCACCCCTGGGGAGCTCCAGTGTTGAGGATCAGAGTGGCAGATGTGTTGCTACCTACCCTCACCACCTGGGGGAGGCCCGTCAGGAAGTCCAGGATCCAGTTGCAGAGGGAGGTGTTTAGTCCCAGGATCCTTAGCTTAGTGATGAGCTTTGAGGGTACTATGGTGTTGAACGCTGAGCTGTAGTCAATGAATAGCATTCTCACATAAGTGTTCCTTTTGTCCAGGTGGGAAAGGGCAGTGTGGAGTGCAATACAGATTGCATCATCTGTGGATCTGTTTGGGCGGTATGCAAATTGGAGGGGGTCTAGGGTTTCTGGGATAATGGTGTTGATGTGAGCCATTACCAACCTTTCAAAGCACTTCATGGCTACGGACGTGAGTGCTACGGGTCTGTAGTCATTTAGGCAGGTTGCCTTTGTGTTCTTGGGCACAGGGACTATGGTGGTCTGCTTGAAGCATGTTGGTATTACAGACTCAATCAGGAACATGTTGAAAATGTCAGTGAAGACACCTGCCAGTTGGACAGCACATGCCCGGAGCACACGTCCTGGTAATCCGTCTGGCCCCGCAGCCTTGTGTATGTTGACTTGTTTAAAGGTCTTACTCACGTCGGCTACGGAGAGCGTGATCACACAGTCGTCTGGAACAGCTGATGCTCTCATGCATGCCTCAGTGTTGCTTGCCTCGAAGCGAGCATAGAAGTGATTTAGCTCGTCTGGTAGGCTCGTGTCACTGGGCAGCTCGTGGCTGTGCTTCCATTTGTAGTCTGTAATAGTTTGCAAGCCCTGCCACATAAGACGAGTGTCAGAGCCGGTGTAGTATGATTCAATCTTAGCCCTGTATTGACGCTTTGCCTGTTTGATGGTTCGTCGCAGGGCATAGCAGGATTTCTTGTAAGCTTTCCGGGGTTAGAGTCCCACACCTTGAAAGCGGCAGCTCTACCCTTTAGCTCAGTGCGAATGTTGCCTGTAATCCATGGCTTCTGCTTGGGGTATGTACGTACAGTCACTGTGGGGACGACGGGCTCGATGCACTTATTGATAAAGCCAGTGAGTGATGTGGTGTACTCCTCAATGCCATCGGAGGAATCCCGGAACATGTTCCAGTCTGTGATAGCAAAACAGTCCTGTAGTTTAGCGTCTGCTTCATCTGACCACTTTTTTATAGACCGAGTCACTGGTGCTTCCTGCTTTAATTTTTGCTTGTAAGCAGGAATCAGGAGGATAGAATTATGGTCAGATTTACCAAATGGAGGGCGAGGGAGAGCTTTGTACGCGTCTCTGTGTGTAGAGTACAGGTGATCTAGAATTTTTTTTTCCTCTGGTTGCACATTTAACATGTTGATGGAGATTTGGTAGAACTGATTTAAGTTTCCCTGCATTAAAGTCTCCAGCCACTAGGAGCGCTGCCTCTGGGTGAGTGGTTTCCTGTTAGATTATTTCCTTATACAGCTGACTGAGTGCGGTCTTAGTGCCAGCATCTGTCTGTGGTGGTAAATAAACAGCCACGAAAAGTATAGCTGAAAACTCTCTAGGCAAGTAGTGTGGTCTGCAATTTATCACAATATACTCTACTTCAGGCGAGCAAAATCTAGAGACTTCCTTAGATTTCGTGCACCAGCTGTTGTTTACAAATATGCACAGACCGCCCCCCCTCATCTTACCGGAGTGTGCTGTTCTATCTTGCCAGTGTAGCGTGTATCCCGCTAGCTGAATATCCATGTCGTCATTCAGTCCACGATCCCGTGAAACATAGGATGTTGCAGTTTTTAATGTCCCGTTGGTAGGATATTTGTGATCGTACCTCGTCTAATTTATTGTCCAATGATTGCACGTTGGCGAGTAGTATTGACGGTAACGGCAGTTTCCCAATCGCCTCCTCCGGGTCCTGACCAGGCACCCGGCTCTTTTCCCCCTGTACCTGCGTCGCTTCCTCTTGCAAATAACTGGGATGTCGGCCCTGCCGGGTGTTTTGAGAATATCATGTGCGTCTTGCTTGTCTACCGGAAGTTGATGCCTCTTACCTCTTGCTAGCTTGTTAGCATAACAAATTACTAGCTAGACATCTTACGACTTTGAGTGTTCGTTAATTCAATCTGGAGTGCCAGAGTGCACTCTGGGCGTTTGTAAATTCAGAGTGTTGTCAGATTGTCCGTTTGTAAATTCAGGAGCGTTCAGAGCGCATCTGGCCGAGGAGTAGGATTGACCTCAAATGGCAGTCAAGCACCCAAACTAACTGGCTAACTTGCTACAGTAGCTACTTCTACACACAAATGAGAGAACAGCTCACTATGACCATTTTACTCGCCCTAGCTAGCACAGCTGGTCAGGCTGTTTTCATGTTATCCAGAGCATTGGTGACTGGAACTGTGCTGCCGGCAACTATTTAATTACGTTTTTTTTGCCGACATTTACTGACACTGGCCATATCAGTTATTCTGCGAGTAGATAGCCAGAGTGAATTTACGAACACACCCGAATTAACAATGTCCATTGAGAACGCACAACGACTATACCACTTAGCTAAGAATGACGTGAATAATCAAGTCAATAAAAGTTGGGTAGTTAGTTAGATAGCATACAGTTTGATGTATTAGTAGCCAACTAAGGTTAGGTAGCTAGCTAACATACATAGGGCTGTAATGATATGCTATGCGGTTCGTAAGGATAGCGTAGCTAACAAATTGTCAGTAAATTTTGAAGCCACGCCCATTTTCAGAAGAATTGCATTATGGGCCCTAAAAGCACTGAAATAGTGTCCACTGCTTGTATACTTCGTATTTTGGCGAATGTAGCACGACATCCAGGAACCTGGCATACTAACTATATCCATACTATGACCAATAAGCATACTACATACTCAATTTACGCCACAAATAGTGCTGTTAGTGAGGATAGTATGAGTATTCGAACACAGCTTAGGACTTCGTCAGAAACTGCTTCATGGGTCGACCGGACAAAGCCTACTGCAGCATCTCATAAAACAGACTGCCTGTCCTGTCCGGTTCCACTTAGGATGTTTGCATTGCCTCTCTTCCGTCAGTTCCTGACATGAGTTTACACTTGGCAGACCAGGATACACCTCAGCTCAGCCAATCACACTCAACCTCCATCAAACACACACACACACACACACACACTCATATACAAACACACACACACCACGCAGTGCTAACCTCTGGCAGCCATTGTTAAACATGTGGAACAAAAGTGAGCATGGTCCCATCCCCAGACTGTCTTCCACCTTCACCGTTATTTTTCGTGGTCCACACCAGTCCTCCAAAACACACCCTCATCTCCACTGAAAACCATGACCATGATGATGATGATGATGATGGTGGCGATGACGACGTTAGGAATGACCACTGTCAGTTGTGCAATGCCCTTGTAACATCAACAGATGATGTTTAGAAATCATGAGAAGTCCTTAGCTGTCGTTGTAAATACATAAACATATCGCTCAGTGTTTGTGTATAGAAGGAAAAACATACTGCTTTCAAAGGAGAAAACAACAAAAAATCCACATGGGAATTTTGTCCTGGTTGAGTAAGACTTTCCATGTTACCGGAAAGTGACTCGTTCAACCTGAATTCTGGAAAATTAAGCATTTTTATTGGATAAGTATCCCACACGGCAACCTTTAGCGAAAACAATTAGCTAAAAAAAAACCTGTGTTGACCTGAAAGGTGATTCATGTGTGGCGCTAGAGTAGCGACGGCTGTGGGGCGGGCTGGCTAACTGACTAACGCTGAGGTGAGGTCTTATGAACAACAGCTGTTCTCTCACCAACCAACCCAGAGAAAACAAACTCAGTCTGTTTAGAACCAACAATTAGCATCCATCTCATCCACTTAGCCAGACCAACACACACAGATGCACTGTAACTCAATGGAGGGCTCAATGGAGTCATTCTCAAGCCTACAGAGCCGTAGACAGCCTTCTCAACCCTACCCTGCCCTACATAGCCCTACACAGCTCTACACAGCCCTACATAGCCATACACAGCTGTACACATCCCTACATAGCCCTACACAGCCCTAAATAGCCCTGCACAGCTCTACACAACCCTACATAGCTCTACTCAGCCCTACATAGCGCTACACAGCCTACCCGGCCCTACACAGCACTACACAGCCCTACATAGCTCTAACCAGCCTACCCAGCCCTACATAGCTCTGCACAGCCCTACATAGCTCTACACAGCCTACCCGGATGGAGATGGCGCCCGGATGGGGATGGCTGCCGTTTTATGTGCTCCTTTTTTATGTTTTTATTTGACCTTTATTTAACCAGGTCGGCCAGTTGAGAAGTTCTCATTTACAACTGCGACCAGGCCAAGATAAAGCAAAGCAGTTTGATACATACAACAACACAGAGTTACATACAGTCAATAATACAGTAGAAAAATATATATATATATACAATGTGTGCAAATGAGGTAAGATAAGGAACATAAGGCAATAAATAGGCCATGGTGGCAAAGTAATTACAATATAGCAATTTAACACTGGGTCTGGCAATGAGTATGTAGCGAGGGCCAGCCGACTAGAGCATACAGGTCGCAGTAGTGGGTGGTATAAGGGGCTTTGGTGACAAAGCGGATGGCACTGTGATAGACTGCATCCAGTTTGCTGAGTAGAGTATTGGAAGCTGTTTTGTAGATGACATCGCCGAAGTCGAGGATCGGAAGGATAGTCAGTTTTGCTAGTACAAGTTTGGCAGCATGAGTGAAGGAGGCTTAGTTGCGAAATAGAAAGCCGATTCTAGATTTAATTTTGGATTGGAGATGTTTAATGTGAGTCTGGAAGGAGAGTTTACAGTGTCCGTCCAGGGTAGTGATGCTAGTCGGGCGGGCGGGTGCAGGCAGCGAACGGTTGAAAAGCATGCATTTGGTTTTACTAGCGTTTAAGAGCAGTTGGAGGCCACGGAAGGAGTGTTGTATGGCATTGAAGCTCGTTTGGAGGTTAGTTAACACAGTGTCCAAAGAAGGGCCAGAAGTATACAGAATGGTGCCGTCCAGGGTAGTGATGCTAGTCGGGCGGGCGGGTGCAGGCAGCGAACGGTTGAAAAGCATGCATTTGGTTTTACTAGCGTTTAAGAGCAGTTGGAGGCCACGGAAGGAGTGTTGTATGGCATTGAAGCTCGTTTGGAGGTTAGTTAACACAGTGTCCAAAGAAGGGCCAGAAGTATACAGAATGGTGTCGTCTGCATAGAGGTGGATCAGAGAATCACCAGCAGCAAGAGCGACATCATTGATGTACACAGAGAAGAGAGTCGGCCCAAGAATTGAACCCTGCGGCACCCCCATAGGGACTGCCAGAGGCCCGGACAACAGGCCCTCCGATTTAACACACTGAACTCTGTCGGCAAAGTAGTTGGTGAACCAGGCGAGGCAATCATTAGAGAAACCAAGGCTGTTGAGTCTGCCGATAAGGATGTGGTGATTGACAGAGTCGAAAGCCTTGGCCAGGTCAATGAATAAGGCTGCACAGTAATAATGTCTCTTATCGATGGCGGTTATGATATCGTTTAGTACCTTGAGCGTGGCTGAGGTGCACCCGTGACCATCTGTGCTATTCTGTTTGTTTGTTCGCGTTGTTTGTGGCTCGCCCTCCATTTGGCCATTCTGACCATAACTCTATCCTCCTGATTCTTGCTTACAAGCAAAAACTAAAGGAGGAAGTACCAGTGACTCGCTCAATAAGGAAGTGGTCAGAAGACGCAAATGCTAAGCTACAGGACTGTTTTGCTAGCACAGAATGGAATATGTTCAGGGATTCCTCCGATGGCTTTGAGGAGTATACCACATCATAAGTGCATCGATGACGTCGTCCCCACAGTGACCGTATGTACATACCCCAACCAGAAGCCATGGATTACAGGCAACATCCGCACTGAGCTAAAGGCTAGAGCTGCCGCTTTCAAGGAGTGGGACTCTAACCCGGACGCTTATAAGAAATCCCGCTATGCCTTTCGATGAACCATCAAACAGGGAAAGCGTCAATACAGGACTAAGATTGAATCGTACTACACCGGCTCAGACGCTCGTCAGATGTGGCAGAGCTTGCAAACTATTACGGACAACAAAGGGAAGCACATCCGCAAGCTGCCCTGTGACACAAGTCAACATACACAAGGCTGTGGGGCCAGACGGATTACCAGGACGTGTGCTCCGGGCATGTGCTGACCAACTGGCAGGTGTCTTCACTGACATTTTCAACATGTCCCTGATTGAGTCTGTAACACCAACATGTTTCAAGCAGACCACCATAGTCCCTGTGCCCAAGAACACTAAGGCAACCTGCCTAAATGACTACAGACCCGTAGCACTCACGTCCATAGCCATGAAGTGCTTTGAAAGGTCAGTAATGGCTCACATCAACACCATTATCCCAGAAACCCTAGACCCACTCCAATTTGCATACCGCCCCAACAGATTCACAGATGATGCAATCTGTATTACACTCCACACTGCCCATTCCCACCTGGACAAAAGGAACACCTATGTGAGAATGCTATTCTTTGACTACAGCTCAGCGTTCAACACAATGTGTCCCCAGATCCTCAAAAATTAGAGAGCATCCTGACTGGTTGCATCACCGCCTGGTTTGGCAACTGCTCGGCCTCTGACCGCAAGGCACTACAGAGGTTAGTGCGTACGGCCCAGTACATCACCGGGGCCAAGCTTCCTGCCATCCAGGACTTCTATACCAGGCGGTGTCAGAGGATGGCCCCAAAAAAAAACAAGGACTCCAGCCACCCTAGTCATATACTGTTCTCTCTGCTACCGCACGGCAAGCGGTACCGGAGCGCCAAGTCTAGGTCAAAAGGCTTCTTAACAGTTTCTACCCCCAAGCCATAAGACTCTTGAACAGTTGGCTACCCAGACTAGTTGCATTGTCCCCACCCCCCATTTTTATGCTGCAGCTACTCTGTTTATTATCCATGCATAGTCACTTTACCTCTACCTACAGGATCATATTACCTCAATTAACCGGTGCCCCCACACATTGACTCTGTACCGGAACCCTCTGTATATAGCCTCACTACTGTTATTTTATTGTTGCTCCTTAATTACTTGTTATATATATTTTTAAAACATCTTCATGAAACTGCATTGTTGGTTAAGAGCTTGTAAGTAAGCATTTCGCTGTAAGGTCTACACCTGTTGTACTCAGCGCATGTGACAAATAAACTTGATTTGATCATCAATCTCCAATCATAACCACTCGTATCCTCATCCTCAATCTCCATAGTCATAGTGGAGGCACACACTAACTGGCTCTGTGGTTTCCCTGCATCTGTTCCATTGTATATCTATCAGTCTGAGTTCATGTTTATGTGGTCAGCAACAGTGAGGTGGTCTGACTGTGTGAGCAGGGCCAGTTAATACCTGCCTATGACATCACACTAACTGTAAAAAGAATGAGTAAACATCCTTTACACTCAGCATGGGTCCTGTCCTTCATCTACAGACAATCCATCTATATCCCATTCTATCTGGAAGGAATTCTGTCACTTCACACTAGTCTTTCTCCTTCTCATACTTCCTGTCCAGTCTATGATGCTGGAGACTCCATCCTCTTTTTCCTACTCGGTCATTCTCTCAATTCCTTTGTCCCCCTAACCCGTAAACTCTCTCTCTTTCCTGCAATCGTCATTTTCTTCAACTCTTTCCCTCTGCCGCCCTCCTGGCCTAGCATACCTTTTCAGACAGGGCCTCCTCCAGTGTGGTCAGAGCTGTGTCTGTGTTGCTGGAGTCAGTCTGGAGACCCTTGACTCTGTCTCTCAGACCCGCCAGCTGCTTGTCCTTGTCCTTTAACTGCTCCAGAAGATTCTCTATCTGAGTAGAGAAAGAGGGAGAGAGAGGTTAATGTCAGGTTAGTGTTAGATGGAGAGAGAGGGCAGAGAGAGGTGAATGTCAGGTTAGTGTTAGATGGAGAGAGAGGGCAGAGAGAGGTGAATGTCAGGTTAGTGTTAGATGGAGTGAGAGGGAGAGAGAGGTGAATGTCAGGTTAGTGTTAGATGGAGAGAGAGGGCAGAGAGAGGTTAATGTCAGGTTAGTGTTAGATGGCGATAGAGGGCAGAGAGAGGTGAATGTCAGGATACTGTTAGAGCGAGAGAGAGGACAGAGAGAGGTGAATGTCAGGTTAGTGTTAGATGGAGAGAGAGGGCAGAGAGAGGTGAATGTCAGGTTAGTGTTAGATGGAGAGAGAGGGCAGAGAGAGGTGAATGTCAGGTTAGTGTTAGATGGAGAGAGAGGGCAGAGAGAGGTTAATGTAAGGTTAGTGTTAGATGGAGAGAGAGGGCAGAGAGGTTAATGTCAGGTTAGTGTTAGATGGAGAGAGAGGGCAGAGAGGTGAAAGTCAAGTTAGTGTTAGATGGAGAGAGAGGGCACAGAGAGGAGAATGTAAGGTTAGTGTTAGATGGAGAGAGAGGGCAGAGAGAGGTTAATGTCAGGTTAGTGTTAGATGGCGATAGAGGACAGAGAGAGGTGGATGTCAGGTTAGTGTTAGATGGCGATAGAGGGCAGAGAGAGGTTAATGTCAGGTTAGTGTTAGATGGCGATAGAGGGCAGAGAGAGGTGAATGTCAGGATACTGTTAGAGCGAGAGAGAGGACAGAGAGAGGTGAATGTCAGGTTAGTGTTAGATGGAGAGAGAGGGCAGAGAGAGGTGAATGTCAGGTTAGTGTTAGATGGAGAGAGAGGGCAGAGAGAGGTTAATGTAAGGTTAGTGTTAGATGGAGAGAGAGGGCAGAGAGGTTAATGTCAGGTTAGTGTTAGATGGAGAGAGAGGGCAGAGAGGTGAAAGTCAAGTTAGTGTTAGATGGAGTGAGAGGGCAGAGAGAGGTGAATGTCAGGTTAGTGTTAGAGGGAGAGAGAGGGCAGAGAGAGGTGAATGTCAAGTTAGTGTTAGATGGAGAGAGAGGGCAGAGAGAGGTTAATGTAAGGTTAGTGTTAGATGGAGAGAGAGGGCAGAGAGAGGTGAATGTCAGGTTAGTGTTAGATGGAGAGAGAGGGCAGAGGGCAGAGAGAGGTGAATGTCAGGTTAGTGTTAGATGGAGAGAGAGGGCAGAGAGGTGAATGTCAGGTTAGTGTTAGATGGAGAGAGAGGGCAGAGAGAGGTGAATGTCAGGTTAGTGTTAGATGGAGAGAGAGGGCAGAGAGAGGTGAATGTCAGGTTAGTGTTAGATGGAGAGAGAGGGCAGAGAGAGGTGAATGTCAGGTTAGTGTTAGATGGAGAGAGAGGGCAGAGAGAGGTGAATGTCAGGTTAGTGTTAGATGGAGAGAGAGGGCAGAGAGGTGAATGTCAGGTTAGTGTTAGATGGAGAGAGAGGGCAGAGAGAGGTGAATGTCAGGTTAGTGTTAGATGGAGAGAGAGGGCAGAGAGAGGAGAATGTCAAGTTAGTGTTAGATGGAGAGAGAGGGCAGAGAGAGGTGAATGTCAGGTTAGTGTTAGATGGAGAGAGAGGGCAGAGAGAGGTGAATGTCAGGTTAGTGTTAGATGGAGAGAGAGGGCAGAGAGAGGTGAATGTCAGGTTAGTGTTAGATGGAGAGAGAAGGCAGAGAGAGGTGAATGTCAGGTTAGTGTTAGATGGAGTGAGAGGGCAGAGAGAGGAGAATGTCAAGTTAGTGTTAGATGGAGAGAGAGGGCAAAGAGAGGTTAATGTAAGGTTAGTGTTAGATGGAGAGAGAGGGCAGAGAGAGGTGAATGTCAGGTTAGTGTTAGATGGAGTGAGAGGGCAGAGAGAGGTGAATGTCAAGTTAGTGTTAGATGGAGAGAGAGGGCAGAGAGAGGTTAATGTAAGGTTAGTGTTAGATGGAGAGAGAGGGCAGAGAGAGGTGAATGTCAGGTTAGTGTTAGATGGAGAGAGAGGGCAGAGGGCAGAGAGAGGTGAATGTCAGGTTAGTGTTAGATGGAGAGAGAGGGCAGAGAGGTGAATGTCAGGTTAGTGTTAGATGGAGAGAGAGGGCAGAGAGAGGTGAATGTCAGGTTAGTGTTAGATGGAGAGAGAGGCAGAGAGAGGTGAATGTCAGGTTAGTGTTAGATGGAGAGAGAGGGCAGAGAGAGGTGAATGTCAGGTTAGTGTTAGATGGAGAGAGAGGGCAGAGAGAGGTGAATGTCAGGTTAGTGTTAGATGGAGTGAGAGGGAGAGAGGTGAATGTCAGGTTAGTGTTAGATGGAGAGAGAGGGCAGAGAGAGGTGAATGTCAGGTTAGTGTTAGATGGAGTGAGAGGGCAGAGAGAGGAGAATGTCAAGTTAGTGTTAGATGGAGAGAGAGGGCAGAGAGAGGTGAATGTCAGGTTAGTGTTAGATGGAGAGAGAGGGCAGAGAGAGGTGAATGTCAGGTTAGTGTTAGATGGAGAGAGAGGGCAGAGAGAGGTGAATGTCAGGTTAGTGTTAGATGGAGAGAGAAGGCAGAGAGAGGTGAATGTCAGGTTAGTGTTAGATGGAGTGAGAGGGCAGAGAGAGGAGAATGTCAAGTTAGTGTTAGATGGAGAGAGAGGGCAGAGAGAGGTTAATGTAAGGTTAGTGTTAGATGGAGAGAGAGGGCAGAGAGGTGAATGTCAGGTTAGTGTTAGATGGAGAGAGAGGGCAGAGAGGTGAATGTCAGGTTAGTGTTAGATGGAGAGAGAGGGCAGAGAGAGGTGAATGTCAGGTTAGTGTTAGATGGAGAGAGAGGGCAGAGAGAGGTGAATGTCAGGTTAGTGTTAGATGGAATGAGAAGGCAGAGAGAGGTGAATGTCAGGTTAGTGTTAGATGGAGAGAGAGGGCAGAGAGAGGTGAATGTCAGGTTAGTGTTAGATGGAGAGAGAGGGCAGAGGGCAGAGAGAGGTGAATGTCAGGTTAGTGTTAGATGGAGAGAGAGGGCAGAGGGCAGAGAGAGGTGAATGTCAGGTTAGTGTTAGATGGAGAGAGAGGGCAGAGAGAGGTGAATGTCAGGTTAGTGTTAGATGGAGAGAGAGGGCAGAGAGAGGTGAATGTCAGGTTAGTGTTAGATGGAGAGAGAGGGCAGAGAGAGGTGAATGTCAGGTTAGTGTTAGATGGAGAGAGAGAGCAGAGAGAGGAGAATGTCAGGATACTGTTAGAGCGAGAGAGAGGACAGAGAGAGGTGAATGTCAGGTTAGTGTTAGATGGAGAGAGAGGGCAGAGAGGTGAAAGTCAAGTTAGTGTTAGATGGAGTGAGAGGGCAGAGAGAGGTTAATGTCAGGTTAGTGTTAGATGGAGAGAGAGGGCAGAGAGAGGTGAATGTCAGGTTAGTGTTAGATGGCGATAGAGGACAGAGAGAGGTGGATGTCAGGTTAGTGTTAGATGGAGAGAGAGGGCAGAGAGAGGTGAATGTCAGGTTAGTGTTAGATGGAGAGAGAGGGCAGAGAGAGGTTAATGTCAGGTTAGTGTTAGATGGAGAGAGAGGGCAGAGAGAGGTGAATGTCAGGTTAGTGTTAGAGGGAGAGAGAGAGGTGAATGTCAGGTTAGTGTTAGTTTGGCATTCATAAATACAGTACAAACCCCAAATCTGTTTTCATAAGAGGTCAGTGACTGGGAGACATCATAACATAACGAAGGTTACAAGACATACCAAAACAAGAGGCATACTTTAAAGTGAAGTGCACAGAAATAAAAGGACCACAAAAAACTGGCTTGATCCAGCTGAGTAATATATAAACTGGCTTGATCCAGCTGACTAATACAAAACCTGGCTTGATCCAGCTGACTAATACATAAACTGTCTTGATCCAGCTGACTAATACATAACCTGGCTTGATCCAACTGACTAATACATAAACTGGCTTGATCCAGCTGACTAATACATAAACTGGCTTGATCCAGCTGACTAATATATAAACTGGCTTGATCCAGCTGACTAATACATAAACTGGCTTGATCCAGCTGACTAATATATAAACTGGCATTATCCAGCTGACTAATACATAACCTTGCTTGATCCAGCTGACTAATACATAACCTGGCTTGATCCAGCTGACTAATATATAACCTGGCTTGATCCAGCTGACTAAAACATAAACTGGCTTGATCCAGCTGACTAATACATAACCTGGCTTGATCCAGCTGACTAATATATAAACTGGCTTGATCCAGCTGACTAATACAAAAACTGGCTTGATCCAGCTGACTAATATATAAACTGGCTTGATCCAGCTGACTAATACATAAACTGGCTTGATCCAGCTGACTAATACATAAACTGGCTTGATCCAGCTGACTAATATATAAACTGGCTTGATCCAGCTGACTAATACATAAACTGGCTTGATCCAGCTGACTAATATATAAACTGGCTTGATCCAGCTGACTAATATATAAACTGGCTTGATCCAGCTGACTAATACATAACCTGGCTTGATCCAGCTGACTAATATATAAACTGGCTTGATCCAGCTGACTAATATATAAACTGGCTTGATCCAGCTGACTAATATATAAACTGGCTTGATCCAGCTGACTAATACATAAACTGGCTTGATCCAGCTGACTAATACATAACCTGGCTTGATCCAGCTGACTAATATATAAACTGGCTTGATCCAGCTGACTAATATATAAACTGGCTTGATCCAGCTGACTAATATATAACCTGGCTTGATCCAGCTGACTAATATATAAACTGGCTTGATCCAGCTGACTAATACATAAACTGGCTTGATCCAGCTGACTAATACATAACCTGGCTTGATCCAGCTGACTAATATATAAACTGGCTTGATCCAGCTGACTAATACATAAACTGGCTTGATCCAGCTGACTAATATATAACCTGGCTTGATCCAGCTGACTAATATATAAACTGGCTTGATCCAGCTGACTAATATATAAACTGGCTTGATCCAGCTGACTAATATATAAACTGGCTTGATCCAGCTGACTAATACATAAACTGGCTTGATCCAGCTGACTAATATATAAACTGGCTTGATCCAGCTGACTAATATATAAACCTGGCTTGATCCAGCTGACTAATATATAAACCTGGCTTGATCCAGCTGACTAATACATAAACTGGCTTGATCCAGCTGACTAATATATAAACTGGCTTGATCCAGCTGACTAATACATAAACTGGCTTGATCCAGCTGACTAATATATAAACTGGCTTGATCCAGCTGACTAATATATAACCTGGCTTGATCCAGCTGACTAATACATAAACTGGCTTGATCCAGCTGACTAATATATAACCTGGCTTGATCCAGCTGACTAATACATAAACTGGCTTGATCCAGCTGACTAATACATAAACTGGCTTGATCCAGCTGACTAATACATAAACCTGGCTTGATCCAGCTGACTAATACATAAACTGGCTTGATCCAGCTGACTAATATATAAACTGGCTTGATCCAGCTGAATAATATATAACCTGGCTTGATCCAGCTGACTAATACATAAACTGGCTTGATCCAGCTGACTAATATATAAACTGGCATGATCCAGCTGACTAATACATAAACTGGCTTGATCCAGCTGACTAATATAAAACCTGGCTTGATCCAGCTGACTAAAACATAAACTGGCTTGATCCAGCTGACTAATATATAACCTGGCTTGATCCAGCTGACTAATACATAAACTGGCTTGATCCAGCTGACTAATACATAGCCTGGCTTGATCCAGCTGACTAATACATAACCTGGCTTGATCCAGCTGACTAATATATAACTGGCTTGATCCAGCTGACTAATATATAAACTGGCTTGATCCAGCTGACTAATACACAAACTGGCTTGATCCAGCTGACTAATATATAAACTGGCTTGATCCAGCTGACAATAATATAAACTGGCTTGATCCAGCTGACTAATACATAAACTGGCTTGATCCAGCTGACTAATATATAAACTGGCTTGATCCAGCTGACTAATATATAACCTGGCTTGATCCAGCTGACTAATACATAAACTGGCTTGATCCAGCTGACTAATACATAACCTGGCTTGATCCAGCTGACTAATACATAAACTGGCTTGATCCAGCTGACTAATACATAAACTGGCTTGATCCAGCTGACTAATATATAAACTGGCTTGATCCAGCTGACTAATACATAAACTGGCTTGATCCAGCTGACTAATATATAACCTGGCTTGATCCAGCTGACTAATATATAAACTGGCTTGATCCAGCTGACTAATACATAACCTGGCTTGATCCAGCTGACTAATATATAAACTGGCTTGATCCAGCTGACTAATATATAAACTGGCTTGATCCAGCTGACTAATACATAAACTGGCTTGATCCAGCTGACTAATATATAAACTGGCTTGATCCAGCTGACTAATATATAAACTGGCTTGATCCAGCTGACTAATATAAACTGGCTTGATCCAGCTGACTAATATATAAACCTGGCTTGATCCAGCTGACTAATATATAAACTGGCTTGATCCAGCTGACTAATATATAACCTGGCTTGATCCAGCTGACTAATATATAAACTGGCTTGATCCAGCTGACAATAATATAAACTGACTTGATCCAGCTGACTAATATATAAACTGGCTTGATCCAGCTGACTAATATATAAACTGGCTTGATCCAGCTGACTAATATATAAACTGGCTTGATCCAGCTGACTAATATATAAACTGGCTTGATCCAGCTGACTAATATATAACCTGGCTTGATCCAGCTGACTAATATATAACCTGGCTTGATCCAGCTGACTAATATATAAACTGGCTTGATCCAGCTGACTAATATATAACCTGGCTTGATCCAGCTGACTAATATATAAACTGGCTTGATCCAGCTGACTAATATATAAACTGGCTTGATCCAGCTGACTAATATATAAACTGGCTTGATCCAGCTGACTAATATATAAACTGGCTTGATCCAGCTGACTAATATATAAACTGGCTTGATCCAGCTGACTAATATATAAACTGGCTTGATCCAGCTGACTAATATATAAACTGGCTTGATCCAGCTGACTAATATATAACCTGGCTTGATCCAGCTGACTAATATATAAACCTGGCTTGATCCAGCTGACTAATACATAACCTGGCTTGATCCAGCTGACTAATATATAAACTGGCTTGATCCAGCTGACTAATATATAAACTGGCTTGATCCAGCTGACTAATATATAAACTGGCTTGATCCAGCTGACTAATATATAAACCTGGCTTGATCCAGCTGACTAATATATAAACTGGCTTGATCCAGCTGACTAATACATAAACTGGCTTGATCCAGCTGACTAATATATAACCTGGCTTGATCCAGCTGACTAATATATAAACTGGCTTGATCCAGCTGACTAATACATAAACTGGCTTGATCCAGCTGACTAATATATAAACTGGCTTGATCCAGCTGACTAATACATAAACTGGCTTGATCCAGCTGACTAATACATAAACTGGCTTGATCCAGCTGACTAATACATAAACTGGCTTGATCCAGCTGACTAATATATAAACTGGCTTGATCCAGCTGACTAATATATAACCTGGCTTGATCCAGCTGACTAATATATAAACTGGCTTGATCCAGCTGACTAATATATAAACTGGCTTGATCCAGCTGACTAATATATAACCTGGCTTGATCCAGCTGACTAATATATAAACTGGCTTGATCCAGCTGACTAATACATAACCTGGCTTGATCCAGCTGACTAATATATAAACTGGCTTGATCCAGCTGACTAATACATAAACTGGCTTGATCCAGCTGACTAATATATAAACTGGCTTGATCCAGCTGACTAATACATAAACTGGCTTGATCCAGCTGACTAATATATAACCTGGCTTGATCCAGCTGACTAATATATAAACTGGCTTGATCCAGCTGACTAATATATAACCTGGCTTGATCCAGCTGACTAATATATAAACCTGGCTTGATCCAGCTGACTAATATATAAACTGGCTTGATCCAGCTGACTAATATATAACCTGGCTTGATCCAGCTGACTAATATATAAACTGGCTTGATCCAGCTGACTAATATATAAACTGGCTTGATCCAGCTGACTAATATATAAACTGGCTTGATCCAGCTGACTAATATATAAACTGGCTTGATCCAGCTGACTAATATATAAACTGGCTTGATCCAGCTGACTAATATATAACCTGGCTTGATCCAGCTGACTAATATATAAACTGGCTTGATCCAGCTGACTAATATATAAACTGGCTTGATCCAGCTGACTAATATATAAACTGGCTTGATCCAGCTGACTAATATATAAACTGGCTTGATCCAGCTGACTAATATATAAACTGGCTTGATCCAGCTGACTAATATATAAACTGGCTTGATCCAGCTGACTAATATATAACCTGGCTTGATCCAGCTGACTAATATATAAACTGGCTTGATCCAGCTGACTAATATATAACCTGGCTTGATCCAGCTGACTAATATATAAACTGGCTTGATCCAGCTGACTAATATATAAACTGGCTTGATCCAGCTGACTAATATATAACCTGGCTTGATCCAGCTGACTAATACATAACCTGGCTTGATCCAGCTGACTAATACATAACCTGGCTTGATCCAGCTGACTAATACGTGTTCCACCCGTAGCTTTATTCTTCAATTTCCTGTTTTTAACTATCTCCACATCTCCATTTCCAGAGATTTGGCTTGAGATACAGTGTGCTCTGAGATAATTAGAGATATGCCTGCAGAGATAATGAGAGATGTTCTGAGAGGACTTTATAGAGGTGTAAACAGAGGAGCAATTTAGCTTTAAAAGCTTCCGGTGGATTCTTCATCCTCTCAGTTAACTGCTCTCTGTTGAGAAGTCCTGCTGACTCACTGTTAGTAGTAGTCTACTACTCCATTCAGTTCAAAGGTCTGTCTGAATCTGTCTCAAACTGTGTTTCTGTGTTCTGCCTCTCTCCATCTCCTCTGTCTCCATCCTCTCTCTATCTCTCTCCCACTCTCCCTCTGTCCCTAAAGCATAACTGTAAATTCCCTCTACGCTGTTGAACAAACGTTGTCTGATGTCCATCCATCCTTATATCAACACAACCATGAAGCAGAGAATATATACATGTACCCTAACTGCCCCCGGCAGCAGACCAGCAGGACACTGAACAGGACACCGAACACTCACAGCCATTATGCAGCTATGGCAAAGAGACAGAGGAGCATTACAATGACAAGGACAGAACAACCAGTTTAACGAGTTACTGCTAGTTTCTCTCATGCTTGGCCCTTACCATTGAAGGCATTTGTTGCTAATTTCTACCATCAGGATCTGTTTATATCATAGGGACATGTTTCTTTATATCACTAGGATCATTAGGAAAATGTCAACCATTAACAGATCTGATCAATGATTCTCTTCCTCAGCAGGTTTTAGGGTTACACACAGACTGGAATTATTATCAAATGTACGCAAGAAATGAATCACAAGCAAGAGAACAGCCTAGCTCTAACATACATAAGCCCCACAGCCACCACAGAGGAGAGATACTGTATATAATGCCCAAGAGGGAGAGAGCTAGCATTCCAGTCATGGGTACATGGATAGATAATGCCCAAATCTCCAACAGCCATTTTACAAATGAATCCAATTAAATCATAGACTCTTGTGTTCTTATCCCCTGGAGTCAGAGGGGTTTGAGAGCGGCCATCTTGGGTTAATCTTTGGAGGGAAAGTGGTGGGAAAGTGGGAAAGGCAGCAAGGGCCCCTGGATAGATCTTGATAGGCTAATGGTTATGATTATGCCACCCAGTCGAGAGCTCTGATAGGCCGATCTACGAAAGATGAGGCGATAGGAGAGCAAACCCTTTCGGGCATGTTGGGAAAGTTTCACGTCGCCATGGCTAACTTGGCTTGATGACCTACATCTGAGGATGGCTCTGTTCTGTCTGGGTCTTTCCCTCTGGGTCTTTCCCTCTGGGTCTTTCCCTCCACACTGGAGGGACTAGGTTGATGAGACATTTCTCAGCTCTGGTCCTTAAGGACACATGATTCCCACTGTCTAATGTGGTCCTTTGGGACACTGATTCAAACCGTCTAATGTGGTCTTTAAGGACACTAAATCCCACTGTCTAATGTGGTCCTTTAGGACACTGATTCCCACCGTCTAATGTGATCCTTAAGGACACTGATTCTGACATTCTTACCACAGCTTCAGCTTCAGGCTAGTGGAGTGGGAAGAGACTTTCAAGTTTCTCGGTGTCCACATCACTAAGAAATTAACATGGTCCACACACACCCACACAGTTGTGAAGAGGGCAAAGCAGAACCTCTTCCCCCTCAGGAGGCTGAAAAGATTAGGAATGGGCCCTCAGATCCTAAAAACCACAAGCCGCTACAGAGGGCACAGCATACTGCCCAGTACATCACTGGGGCTGAGCTCCCTGCCACCCAGGACCTCAATTCCAGGCGGTGTCAGAGGACGGCCCAAAATGATTTCAAAGATTCCAGCCACCAAAGCCATACACTGTTCTCTCTGCTACCACACGGCAAGCGGTACCGGAGCACCAGGTCTGGATCCAACAGGACACTGAACAGCTTCTACCCCCAAGCCATGAGACTGAGAAACAAGACTGCTAAGTAGCTAATCAAATGGTGACCCGCAATACCTGCATTTTTGCACTAACTCTCTTGCATTGACTTTATGCAAACACTCACACATAGAGTACCTGTCAAAAGTTTGGACACAACTACTCATTCCAGGGTTTTTCTTAACTTTTCTTCATTGTAGAATAATAGTGAAGACATCAAAACTCTGAAATAACACATATGGAGTCATGTAGTCACCCAAAATGTTATTTTATATTTGAAATTCTTCAAAGTAGTCACCCTTTGCCATGATGGCAGCTTTGCACACTCTTAGCATTCTCTCAACCAGCTTCATTTAAATTAACAGGTATGCCTTGTTAAAAGTTAATTTCTGCAATTTCTTTCCTTCTTAATGTGTTTGATCCAATCAGTTGTGTTGAGACAAGGTAGAGGGGTATACAGAAGATAACCCTATTTGGTAAAATATATTATGCCATATTGCCATATTATGGCAAGAACAGCTCAAATAAGCAACAAGAAATGACAGTCCATAATTTCTTTAAGACATGAAGGTCAATAAATACGGAACATTTCAGTGCAGTCGCAAAAACCATAAAACATTATGACGAAACTGGCTCTCATGAGGACCGCCACAGGAAAGGAAGAACCAGAGTTGACTCTGCTGCAGAGTTCATTAGAGTTAACTGCACCTCAGATTGCAGCCCAAATAAATGCTTCACAGAGTTCAAGTAACAGACACATCTCAACATCAACTGTTCAGAGGAGGCTGTGTGAATCAGGACTTCATGGTCGAATTTCTGCAAAGAAGCCACAACTAAAGGACACCAATAATAAGAAGAGACGTGCTTGGGCCAACAAACACGAGCAGTTGGTCCCCCTTTGCTGCTATAACAGCCTCCACTCTTCTGGGAAGGCTTTCCACTAGATGTTGGAGAAAGAATTGCGGGGACCATTCTTCCACAAGACCGTTAGTGAGGTCAGGCACTGATGTTGGGCGATTAGGCCTGGCTCGCAGTCGGCGATAACCACATCCCAATGTGGTTCAATAGGGTTGAGGTCAGGGCTCTCTGTAGGCCGGTCAAGTTCTTCAACACCAATCTCGACAAACCATTTCTGTATGGAACTCACTTTGTGCACGGGGGCATTGTTATGCTGAAACAGGAAAGGGCATTCCCCAAATTGTTGCCACAAAAATGGAAGCACAGAATCAACTAGAATGTAATTGTATGCTGTAGCGTTACCATTTCCCTTCATTTGAACTAAGGGGCTTAGCCCGTACCATGAAAAACAGCCCCAGACCATTATTCCTCCTCCACAAAACTTTACAGTTGGAACTATGCATTGGGGCAGGTAACGTTCTCCTGGCATCCACCAAACCCAGATTCGTCCGTCTGACTGCCAGATAGTTTAGCGTGATTCATCAATCTAGAGAACGTGTTTCCACTGCTCCTGAGTCCAATGGCGGCAAGCTTTACATCACTCAAGTCGATGCTTAGCATTGAGCATGGTGATCTTAGGCTTGTGTGTGGTTGCTCGGCCATGGAAACCCATTTCATGAAGTTCATGACGAACAGTTTTTGTGCTGACGTTACTTCCAGAGGTAGTTTGGAACTACTTTTTACACACTTCAGCACTCGGCGGTCCCGTTTTGTGAGCTTGTGTGGCCTACCACTTCGCGGCTAAGCTGTTGTTTCCACTAAAACAAAAACAGCACTTACAGTTGACCAGGGCAGCTCTAGCAGTGCAGAAATTTTACCAACTGACTTGTTGGAAATGTGTGATCCTATCACAGTGCCACATTGAAAGTCACTGAGCTCTTCAGTAAGGCCATTCCATTGCCAATGTTTGTCTTTGGAGATTGGATGGCTGTGTGCTCGATTTTATACACCTGTCAGCAACAGGTGTGGCTGAAATATCCGAATCCACTCATTTGAAGGGGTGTCCACATACGTTGTAAATGTAGTGTAGCTACCTCAATTGTCTCATGCCCCTGCACATTGACTCAGTACTGGTACTCCCTCTATATAGCCATGTTACTTTTACTCGTTATTGTTATTCCTTATTCCTTGTGTCACTATTTCATTTTAAATCTTAACTCTGCATTGTTGTTTACGAAACAATTGTATTTAATGTTGATTTGACTGGGAGGAGAGATAAACAGGCTACAGGTTACAGGCTACACACACTGGACTGGGAGGAGAGATAAACAGGCTACAGGTTACACACACTGGACTGGGAGGAGAGATAAACAGGCTACAGGTTACACACACTGGACTGGGAGGAGAGATAAACAGGCTACAGGTTACACACACTGGACTGGGAGGAGATAAACAGGCTACAGGTTACACACACTGGACTGGGAGGAGATAAACAGGCTACAGGTTACACACACTGGACTGGGAGGAGATAAACAGGCTACAGGTTACACACACTGGACTGGGAGGAGATAAACAGGCTACAGGTTACACACACTGGACTGGGAGGAGATAAACAGACTACAGGTTACACACAATGGACTGGGAGGAGATAAACAGGCTACAGGTTACACACACTGGACTGGGAGGAGATAAACAGACTACAGGTTACACACAATGGACTGGGAGGAGATAAACAGGCTACAGGTTACACACAATGGACTGGGAGGAGATAAACAGGCTACAGGTTACACACAATGGACTGGGAGGAGATAAACAGACTACAGGTTACACACACTGGACTGGGAGGAGATAAACAGGCTACAGGTTACACACAATGGACTGGGAGGAGATAAACAGGCTACAGGTTACACACAATGGACTGGGAGGAGATAAACAGACTACAGGTTACACACACTGGACTGGGAGGAGATAAACTGGCTACAGGTTACACACACTGGACTGGGAGGAGATAAACAGGCTACAGGTTACACACACTGGACTGGGAGGAGATAAACAGGCTACAGGTTACACACAATGGACTGGGAGGAGATAAACAGGCTACAGGTTACACACACTGGACTGGGAGGAGATAAACAGACTACAGGTTACACACACTGGACTGGGAGGAGATAAACAGGCTACAGGTTACACACAATGGACTGGGAGGAGATAAACAGGCTACAGGTTACACACACTGGACTGGGAGGAGATAAACAGGCTACAGGTTACACACACTGGACTGGGAGGAGATAAACAGGCTACAGGTTACACACACTGGACTGGGAGGAGATAAACAGGCTACAGGTTACACACACTGGACTGGGAGGAGATAAACAGGCTACAGGTTACACACAATGGACTGGGAGGAGATAAACAGGCCTCGAGAAAGAATGAAACCCAAGAATGATCGCTCTTATCTGCACAAGAGAGTAAACAAAATAAGCCATAAACAAACAAAGTTTAGCCTGTGGTTGTGTTGAGGCTGAGAATGGAGGCTGAGAATGCACGCACGAGCCGCACGCACACACACCCCATGCTCCCTGTCCCAGTGGGCAGCACATAGCCTTATTTCAGGGCAAATTGACCATATCGCCCCCGCTCTTAGATAATGATTCCACTCTCCACTAGACTCCGTTTGCTTTGGCCAGCCAGTGCACAATAACAACCCCCCGACGAAACATTTAGCCTCGCCGCGCGGCCTTCCGTGAAATCACGAAGAAAAACGTTAAACACGACTTGACTTTCAACCTCCCGGATGAGAGCAAGTTGCGTTATTCTCCGATATGGGAAAGAATGGTGAGGAATTCTGCCAGAATTCTCTGACCCCAACGGTTAGCTACATGGATAACTGTCTTGAAAGAAAGGCCTTTTGTGGACAGGCAAGGAGCAGGATTTTTTATGTTATTTATTTATTTAACCTTTATTTAACTAGGCAAGTCAGTTAAGAACAAATTCTTATTTACAATGAAGGCCTACCAGAAGCCAAAAGGCCTCCTGAGGGGACGGGGGCTGGGATAAAAATAAAGAAATAATAATATATAAAAATATAGGACAAAACACACAACACGACAAGAGAGACAACACAACACTACATAAAGAGAGACCTAAGACAACAACATAGCAAGGCAGCAACACAACATGACAACAACATGGTAGCAACACAAAACATGGTAGCAGCACAAAACATGGTAGAACATTATAGCACAAAGGGCAAGAAGGTAGAGACAACAATTCATCACGCAAAGCCTATAATGACCATTGGGAAGCAGAAGGGCGGCAGGGTAGCCTAGTGGTTAGAGCGTTGGACAAGTAACCCGAAAGGTTACAAGTTCAATTTCCCGAGCTGACAAAGTACAAATCTGTCGTTCTGCCCCTGAACAGGCAGTTAACCCACTGTTCCTAGGCCGTCATTGAAAATTAGAATTTGTTCTTAACTGACTTGCCTAGTAAAATAAAGATAAAAAATATATTTTTTTAAATAAAAAAATCGAATAAAAAAAAGGTCCCCTAACAGTAGTTGATCTACTCTACTCTGGGCCAAGATATCACTGTCATCATCTCCGACACACAGAGATACCTAATATCTAGAAACAAGACAAGCACACAGATAACATCCACCACATCCCATCAGTATCCCTCCATTTTAGAATACGGAACACAAAGACTCTACTGACTTACGATTGTGCAAATGCACACACATTCCTTCACTTTTACACATTTCGTACAACTACAGTACAAACCAACTACACACCATTGTCCCTCGTCCATGACACACAACGCCACTCCTCCAGACCAGCTACAGTGGAGGCCGTCTGATTCCTCTGCCCATAGAGCAGCCAGTGAGGTAGGAACTGTAGTATCAACACTATGACGTCAGTCTCTGTCTTCTCCCACACGGCCTCACCACTGTTTACAGACATGTTGTTTTGACTGGGATAACTTTAATCGACACAGCGATAGGACAAAGACAGGTCCCTGTCCACATTGGGATTGATGCTAGTGGCCCCTGACCTCAACCCTGACAGTCCAGCTAAAACTAAAGCTAGATACTAGTTTCTGACCCGACCAACCGCCACTGGACGCGGTTTATGATTACACAGCGCACATTCATGATTAGAGAGAGCATATTTGTCAGGAATTCTAATGTTATAGGAGACATTGCATCTGAAACAGTATCACGTCTGGTTCCTCTGCTGAAGTCTTGATCTATTAGGAGCTCTGTCTGGACAGCCAGGAACCACAAACTCAGATGACCTGGTTGGGTTCTGTGCTCTATCTAAACTCTGAACTGGGAACCGGTCCTCAGAGAATTATTTTTTGCAGAACACACAAAAGAACAGCATGACAACCATAAAAATGTAATCTTTGTATTTTAAAAACTTTTTTGGACCAATAAAAATACCAAACAATAATTGGTCTTCTTTTTGAAAGGCAATCATTTTTTTTGAGGTTTGCCATAACCTCTGAAAATATGGGAAGATGGCAGTCTTCACCCAGGCAGTTGGAAGATAAAGAACGCACACACACACAGAGACTGGGATAAGAACCACGACCACAAACTGAATGACGTAACATGGTGTTCTCCCCTAGAGGTGTAGGTAAGAGGTGTTCTTACCTACAGTAGAGGAAAACTAGGTCACATAAATGCAGTAGTATAATTGGAAACAGTGGGATCCAGATCAATTTGTTGGATTACGAAGAATGTACAGCTTCTTTCAACTACATTAGTTCAACAAGATCTGGATATATTGTTCTCACTCCTCTCTCTCTCTCATTGCACCCATGTTTTTCTCTCGGGCACGCACACACACACACTCAGAGAGGTTGTTGATGTCCAGGTTTCCAAAGCTCCAGAGGTTTACTGGTCCTCCTTGACTTCCTCTAGGGAAAAGGCCTCTCGGACGTGGTTCATCACAGAGAGCTAGTTTGGATGCATCGTAAAATAACCTCATAGAATCTGAAAGGTCACCGGATTCTATGTTTGTTTTAATGATGCAGCAGGTTGGGCTGATTCTCTCTCTCTCTCTCTCTCTCTCTCTCTCTCTCTCTCTCTCTCTCTCTCTCTCTCTCTCTCTCTCTCTCTCTCTCTCTCTCTCTCTCTCTCTCTCTCTCTCTCTCTCTCTCTCTCTCTCTCTCTCTCTCTCTATATATATATATATATATTTTAGATTCTTTAAAGTAGTCACCCTTTTCCTTGATGACAGCTTTGCACACTCTTGGCACATTTGGGACACAGCCATGCTCATATGTCCCAGGACCTCTCTCTCTGGTTAGCAGTCTGGACAAGCTCTTCTGGTCACATACTGTGAGCTGTTGCCCTCCAGTGGTAACACTATGCTACTCCTGACGGAATGTCTGTCTAGGTTTACTGAGTCTCATTGAATAAAGACGGCTGTCAACTATACCTTCAGCTGAAGCATTTCTGAATCTGAAGTATATCAATGTAAATTACATTTCAAACAGCGTAATATCTAAAGCCTCTACAGACAAGTGTAGAAATAAATCTTTGTCAGACAGACTTTTGTTTGTGTTGACATGGTCAGATTTAATGTGCTTTATTGACAGGGAAGTTGACAGGCTGACAATGTAATACAAGACAACTGAGTCATAGCTACCATAACCCCAGGGCTGAAACACTCAACTGGAGAATGACACCGCTCTCCGTTTCATTTGCCCGACCTTTGTGATGTCATGCTCCTTCACTCAAGGACACATTACTCATCCACTATCGACCAGAACGACAGAGCGCCATGACATCATAAGATGAGTGGAGCCCGTGAGAGGGAGGGGAGAGCAGCAGACCAAAAGTTTTGAAATCATTGACACCTTTTTAAAACGAGGAAAGACGTTTCAAACATTGTCTTTCATTTTCAGCAAAAACTGACAACAAATGATTATAATTTGAGCGTGGAATTCCTTTTTTTCCAGGAATATTGGTCAAGCATCCTGATATGGAATTGTAGGATGTTGAGAGATAAAGGGTATTTAAATAAAAGTTCCTCTGGTGGAGGGATGGAGTATAGACCTCTGTTGAGTTCTGTGGCCTATGGACCTGCCGAATGTCCATCTACACTATAACCAGCAGGACACAGTGTATGAACACACCATAAATACTACAGCAGAGGCCTTTGTGTGGGCATGTCCACATGCAACACTGCATGGCATCTATATGTGCTTTGCCTACAAAATGTATACCTGCCTGCCAACGCCAAACCACCAATGGCCTACAACCAGAAAGAGCAGCACCTTGACAGCACACAGTGTTGTCACGCCAGCAGCCAGGGCCTTGCCAACCACAAAGTCATGGAAAAAGGTCTGGGAATCTGGGAAAGAGAGCAACTCAGAGAGACAGAATTTTCTACGGGCTTCAGTCCGATTAGGAGGTGGGCCTGTGACAGCCTGAGCTGCTTCCTCCATGATCCGCTAACATTCTCTGGTAACCACCACGCCGTGTTTAGAAATACAAAGCCTTTCTGTGTCATACACACAAACATGCAAGCAGACACACAATGACAAACTAACTCACATCCAGACAGACACACACACCCAGACAGACACACACCCAGACAGACACACAGTCCCAGACAGACACACAGTCCCAGACAGGCACACACACCCAGACAGACACACAGTCCCGGACAGACACACAGTCCCGGACAGACACACAGTCCCAACTCTCTTTCTTTATTCCCAGTATAACATATAGAGATATTCTGAAGTAACATACTGCTAACCCTTGAGGGCCACACACACACACACAATTATCATAAACTGACGTCCATTTTCAGACAACAGGGGCAGCCTCACCCTCACACACATGACAACCAGACATACTCCCCCTCTCCCCCCACATTCCTCCATAAACCTCACACACACCCTCCATCGCATTCATACATATCAATTAGACACTAACACAGGAACACACACACACACTGTCTGAGAAAGCAGAAGGCAGGCTTTATTTGCACAGTGTTGGACTCGAAAGAAGGGAAACAGGAGATACCTGACACATAGATGAAGACGGATAACATGTGTGGCAGTTAAGTTTGAACCATCATTGTGTGTGTGTGTGCGCATGTTTTAGTTGATCCTTGTCCCTACTCTTTAAGCTCAGGGCCCTATCTCTGCCCCCTCAGCTGTGGAATGCTGCAGTGATTGCTGGGTAATTACCCAAATGCTTTACTTCTCCGCTCCCAGCACCATTAGTATTAATTCTTTTATTTTTCTTCTCCTTTTGATAGAGGAATTGCCAGAGCTTTGATCCAGTGGAGGGAGGGAGGGAGGGAGGGAGGAAGGAAAGAAAGAAGTTAGGCCACCCAGCTGGGACCACAGCTGCTCTCTGTCCACCTCTACCTCTCCTCTCTTTTAGTTACTTCTAGATTATCCATCGCTCCACAGTGGAATAGTGCTAGGGTTATACCGCTGGGTTACACCTCTGGGTTATACCGCTGGGTTATACCGCTGGGTTACACCTCTGGGTTATACCGCTGGGTTATACCGCTGGGTTATACCGCTGGGTTACACCTCTGGGTTACACCGCTGGGTTACACCTCTGGGTTACACCTCTGGGTTACACCTGTGGGTTACACCTCTGGGTTACACCTCTGGGTTACACCTCTGGGTTATACCGCTGGGTTATACCGCTGGGTTACACCTCTGGGTTATACCGCTGGGTTACACCTCTGGGTTACACCTCTGGGTTACACCTGTGGGTTACACCTCTGGGTTATACCGCTGGGTTATACCGCTGGGTTACACCTCTGGGTTACACCGCTGGGTTATACCGCTGGGTTACACCTCTGGGTTATACCGCTGGGTTACACCTCTGGGTTATACCGCTGGGTTATACCGCTGGGTTACACCTCTGGGTTACACCTCTGGGTTACACCTGTGGGTTACACCGCTGGGTTATACCGCTGGGTTACACCGCTGGGTTACACCGCTGGGTTACACCTCTGGGTTACACCTCTGGGTTACACCGCTGGGTTACACCGCTGGGTTACACCTCTGGGTTATACCGCTGGGTTATACCGCTGGGTTACACCTCTGGGTTATACCGCTGGGTTACACCTCTGGGTTACACCTCTGGGTTATACCGCTGGGTTACACCTCTGGGTTATATGAATATACAGTAACAGGAGCACAACGTCTAACCTGCAGTAATATGAATATACAGTAACAGGACCACAACGTCTAACCTGCAGTAATATGAATATACAGTAACAGGACACAACGTCTAACCTGCAGTAATATGAATATACAGTAACAGGACACAATGTCTAACCTGCAGTAATATGAATATACAGTAACAGGACCACAACGTCTACACTAAAATTCCCCTACCTACTCATCCATATGAATCAGACTACCAACACACTAGACGTCCCCTACCCATTCATATACACTGAGAAAAAATATAAACGCAACTTGTAAAGTATTGGTCCCATGTTTCATGACCTGAAATAAAAGATCCACAAAATGTTCCATTCCCACAAACACAAATTCTCTCAAATGTTGTGAACAAATTTGTTTACATCCCTGTTAGTGAGAATTTCTCATTTGCCAAGATCCATCCACCTGACAGGTGTAGCATTTCAAGAAGCTGATTAAACAGTATAATCATTACACAGGTGCACCTTGTGCTGGGAACAATAAAAGGCCACTCTAAATGTGAAGTTTTGTCACACAACACATTGCCACCGATGTCTCAAGTTTTGAGGGAGCGTGCAATTGCCATGCTGACTGCAGGAATGTCCACCAGAGCTGTAGCCAGAGAATTTAATGTTAATTTCTCTACCATAAGCCACCTCCAATGTCATTTTAGAGAATATAGCAGTACATCCAACCTGCCTCACAACCGTAGACCATGTGTATAGCGTTGTGTGGGTGAGTGGGTGGCTGATGTCAACGTTGTGAACAGAAGACCCCATACTGGTGGTGGAGTTATGGTATGAACAGGCATAAGCTACAGACAACGAACACAATGGCATTTTATCGATTGCAATTTGAATGCACAAAAATACCATGACTAGATCCTGAGGCCCAGGTCCATTTTTTTAAGGTATCTGTGACCAACAAAGGAATACTTTAAAATTGTACCTTTATTTAACTAGGCAAGTCAGTTAAGAACAAATTCTTATTTACAATGACGGCCTACCCCGGCCAAACCCGGACTACGCTGGGCCAATTGTGTGCCGCCCTATGGGACACCCAATCACGGCCGGATGTGATTCAGCCTGGATTTGAACAAGGGACTGTAGTGACGCCTCATGCAATGAGTTGCAGTGCCTTAGACAGCTGCGCCACAAAGGAGCACAAATCTGTATTCCCAGTCAGGTGAAATCCATAGATTAGGGCCCAATGAATGTATTCCAATTGACTGATTTCCTCATATGAAATGTAACTCAGTCAAATCTTTTAAATTGTTGTATATTGAGTTTATATTTTTGTTCAGTATAGAACAGACTACCAACACACTAGACTTCCCCTACACATCCGTATGGATCAGACTACCAACACACTAGATGTCCCCTACCCATCCATATTGATCAGACTAGATGTCCACTACCCATCCATATTGATCAGACTAGATATCCCCTACCCATCCATATTGATCAGACAAGATGTCCTCTACCCATCCATATTATTCAGACTAGATGTCCCCTACCAATCCATAATGAACAGTCTAGATGTCCCCTACCCATCCATATTGATCAGACTATATGTCCCCTACCCATAGATATTGACCAGACTAGATGTCCCCTACCCATCCATATTGATTAGACTAGATGTCCCCTACCAATCCATAATGAACAGTCTAGATGTCCCCTACCCATCCATAATGATCAGACTAGACGTCCCCTACCCATCCATATTGATAAGACTAGATGTCCCCTACCAATCTAAATAGATCAAACAAGATGTCCCCTACACATCCATATTGATCAGACTAGATGTCCCCTACGCATCCATATAGATCAGACTAGATTTCCCCTACCCATCCATATTGATAAGACTAGATGTCCCCTACCAATCTAAATAGATCAAACTAGATGTCCCCTACACATCCATATTGATCAGACTAGATGTCCCTTACGCATCCATATAGATCATACTAGATGTCCCCTACCCATTTATAATGACCAGACTAGATGTCCCCTACTCATCCATATTGATCAGACTAGATGTCCCTACGAATCCATATAGATAAGACTAGATGTCCCCTAACCATCCATATTGATCAGACTAGATGTCCCTACCCATCAATATAGATCAGACTAGATGTCCCTACCCATCCATATAGATCAGACTAGATTTCCCCTACCCATCCATATTGATAAGACTAGATGTCCCCTACCAATCTAAATAGATCAAACTAGATGTCCCCTACACAACCATATTGATCAGACTAGATGTCCCTTACGCATCCATATAGATCATACTAGATGTCCCCTACCCATTTATAATGACCAGACTAGATGTCCCCTACTCATCCATATTGATCAGACTAGATGTCCCTACGAATCCATATAGATAAGACTAGATGTCCCCTAACCATCCATATTGATCAGACTAGATGTCCCTACCCATCAATATAGATCAGACTAGATGTCCCTACCCATCCATATAGATCAGACTAGATTTCCCCTACCCATCCATATTGATAAGACTAGATGTCCCCTACCAATCTAAATAGATCAAACTAGATGTCCCCTACACATCCATATTGATCAGACTAGATGTCCCTTACGCATCCATATAGATCATACTAGATGTCCCCTACCCATTTATAATGACCAGACTAGATGTCCCCTACTCATCCATATTGATCAGACTAGATGTCCCTACGAATCCATATAGATAAGACTAGATGTCCCCTAACCATCCATATTGATCAGACTAGATGTCCCTACCCATCAATATAGATCAGACTAGATGTCCCTACCCATCCATATAGATCAGACTAGATGACACCTACACATCCACTATGATCAGACTAGATGTCCCTACCCATCTATATAGATCAGACTAGATGTCCTCAACCAATCCATATTGATCAGACTAGATGTCCCCTACCCATCCATATTGATCAGACTAGATGTCCCCTACCCATCCATATTGATCAGACTAGATGTCCACAACACATCTATACAGATCAGACTAGATGTTCCCTACAAATCCATATAGATCAGACTAGATGTCCCCTACCCATCCATAATGACCAGACGAGATGTCCCCTACTCATCCATATTGATCAGACTAGATTTCCCTACTCATCCATATTGATCAGACTAGATATCCCTACCCATCCATATAGATCAGACTAGATGTCCCCAACTCATCCATATTGATCAGACTAGATTTCCCTACTCATCCATATTGATCAGACTAGATGTCCCTACGAATCCATATAGATAAGACTAGATGTCCCCTAACCATCAATATAGATCAGACTAGATGACACCTACACATCCATTATGATCAGACTAGATGTCCCTACCCATCCATACAGATCAGACTAGATGTCCTCAACCAATCCATATTGATCAGACTAGATGTCCCCAACACATCAATATAGATCAGACTAGATGTTCCCTACAAATCCATATAGATCAGACTAGATGTCCCCTACCCATCCATAATGACCAGACTAGATGTCCCCTACTCATCCATATTGATCAGACTAGATTTCCCTACTCATCCATATTGATCAGACTAGATATCCCTACCCATCCATATAGATCAGACTAGATGTCCCCTACCAATCCATAATGACCAGACTAGATGTCCCCTACCCATCCATAAGGACCAGACTAGATGTCCCCTACTCATCCATATTGATCAGACTAGAAGTCCCTACCCATCCATATTGATCAGACTAGAAGTCCCTACGAATCCATATAGATAAGACTAGATGTCCCCTAACCATCCATATTGATCAGACTAGATGTCCCTACCCATCAATATAGATCAGACTAGATGACACCTACACATCCATTATGATCAGACTAGATGTCCCTACCCATCCATACAGATCAGACTAGATGTCCTCAAGCAATCCATATTGATCAGACTAGATGTCCCTACCCATCCATACAGATCAGACTAGATGTCCTCAAGCAATCCATATTGATCAGACTAGATGTCCCTACCCATCCATACAGATCAGACTAGATGTCCTCAACCAATCCATATTGATCAGACTAGATGTCCCCAACACATCAATATAGATCAGACTAGATGTTCCCTACAAATCCATATAGATCAGACTAGATGTCCCCTACCCATCCATAATGACCAGACTAGATGTCCCCTACTCATCCATATTGATCAGACTAGATTTCCCTACTCATCCATATTGATCAGACTAGATATCCCTACCCATCCATATAGATCAGAATAGATGTCCCCTACCCATCCATAATGACCAGACTAGATGTCCCCTACCCATCCATAAGGACCAGACTAGATGTCCCCTACCCATCCATATTGATCAGACTAGAAGTCCCTACCCATCCATATTGATCAGACTAGAAGTCCCTACCCATCCATATTGATCAGACTACATTTCCCTACCCATCCATATAGATCAGACTAGATGTCCTCAACCAATCCATATTGATCAGACTAGATGTCCCCTACCCATCCATATTAATCAGATTAGATGTCCACAACACATCTATATAGATCAGACTAGATGTTCCCTACAAATCCATATAGATCAGACTAGATGTCCCCTACCCATCCATAATGACCAGACTAGATGTCCCCTACTCATCCATATTGATCAGACTAGATTTCCCTACTCATCCATATTGATCAGACTAGATATCCCTACCCATCCATATAGATAAGACTAGATGTCCCCTAACCATCCATATTGATCAGACTAGATGACCCTACCGATCAATATAGATCAGACTAGATGTCCCTACCCATCAATACAGATCAGACTAGATGACACCTACACATCCATTATGATCAGACTAGATGTCTCTACCCATCCATATAGATCAGACTAGATGTCCTCAACCAATCCATATTGATCAGACTAGATGTCCCCTACCCATCCATATTGATCAGACTAGATGTCCACAACACATCTACATAGATCAGACTAGATGTTCCCTACAAATCCATATAGATGAGACTAGATTTCCCTACTCATCCATATTGATCAGACTAGATATCCCTACCCATCCATATAGATAAGACTAGATGTCCCCTAACCATCCATATTGATCAGACTAGATGACCCTACCCATCAATATAGATCAGACTAGATGTCCCTACCCATCAATACAGATCAGACTAGATGACACCTACACATCCATTATGATCAGACTAGATGTCCCTACCCATCCATACAGATCAGACTAGATGACCTCAACCAATCCATATTGATCAGACTAGACGTCCCCTACCCATCCATATTGATCAGACTAGACGTCCCCTACCCATCCATATTGATCAGACTAGATGTCCCCTACCCATCCATATTGATCAGACTAGATGTCCCCTACCCATCCATATTGATCAGACTAGATGTCCCCTACCCATCCATATAGATTAGACCAATGTCCCCTACCCATCCATAAAGACCAGACTAAATGTCCACTACTCATCCATATTGATCAGACTAGATGTCCCTACGAATCCATATAGATAAGACTAAATGTCCCCTAACCATCCATATTGATCAGACTAGATGTCACTACCCATCCATAAAGATCAGACTAGATGTCCCCTACCCATCCATAATGACCAGACTAGATGTCCACTACTCATCCATATTGATCAGACTAGATGTCCCTACGAATCCATATAGATAAGACTAAATGTCCCCTAACCATCCATATTGATCAGACAAGATGTCACTACCCATCCACATAGATCAGACTAGATGACCCCTACCCATCCATATTGATCAGACTAGATGTCCCTACCCATCCAGTACGATCAAACTAGATGTCCCCTACCCATCCATATTGATCAGACTAGATGTCCCCTACCCATCCATATTGATCAGACTAGATGTCCCCTACCCATCCATAATGACCAGCCTAGATGTCCCCTACTCATCCATATTGATCAGAAGAGATTTCCCTACTCATCCATATTGATCAGACAAGATTTTCCTACCCATCCATATAGATAAGACTAGATGTCCCCTACCCATCCATATAGATCAGACAATATTTCCCCTACCAATCCATATAGATCAGACTAGATGTCCCCTACCCATCCATAATGACCAGACTAGATGTCGCCCACACATCCATAATGACCAGAATAGATGTCCCCTACCCATCCATAATGACCAGAATAGATGTCCCCTACATACTGATCAGACAAGATTTCCTCTACATATTGATCAGACTAGATGTCCCTACCCATTCATACAGATGAGACTAGATGTCCCCTACCCATTCTTGATGACCAGACTAGATGTCCCCTACCCATCCATAATGACCAGACGAGATGTCCCCTACCCATCCATAATGACCAGACTAGATGTCCTCAACCAATCCATATTGATCAGACTAGATGTCCCCTACCCATCCATATTGATCAGACTAGATGTCCCCTACCCATCCATATTGATCAGACTAGATGTCCCCTACCCATCCATATTGATCAGACTAGATGTCCACAACACATCTATATAGATCAGACTAGATGTTCCCTACAAATCCATATAGATCAGACTAGATGTCCCCTACCCATCCATAATGACCAGACTAGATGTCCCCTACTCATCCATATTGATCAGACTAGATTTCCCTACTCATCCATATTGATCAGACTAGTTATCCCTACCCATCCATATAGATCAGACTAGATGTCCCCTACCCATCCATAATGACCAGACGAGATGTCCCCTACTCATCCATATTGATCAGACTAGATTTCCCTACTCATCCATATAGATCAGACTAGATGTCCCCAACTCATCCATATTGATCAGACTAGATGTCCCCTACTCATCCATATTGATCAGACTAGATTTCCCTACTCATCCATATTGATCAGACTAGATGTCCCTACGAATCCATATAGATAAGACTAGATGTCCCCTAACCATCCATATTGATCAGACTAGATGTCCCTACCCATCAATATAGATCAGACTAGATGACACCTACACATCCATTATGATCAGACTAGATGTCCCTACCCATCCATACAGATCAGACTAGATGTCCTCAACCAATCCATATTGATCAGACTAGATGTCCCCAACACATCAATATAGATCAGACTAGATGTTCCCTACAAATCCATATAGATCAGACTAGATGTCCCCTACCCATCCATAATGACCAGACTAGATGTCCCCTACTCATCCATATTGATCAGACTAGATTTCCCTACTCATCCATATTGATCAGACTAGATATCCCTACCCATCCATATAGATCAGACTAGATGTCCACTACCCATCCATAATGACCAGACTAGATGTCCCCTACCCATCCATAAGGACCAGACTAGATGTCCCCTACCCATCCATATTGATCAGACTAGAAGTCCCTACCCATCCATATTGATCAGACTAGAAGTCCCTACCCATCCATATTGATCAGACTACATTTCCCTACCCATCCATATAGATCAGACTAGATGTCCTCAACCAATCCATATTGATCAGACTAGATGTCCCCTACCCATCCATATTAATCAGATTAGATGTCCACAACACATCTATATAGATCAGACTAGATGTTCCATACAAATCCATATAGATCAGACTAGATGTCCCCTACCCATCCATAATGACCAGACTAGATGTCCCCTACTCATCCATATTGATCAGACTAGATTTCCCTACTCATCCATATAGATCAGACTAGATGACTAGATGACTAGATGTCCCCTACTCATCCATATTGATCAGACTAGATTTCACTACTCATCCATATTGATCAGACTAGATATCCGTACCCATCCATATAGATAAGACTAGATGTCCCCTAACCATCCATATTGATCAGACTAGATGACCCTACCGATCAATATAGATCAGACTAGATGTCCCTACCCATCAATACAGATCAGACTAGATGACACCTACACATCCATTATGATCAGACTAGATGTCCCTACCCATCCATATAGATCAGACTAGATGTCCTCAACCAATCCTTATTGATCAGACTAGATGTCCCCTACCCATCCATATTGATCAGACTAGATGTCCACAACACATCTACATAGATCAGACTAGATGTTCCCTACAAATCCATATAGATGAGACTAGATTTCCCTACTCATCCATATTGATCAGACTAGATATCCCTACCCATCCATATAGATAAGACTAGATGTCCCCTAACCATCCATATTGATCAGACTAGATGACCCTACCCATCAATATAGATCAGACTAGATGTCCCTACCCATCAATACAGATCAGACTAGATGACACCTACACATCCATTATTATCAGACTAGATGTCCCTACCCATCCATGCAGATCAGACTAGATGACCTCAACCAATCCATATTGATCAGACTAGACGTCCCCTACCCATCCATATTGATCAGACTAGACGTCCCCTACCAATCCATATTGATCAGACTAGATGTCCCCTACCCATCCATATTGATCAGACTAGATGTCCCCTACCCATCCATATTGATCAGACTAGATGTCCCCTACCCATCCATATAGATTAGACCAATGTCCCCTACCCATCCATAAAGACCAGACTAAATGTCCACTACTCATCCATATTGATCAGACTAGATGTCCCTACGAATCCATATAGATAAGACTAAATGTCCCCTAACCATCCATATTGATCAGACTAGATGTCACTACCCATCCATAAAGATCAGACTAGATGTCCCCTACCCATCCATAATGACCAGACTAGATGTCCACTACTCATCCATATTGATCAGACTAGATGTCCCTACGAATCCATATAGATAAGACTAAATGTCCCCTAACCATCCATATTGATCAGACAAGATGTCACTACCCATCCACATAGATCAGACTAGATGACCCTACCCATCCATATTGATCAGACTAGATGTCCCTACCCATCCAGTACGATCAAACTAGATGTCCCCTACCCATCCATATTGATCAGACTAGATGTCCCCTACCCATCCATAATGATCAGACTAGATGTCCCCTACCCATCCATAATGACCAGCCTAGATGTCCCCTACTCATCCATATTGATCAGAAGAGATTTCCCTACTCATCCATATTGATCAGACAAGATTTTCCTACCCATCCATATAGATAAGACTAGATGTCCCCTACCCATCCATATAGATCAGACAATATTTCCCCTACCAATCCATATAGATCAGACTAGATGTCCCCTACCCATCCATAATGACCAGACTAGATGTCGCCTACCCATCCATAATGACCAGAATAGATGTCCCCTACCCATCCATATTGATCAGACTAGATGTCCCTACCCATCCATATTGATCAGACTAGATGTCCCTACCCATCCATATTGATCAGACTAGATGTCCCTACCCATCCATATTGATCAGACTAGATGTCCCCTACCCATCCATATTGATCAGACTAGATGTCCCCTACCCATCCATATTGATCAGACTAGATGTCCACAACACATCTATATAGATCAGACTAGATGTTCCCTACAAATCCATATAGATCAGACTAGATGTCCCCTACCCATCCATAATGACCAGACTAGATGTCCCCTACAAATCCATATAGATCAGACAAGATTTCCCTGCTCATCCATATTGATCAGACTAGATATCCCTACCCATCCATATAGATAAGACTAGATGTCCCCTAACCATCCATATTGATCAGACTAGATGACCCTACCCATCAATATAGACAAGACTAGATGTCCCTACCCATCAATACAGATCAGACTAGATGATACCTACACATCCATTATGATCAGACTAGATGTCCCTACCCATCCATATAGATCAGACTAGATGTCCTCACCCAATCCAAATTGATCAGACTAGATGTCCCCTACCCATCCATATTGATTAGACTAGATGTCCCCTACCCATCCATATTGATCAGACTAGATGTCCCTACCCATCCATATTGATCAGACTAGATGTCCCCTACCCATCCATATAGATTAGACCAATGTCCCCTACCCATCCATAAAGACCAGACTAGATGTCCCCTACTCATCCATATTGATCAGACTAGATGTCCCTACGAATCCATATAGATAAGACTAAATGTCCCTAACCATCCATATTGATCAGACTAGATGTCACTACCCATCCACATAGATCAGACTAGATGACCCCTACCCATCCATATTGATCAGACTAGATGTCCCTACCCATCCAGTAATGATCAAACTAGATGTCCCCTATCCATCCATATTGATGACCAGACTAGATGTCCCCTACCCATCCATATTGATCAGACTAGATGTCCCCTACCCATCCATAATGACCAGACTAGATGTCCTCTAATAATCCATATTGATCAGACTAGATTTCCCTACTCATCCATATTGATCAGACAAGATTTTCCTACCCATCCATATAGATAAGACTAGATGTCCCCTACCCATCCATATAGATCAGACTAGATGTCCCTACCCATCCATATAGATTAGACCAGATGTCCCCTACCCATCCATAAAGACCAGACTAGATGTCCCCTACTCATCCATATTGATCAGACTAGATGTCCCTACTCATCCATATAGATAAGACTAAATGTCCCCTAACCATCCATATTGATCAGACTAGATGTCCCTACCCATCCAGTACGATCAAACTAGATGTCCCCTACCCAATCATATTGATCAGACTAGATGTCCCCTACCCATCCATATAGATAAGACTAGATGTCCCCTAACCATCCATATTGATCAGACTAGATGACCCTACCGATCAATATAGATCAGACTAGATGTCCCTACCCATCAATACAGTATCAGACTAGATGACACCCAAACACAAACATTATGATCAGACTAGATGTCCCTACTCATCCATATAGATCAGACTAGATGTCCTCAACCAATCCATATTGATCAGACTAGATGTCCCCTACCCATCCATATTGATTAGACTAGATGTCCCCTACCCATCCATATTGATCAGACTAGATGTCCCCTACCCATCCATATTGATCAGACTAGATGTCCCCTACCCATCCATAATGACCAGACTAGATGTCCCCTACCCATCCATATAGATAAGACTAGATGTCCCCTAACCATCCATATTGATCATACTAGATGACCCTACCGATCAATATAGATCAGACTAGATGTCCCTACCCATCAATACAGTATCAGACTAGATGACACCCAAACACAAACATTATGATCAGACTAGATGTCCCTACTCATCCATATAGATCAGACTAGATGTCCTCAACCAATCCATATTGATCAGACTAGATGTCCCCTACCCATCCATATTGATCAGACTAGATGTCCACAACACATCTACATAGATCAGACTAGATGTTCCCTACAAATCCATATAGATCAGACAAGATTTCCCTGCTCATCCATATTGATCAGACTAGATATCCCTACCCATCCATATAGATAAGACTAGATGTCCCCTAACCATCCATATTGATCAGACTAGATGACCCTACCCATCAATATAGACAAGACTAGATGTCCCTACCCATCAATACAGATCAGACTAGATGATACCTACACATCCATTATGATCAGACTAGATGTCCCTACCCATCCATATAGATCAGACTAGATGTCCTCAACCAATCCATATTGATCAGACTAGATGTCCCCTACCCATCCATATTGATTAGACTAGATGTCCCCTACCCATCCATATTGATCAGACTAGATGTCCCCTACCCATCCATATTGATCAGACTAGATGTCCCCTACCCATCCATATAGATTAGACCAATGTCCCCTACCCATCCATAAAGACCAGACTAGATGTCCCCTACTCATCCATATTGATCAGACTAGATGTCCCTACGAATCCATATAGATAAGACTAAATGTCCCCTAACCATCCATATTGATCAGACTAGATGTCACTACCCATCCACATAGATCAGACTAGATGACCCCTACCCATCCATATTGATCAGACTAGATGTCCCTACCCATCCAGTACGATCAAACTAGATGTCCCCTATCCATCCATATTGATCAGACTAGATGTCCCCTACCCATCCATATTGATCAGACTAGATGTCCCCTACCCATCCATAATGACCAGACTAGATGTCCCCTAATAATCCATATTGATCAGACTAGATTTCCCTACTCATCCATATTGATCAGACAAGATTTTCCTACCCATCCATATAGATAAGACTAGATGTCCCCTACCCATCCATATAGATCAGACTAGATGTCCCCTACCCATCCATATAGATTAGACCAATGTCCCCTACCCATCCATAAAGACCAGACTAGATGTCCCCTACTCATCCATATTGATCAGACTAGATGTCCCTACGAATCCATATAGATAAGACTAAATGTCCCCTAACCATCCATATTGATCAGACTAGATGTCCCTACCCATCCAGTACGATCAAACTAGATGTCCCCTACCCAATCATATTGATCAGACTAGATGTCCCCTACCCATCCATATTGATCAGACTAGATGTCCCCTACCCATCCATAATGACCAGACTAGATGTCCCCTACTCATCCATATTGATCAGACGAGATTTCCCTACTCATCCATATTGATCAGACAAGATTTTCCTACCCATCCATATAGATAACACTAGATGTACCTTTCCCATCCATATAGATCAGACAATATTTCCCCTACCAATCCATATAGATCAGACTAGATGTCCCCTACCCATCCATAATGACCAGACTAGATGTCGCCCACACATCCATATTGACCAGAATAGATGTCCCCTACCCATCCATAATGACCAGAATAGATGTCCCCTACATACTGATCAGACAAGATGTCCTCTACATATTGATCAGACTAGATGTCCCTACCCATTCATAGAGATGAGACTAGATGTCCCCTACCCATTCTTAATGACCAGACTAGATGTCCCCTACCCATCCATAATGACCAGACTAGATGTCCCCTACCCATCCATAATGACCAGACTAGATGTCCTCAACCAATCCATATTGATCAGACTAGATGTCCCCTACCCATCCATATTGATCAGACTAAATGTCCCCTACCCATCCATATTGATCAGACTAGATGTCCCCTACCCATCCATATTGATCAGACTAGATGTCCCCTTCCCATCAATAATGACCAGACTAGAAGTCCCCTACCCATCTTTATAGATCAGACTAGATGTCCCCTACCCATCCATATTGATCAGACTAGATGTCCCCTACCCATCCATAATGACCAGACTAGATGTCCCCTACTCATCCATATTGATCAGACGAGATTTCCCTACTCATCCATATTGATCAGACAAGATTTTCCTACCCATCCATATAGATAACACTAGATGTCCCTTACCCATCCATATAGATCAGACAATATTTCCCCTACCAATCCATATAGATCAGACTAGATGTCCCCTACCCATCCATAATGACCAGACTAGATGTCGCCCACACATCCATATTGACCAGAATAGATGTCCCCTACCCATCCATAATGACCAGAATAGATGTCCCCTACATACTGATCAGACAAGATGTCCTCTACATATTGATCAGACTAGATGTCCCTACCCATTCATAGAGATGAGACTAGATGTCCCCTACCCATTCTTAATGACCAGACTAGATGTCCCCTACCCATCCATAATGACCAGACTAGATGTCCCCTACCCATCCATAATGACCAGACTAGATGTCCTCAACCAATCCATATTGATCAGACTAGATGTCCCCTACCCATCCATATTGATCAGACTAGATGTCCCCTACCCATCCATATTGATCAGACTAGATGTCCCCTACCCATCCATATTGATCAGACTAGATGTCCCCTTCCCATCAATAATGACCAGACTAGAAGTCCCCTACCCATCTTTATAGATCAGATTAGATGTCCCCTACCCATCCATATTGATCAGACTAGATGTTCCCTACCCATCCATAATGACCAGACCAGATGTCCACTACACATCCATACTGATAAGACTAGATGTCCCTAAAAATCCAAATAGATCAGACTAGATGTCCCCTACCCATCCATATTGATCAGACTACATGTCCCTACCCATCCATATTTATCAGACAAGATGTCCCCTACCCATCAATATAGATCAGACTAGATGTCCCCTACCCATCCATATTGATCAGAATAGATGTCCTTACCCATCCATATTGATCAGACAAGATGTCCCCTACAGATCCATAATGATAAGACAAGATGTCCCCTACCGATCCATAATGATCAGACAAGATGTCCGCTACCCATCCATATAGATAAGACAAGATGCCCCCTACCGATCCATAATGATCAGACTAGATGTCCCATTACCCATCCATATTGATCAGACAAGATGTCCCATACCCATCCATATAGATAAGACAAGATGTCCCCTACCCATTCATAATGATCAGACTAGATGTCCCCTACATATCAATATAGATCAGACAAGATGTCCCCTACCCATCCATATTGATCAGACTAGATGTCCTTACCCATCCATATTGATCAGACTAGATGTCCCCTACCCATCCATAATGATCAGACAAGATGTCCCCTACCCATCCATATAGATAAGACAAGATGCCCCCTACCGATCCATAATGATCAGACTAGATGTCCCATACTCATCAATATAGATCAGACTAGATGTCCCCTACCCTTCCATAATGACCAGACTTTATGTCCCCTACCCATCCATATAGATCAGACAATATTTCCCTTACCAATCCATAATGATCAGACTAGATGTCCCCTACCCATCCATAATGACCAGACTAGATGTCGCCTAGGCATCCATATTGATCAGACTAGATGTCCCCTACCCATCAATATAGATCAGACTAGATGTCCCCTACCCATCCATATTGATCAGACTAGATGTCCTTACCCATCCATATTGATCAGACAAGATGTCCCCTACCCATCCATAATGATCAGACAAGATGTCCCTTACCCATCCATATAGATCAGACTAGATGTCCCATTACCCATCCATATTGATCAGACTAGATATCCTCAACCCATCCATATTGATCAGACTAGATGTCCCCTACCCATCCATATTGATCAGACTAGGTATCATCTACCCATCGATATTGATCGGACTAGATGTCCCCTACCCATCCATAATGAACAGATTAGATGTCCCCTAAACATCTATATAGATCAGACTAGATGTCCCCTATCCTTCCATAATGACCAGACTATATGTCCCCTACCCATCCATATAGATCAGACAATATTTCCCTTACCAATCCATAATGATCAAACTAGATGTCCCCTACCCATCCATAATGACCAGACTAGATGTCGCCTAGGCATCCATATTGATCAGACTAGATGTCCAATTACCCATCCATATTGATCAGACTAGATATCCTCAACCCATCCATATTGATCAGACTAGATGTTCCCTACCCATCCATATTGATCAGACTAGATGTCCCCTACCCATTCATAATGATCAGACTAGATGTCCCCTACATATCAATATAGATCAGACAAGATGTCCCATTACCCATCCATATTGATCAGACTAGATATCCTCAACCCATCCATATTGATCAGACTAGATGTCCCCTACCCATCCATATTGATCAGACTAGGTATCATCTACCCATCGATATTGATCGGACTAGATGTCCCCTACCCATCCATAATGAACAGATTAGATGTCCCCTAAACATCTATATAGATCAGACTAGATGTCCCCTATCCTTCCATAATGACCAGACTATATGTCCCCTACCCATCCATATAGATCAGACAATATTTCCCTTACCAATCCATAATGATCAGACTAGATGTCCCCTACCCATCCATAATGACCAGACTAGATGTCGCCTAGGCATCCATATTGATCAGACTAGATGTCCAATTACCCATCCATATTGATCAGACTAGATATCCTCAACCCATCCATATTGATCAGACTAGATGTCCCCTACCCATCCATATTGATCAGACTAGATGTCCCCTACCCATTCATAATGATCAGACTAGATGTCCCCTACATATCAATATAGATCAGACAAGATGTCCCCTACCCATCCATATTGATCAGACTAGATGTCCTTACCCATCCATATTGATCAGACTAGATGTCCCCTACCCATCCATAATGATCAGACAAGATGTCCCCTACCCATCCATATAGATAAGACAAGATGCCCCCTACCGATCCATAATGATCAGACTAGATGTCCCATACTCATCAATATAGATCAGACTAGATTTCCCCTACCCTTCCATAATGACCAGACTTTATGTCCCCTACCCATCCATATAGATCAGACAATATTTCCCTTACCAATCCATAATGATCAGACTAGATGTCCCCTACCCATCCATAATGACCAGACTAGATGTCGCCTAGGCATCCATATTGATCAGACTAGATGTCCCCTACCCATCAATATAGATCAGACTAGATGTCCCCTACCCATCCATATTGATCAGACTAGATGTCCTTACCCATCCATATTGATCAGACAAGATGTCCCCTACCCATCCATAATGATCAGACAAGATGTCCCCTACCCATCCATATAGATCAGACTAGATGTCCCATTACCCATCCATATTGATCAGACTAGATATCCTCAACCCATCCATATTGATCAGACTAGATGTCCCCTACCCATCCATATTGATCAGACTAGGTATCATCTACCCATCGATATTGATCGGACTAGATGTCCCCTACCCATCCATAATGAACAGATTAGATGTCCCCTAAACATCTATATAGATCAGACTAGATGTCCCCTATCCTTCCATAATGACCAGACTATATGTCCCCTACCCATCCATATAGATCAGACAATATTTCCCTTACCAATCCATAATGATCAGACTAGATGTCCCCTACCCATCCATAATGACCAGACTAGATGTCGCCTAGGCATCCATATTGATCAGACTAGATGTCCAATTACCCATCCATATTGATCAGACTAGATATCCTCAACCCATCCATATTGATCAGACTAGATGTCCCCTACCCATCCATATTGATCAGACTAGATGTCCCCTACCCATTCATAATGATCAGACTAGATGTCCCCTACATATCAATATAGATCAGACAAGATGTCCCATTACCCATCCATATTGATCAGACTAGATATCCTCAACCCATCCATATTGATCAGACTAGATGTCCCCTACCCATCCATATTGATCAGACTAGGTATCATCTACCCATCGATATTGATCGGACTAGATGTCCCCTACCCATCCATAATGAACAGATTAGATGTCCCCTAAACATCTATATAGATCAGACTAGATGTCCCCTATCCTTCCATAATGACCAGACTATATGTCCCCTACCCATCCATATAGATCAGACAATATTTCCCTTACCAATCCATAATGATCAGACTAGATGTCCCCTACCCATCCATAATGACCAGACTAGATGTCGCCTAGGCATCCATATTGATCAGACTAGATGTCCAATTACCCATCCATATTGATCAGACTAGATATCCTCAACCCATCCATATTGATCAGACTAGATGTCCCCTACCCATCCATATTGATCAGACTAGATGTCCCCTACCCATTCATAATGATCAGACTAGATGTCCCCTACATATCAATATAGATCAGACAAGATGTCCCCTACCCATCCATATTGATCAGACTAGATGTCCTTACCCATCCATATTGATCAGACTAGATGTCCCCTACCCATCCATAATGATCAGACAAGATGTCCCCTACCCATCCATATAGATAAGACAAGATGCCCCCTACCGATCCATAATGATCAGACTAGATGTCCCATACTCATCAATATAGATCAGACTAGATGTCCCCTACCCTTCCATAATGACCAGACTTTATGTCCCCTACCCATCCATATAGATCAGACAATATTTCCCTTACCAATCCATAATGATCAGACTAGATGTCCCCTACCCATCCATAATGACCAGACTAGATGTCGCCTAGGCATCCATATTGATCAGACTAGATGTCCCCTACCCATCAATATAGATCAGACTAGATGTCCCCTACCCATCCATATTGATCAGACTAGATGTCCTTACCCATCCATATTGATCAGACAAGATGTCCCCTACCATCCATAATGATCAGACAAGATGTCCCCTACCCATCCATATAGATCAGACTAGATGTCCCATTACCCATCCATATTGATCAGACTAGATATCCTCAACCCATCCATATTGATCAGACTAGATGTCCCCTACCCATCCATATTGATCAGACTAGGTATCATCTACCCATCGATATTGATCGGACTAGATGTCCCCTACCCATCCATAATGAACAGATTAGATGTCCCCAAACATCTATATAGACTCAGACTAGATGTCCCCTATCCTTCCATAATGACCAGACTATATGTCCCCTACCCATCCATATAGATCAGACAATATTTCCCTTACCAATCCATAATGATCAGACTAGATGTCCCATACCCATCCATAATGACCAGACTAGATGTCGCCTAGGCATCCATATTGATCAGACTAGATGTCCAATTACCCATCCATATTGATCAGACTAGATATCCTCAACCCATCCATATTGATCAGACTAGATGTCCCCTACCCATCCATATTGATCAGACTAGATGTCCCATACCCATCCATATTGATCAGACTAGATGTCCCCTTCCCATCAATAATGACCAGACTAGAAGTCCCCTACCCATCTTTATAGATCAGATTAGATGTCCCCTACCCATCCATATTGATCAGACTAGATGTCCCCTACCCATCCATAATGACCAGACCAGATGTCCACTACACATCCATACTGATAAGACTAGATGTCCCTAAAAATCCATATAGATCAGACTAGATGTCCCCTAACCATACATAATGACGAGACTAGATGTCCCCTACCCATCGATATTGATCAGACTACATGTCCCTACCCATCCATATTGATCAGACAAGATGTCCCCTACCCATCCATAATGACCAGACTAGATGTCGCCTAGGCATCCATATTGATAAGACTAGATGTCCCCTACCCATCAATATAGATCAGACAAGATGTCCCCTACCCATCCATATTGAACAGAATAGATGTCCTTACCCATCCATATTGATCAGACAAGATGTCCCATACCCATCCATATAGATAAGACTACATGTCCCCTACCCATCCATATTGATCAGACTAGATGTCCCCTACCCATCCATATAGATTAGACCAATGTCCCCTACTCATCCATATTGATCAGACTAGATGTCCCTACGAATCCATATAGATAAGACTAAATGTCCCCTAACCATCCATATTGATCAGACTAGATGTCACTACCCATCCACATAGATCAGACTATATGACCCCTACCCATCCATATTGATCAGACTAGATGTCCCTACCCATCCAGTACGATCAAACTAGATGTCCCCTACCCATCCATATTGATCAGACTAGATGTCCCCTACACATCCATATTGATCAAACTAGATGTCCCCTACCCATCCATAATGACCAGACTGGATGTCCCCTACTCATCCATATTGATCAGACGAGATTTCCCTACTCATCCATATTGATCAGACAAGATTTTCCTACCCATCCATATAGATAAGACTAGATGTCCCCTACTCATCCATATAGATCAGACAATATTTCCCCTACCAATCCATATAGATCAGACTAGATGTCCCCTACCCATCCATAATGACCAGACTAGATGTCGCCCACACATCCATATTGACCAGAATAGATGTCCCCTACCCATCCATAATGACCAGAATAGATGTCCCCTACATACTGATCAGACAAGATGTCCTCTACATATTGATCAGACTAGATGTCCCTACCCATTCATACAGATGAGACTAGATGTCCCCTACCCATTCTTAATGACCAGACTAAATGTCCCCTACCCATCCATAATGACCAGACTAGATGTCCCCTACCCATCCATAATGACCAGACTAGATGTCCTCAACCAATCCATATTGATCAGACTAGATGTCCCCTACCCATCCATATTGATCAGACTAGATGTCCCCTACCCATCCATATTGATCAGACTAGATGTCCCTACCCATCCATATTGATCAGACTAGATGTCCCCTTCCCATCAATAATGACCAGACAAGATGTCCTCTACATATTGATCAGACTAGATGTCCCTACCCATTCATACAGATGAGACTAGATGTCCCCTACCCATTCTTAATGACCAGACTAGATGTCCCCTACCCATCCATAATGACCAGACTAGATGTCCCCTACCCATCCATAATGACCAGACTAGATGTCCTCAACCAATCCATATTGATCAGACTAGATGTCCCCTACCCATCCATATTGATCAGACTAGATGTCCCTACCCATCCATATTGATCAGACTAGATGTTCCCTACCCATCCATATTGATCAGACTAGATGTCCCTTCCCATCAATAATGACCAGACTAGAAGTCCCCTACCCATCTTTATAGATCAGATTAGATGTCCCCTACCCATCCATATTGATCAGACTAGATGTCCCCTACCCATCCATAATGACCAGACCAGATGTCCACTACACATCCATACTGATAAGACTAGATGTCCCTAAAAATCCATATAGACTCAGACTAGATGTCCCCTAACCATACATAATGACGAGACTAGATGTCCCCTACCCATCCATATTGATCAGACTACATGTCCCTACCCATCCATATTGATCAGACAAGATGTCCCCTACCCATCAATATAGATCAGACTAGATGTCCCCTACCCATCCATATTGATCAGAATAGATGTCCTTACCCATCCATATTGATCAGACAAGATGTCCCCTACAGATCCATAATGATAAGACAAGATGTCCCCTACCGATCCATAATGATCAGACAAGATGTCCGCTACCCATCCATATAGATAAGACAAGATGCCCCCTACCGATCCATAATGATCAGACTAGATGTCCCATTACCCATACATATTGATCAGACAAGATGTCCTTACCCATCCATATTGATCAGACTAGATGTCCCCTACCCATCCATAATGATCAGACAAGATGTCCCCTACCCATCCATATAGATAAGACAAGATGCCCCCTACCGATCCATAATGATCAGACTAGATGTCCCATACTCATCAATATAGATCAGACTAGATGTCCCCTACCCATCCAGTACGATCAAACTAGATGTCCCCTACCCATCCATATTGATCAGACTAGATGTCCCCTACACATCCATATTGATCAAACTAGATGTCCCCTACCCATCCATAATGACCAGACTGGATGTCCCCTACTCATCCATATTGATCAGACGAGATTTCCCTACTCAACCATATTGATCAGACAAGATTTTCCTACCCATCCATATAGATAAGACTAGATGTCCCCTACTCATCCATATAGATCAGACAATATTTCCCCTACCAATCCATATAGATCAGACTAGATGTCCCCTACCCATCCATAATGACCAGACTAGATGTCGCCCACACATCCATATTGACCAGAATAGATGTCCCCTACCCATCCATAATGACCAGAATAGATGTCCCCTACATACTGATCAGACAAGATGTCCTCTACATATTGATCAGACTAGATGTCCCTACCCATTCATACAGATGAGACTAGATGTCCCCTACCCATTCTTAATGACCAGACTAAATGTCCCCTACCCATCCATAATGACCAGACTAGATGTCCCCTACCCATCCATAATGACCAGACTAGATGTCCTCAACCAATCCATATTGATCAGACTAGATGTCCCCTACCCATCCATATTGATCAGACTAGATGTCCCCTACCCATCCATATTGATCAGACTAGATGTCCCTACCCATCCATATTGATCAGACTAGATGTCCCCTTCCCATCAATAATGACCAGACAAGATGTCCTCTACATATTGATCAGACTAGATGTCCCTACCCATTCATACAGATGAGACTAGATGTCCCCTACCCATTCTTAATGACCAGACTAGATGTCCCCTACCCATCCATAATGACCAGACTAGATGTCCCCTACCCATCCATAATGACCAGACTAGATGTCCTCAACCAATCCATATTGATCAGACTAGATGTCCCCTACCCATCCATATTGATCAGACTAGATGTCCCCTACCCATCCATATTGATCAGACTAGATGTCCCCTACCCATCCATATTGATCAGACTAGATGTCCCCTTCCCATCAATAATGACCAGACTAGAAGTCCCCTACCCATCTTTATAGATCAGATTAGATGTCCCCTACCCATCCATATTGATCAGACTAGATGTCCCCTACCCATCCATAATGACCAGACCAGATGTCCACTACACATCCATACTGATAAGACTAGATGTCCCTAAAAATCCATATAGATCAGACTAGATGTCCCCTAACCATACATAATGACGAGACTAGATGTCCCCTACCCATCCATATTGATCAGACTACATGTCCCTACCCATCCATATTGATCAGACAAGATGTCCCCTACCCATCAATATAGATCAGACTAGATGTCCCCTACCCATCCATATTGATCAGAATAGATGTCCTTACCCATCCATATTGATCAGACAAGATGTCCCCTACAGATCCATAATGATAAGACAAGATGTCCCCTACCGATCCATAATGATCAGACAAGATGTCCGCTACCCATCCATATAGATAAGACAAGATGCCCCCTACCGATCCATAATGATCAGACTAGATGTCCCATTACCCATACATATTGATCAGACAAGATGTCCTTACCCATCCATATTGATCAGACTAGATGTCCCCTACCCATCCATAATGATCAGACAAGATGTCCCCTACCCATCCATATAGATAAGACTAGATGTCCCCTACCCATCCATATTGATCAGACTAGATGTCCCCTACCCATCCATATTGATCAGACTAGATGTCCCCTACCCATCCATATTGATCAGACTAGATGTCCCCTTCCCATCAATAATGACCAGACTAGAAGTCCCCTACCCATCTTTATAGATCAGATTAGATGTCCCCTACCCATCCATATTGATCAGACTAGATGTCCCCTACCCATCCATAATGACCAGACCAGATGTCCACTACACATCCATACTGATAAGACTAGATGTCCCTAAAAATCCATATAGATCAGACTAGATGTCCCCTAACCATACATAATGACGAGACTAGATGTCCCCTACCCATCCATATTGATCAGACTACATGTCCCTACCCATCCATATTGATCAGACAAGATGTCCCCTACCCATCAATATAGATCAGACTAGATGTCCCCTACCCATCCATATTGATCAGAATAGATGTCCTTACCCATCCATATTGATCAGACAAGATGTCCCCTACAGATCCATAATGATAAGACAAGATGTCCCCTACCGATCCATAATGATCAGACAAGATGTCCGCTACCCATCCATATAGATAAGACAAGATGCCCCCTACCGATCCATAATGATCAGAATAGATGTCCCATTACCCATACATATTGATCAGACAAGATGTCCTTACCCATCCATATTGATCAGACTAGATGTCCCCTACCCATCCATAATGATCAGACAAGATGTCCCCTACCCATCCATATAGATAAGACAAGATGCCCCCTACCGATCCATAATGATCAGACTAGATGTCCCATACTCATCAATATAGATCAGACTAGATGTCCCCTACCCTTCCATAATGACCAGACTTTATGTCCCCTACCCATCCATATAGATCAGACAATATTTCCCTTACCAATCCATAATGATCAGACTAGATGTCCCCTACCCATCCATAATGACCAGACTAGATGTCGCCTAGGCATCCATATTGATCAGACTAGATGTCCCCTACCCATCAATATAGATCAGACTAGATGTCCCCTACCCATCCATATTGATCAGACTAGATGTCCTTACCCATCCATATTGATCAGACAAGATGTCCCCTACCCATCCATAATGATCAGACAAGATGTCCCCTACCCATCAATATAGATCAGACTAGATGTCCCATTACCCATCCATATTGATCAGACTAGATATCCTCAACCCATCCATATTGATCAGACTAGATGTCCTCTACCCATCCATATTGATCAGACTAGGTATCATCTACCCATCGATATTGATCGGACTAGTTGTCCCCTACCCATCCATAATGAACAGATTAGATGTCCCCTAAACATCTATATAGATCAGACTAGATGTCCCCTATCCTTCCATAATGACCAGACTATATGTCCCCTACCCATCCATATAGATCAGACAATATTTCCCTTACCAATCCATAATGATCAGACTAGATGTCCCCTACCCATCCATAATGACCAGACTAGATGTCGCCTAGGCATCCATATTGATCAGACTAGATGTCCAATTACCCATCCATATTGATCAGACTAGATATCCTCAACCCATCCATATTGATCAGACTAGATGTCCCCTACCCATCCATATTGATCAGACTAGATGTCCCATACCCATCCATATTGATCAGACTAGATGTCCCCTTCCCATCAATAATGACCAGACTAGAAGTCCCCTACCCATCTTTATAGATCAGATTAGATGTCCCCTACCCATCCATATTGATCAGACTAGATGTCCCCTACCCATCCATAATGACCAGACCAGATGTCCACTACACATCCATACTGATAAGACTAGATGTCCCTAAAAATCCATATAGATCAGACTAGATGTCCCCTAACCATACATAATGACGAGACTAGATGTCCCCTACCCATCGATATTGATCAGACTACATGTCCCTACCCATCCATATTGATCAGACAAGATGTCCCCTACCCATCCATAATGACCAGACTAGATGTCGCCTAGGCATCCATATTGATCAGACTAGATGTCCCCTACCCATCAATATAGATCAGACAAGATGTCCCCTACCCATCCATATTGATCAGAATAGATGTCCTTACCCATCCATATTGATCAGACAAGATGTCCCATACCCATCCATATAGATAAGACTACATGTCCCCTACCCATCCATATTGATCAGACTAGATGTCCCCTACCCATCCATATAGATTAGACCAATGTCCCCTACCCATCCATATTGATCAGACTAGATGTCCCTACGAATCCATATAGATAAGACTAAATGTCCCCCTAACCATCCATATTGATCAGACTAGATGTCACTACCCATCCACATAGATCAGACTAGATGTCACTACCCATCCACATATTGATCAGACTAGATGTCCCTACCCATCCATATTGATCAGACTAGATGTCCCTACCCATCCAGTACGATCAAACTAGATGTCCCCTACCCATCCATATTGATCAGACTAGATGTCCCCTACACATCCATATTGATCAAACTAGATGTCCCCTACCAATCCATATAGATCAGACTAGATGTCCCCTACCCATCCATAATGACCAGACTAGATGTCGCCCACACATCCATATTGACCAGAATAGATGTCCCCTACCCATCCATAATGACCAGAATAGATGTCCCCTACATACTGATCAGACAAGATGTCCTCTACATATTGATCAGACTAGATGTCCCTACCCATTCATACAGATGAGACTAGATGTCCCCTACCCATTCTTAATGACCAGACTAGATGTCCCCTACCCATCCATAATGACCAGACTAGATGTCCCTACCCATCCATAATGACCAGACTAGATGTCCTCAACCAATCCATATTGATCAGACTAGATGTCCCCTACCCATCCATATTGATCAGACTAGATGTCCCCTACCCATCCATATTGATCAGACTAGATGTCCCCTACCCATCCATATTGATCAGACTAGATGTCCCCTTCCCATCAATAATGACCAGACAAGATGTCCTCTACATATTGATCAGACTAGATGTCCCTACCCATTCATACAGATGAGACTAGATGTCCCCTACCCATTCTTAATGACCAGACTAGATGTCCCCTACCCATCCATAATGACCAGACTAGATGTCCCCTACCCATCCATAATGACCAGACTAGATGTCCTCAACCAATCCATATTGATCAGACTAGATGTCCCCTACCTATCCATATTGATCAGACTAGATGTCCCCTACCCATCCATATTGATCAGACTAGATGTCCCTTCCCATCAATAATGACCAGACTAGAAGTCCCCTACCCATCTTTATAGATCAGATTAGATGTCCCCTACCCATCCATATTGATCAGACTAGATGTCCCCTACCCATCCATAATGACCAGACCAGATGTCCACTACACATCCATACTGATAAGACTAGATGTCCCTAAAAATCCATATAGATCAGACTAGATGTCCCCTAACCATACATAATGACGAGACTAGATGTCCCTACCCATCCATATTGATCAGACTAGATGTCCCTACCCATCCATATAGATTAGACCAATGTCCCCTACTCATCCATATTGATCAGACTAGATGTCCCTACGAATCCATATAGATAAGACTAAATGTCCCCTAACCATCCATATTGATCAGACTAGATGTCACTACCCATCCACATAGATCAGACTATATGACCCCTACCCATCCATATTGATCCAGACTAGATGTCCCTACCCATCCAGTACGATCAAACTAGATGTCCCCTACCCATCCATATTGATCAGACTAGATGTCCCCTACACATCCATATTGATCAAACTAGATGTCCCCTACCCATCCATAATGACCAGACTAGATGTCCCCTACTCATCCATATTGATCAGACGAGATTTCCCTACTCATCCATATTGATCAGACAAGATTTTCCTACCCATCCATATAGATAAGACTAGATGTCCCCCTACTCATCCATATAGATCAGACAATATTTCCCTACCAATCCATATAGATCAGACTAGATGTCCCCTACCCATCCATAATGACCAGACTAGATGTCGCCCACACATCCATATTGACCAGAATAGATGTCCCTACCCATCCATAATGACCAGAATAGATGTCCCCTACATACTGATCAGACAAGATGTCCTCTACATATTGATCAGACTAGATGTCCCTACCCATTCATACAGATGAGACTAGATGTCCCCTACCCATTCTTAATGACCAGACTAGATGTCCCCTACCCATCCATAATGACCAGACTAGATGTCCCCTACCCATCCATAATGACCAGACTAGATGTCCTCAACCAATCCATATTGATCAGACTAGATGTCCCCTACCCATCCATATTGATCAGACTAGATGTCCCCTACCCATCCATATTGATCAGACTAGATGTCCCCTTCCCATCAATAATGACCAGACAAGATGTCCTCTACATATTGATCAGACTAGATGTCCCTACCCATTCATACAGATGAGACTAGATGTCCCCTACCCATTCTTAATGACCAGACTAGATGTCCCCTACCCATCCATAATGACCAGACTAGATGTCCCCTACCCATCCATAATGACCAGACTAGATGTCCTCAACCAATCCATATTGATCAGACTAGATGTCCCCTACCTATCCATATTGATCAGACTAGATGTCCCCTACCCATCCATATTGATCAGACTAGATGTCCCCTTCCCATCAATAATGACCAGACTAGAAGTCCCCTACCCATCTTTATAGATCAGATTAGATGTCCCCTACCCATCCATATTGATCAGACTAGATGTCCCTACCCATCCATAATGACCAGACCAGATGTCCACTACACATCCATACTGATAAGACTAGATGTCCCTAAAAATCCATATAGATCAGACTAGATGTCCCCTAACCATACATAATGACGAGACTAGATGTCCCCTACCCATCGATATTGATCAGACTACATGTCCCTACCCATCCATATTGATCAGACAAGATGTCCCCTACCCATCAATATAGATCAGACTAGATGTCCCCTACCCATCCATATTGATCAGAATAGATGTCCTTACCCATCCATATTGATCAGACAAGATGTCCCCTACAGATCCATAATGATAAGACAAGATGTCCCCTACCGATCCATAATGATCAGACAAGATGTCCGCTACCCATCCATATAGATAAGACAAGATGCCCCCTACCGATCCATAATGATCAGACTAGATGTCCCATTACCCATCCATATTGATCAGACAAGATGTCCCATACCCATCCATATAGATAAGACAAGATGTCCCCTACCCATTCATAATGATCAGACTAGATGTCCCCTACCCATCAATATAGATCAGACTAGATGTCCCCTACCCATCCATATTGATCAGACTAGATGTCCTTACCCATCCATATTGATCGGACTAGATGTCCCCTACCCATCCATAATGATCAGACTAGATGTCCCCTACCCATCCATAATGACCAGACTAGATGTCGCCCACACATCCATATTGACCAGAATAGATGTCCCCTACCCATCCATAATGACCAGAATAGATGTCCCCTACATACTGATCAGACAAGATGTCCTCTACATATTGATCAGACTAGATGTCCCTACCCATTCATACAGATGAGACTAGATGTCCCCTACCCATTCTTAATGACCAGACTAGATGTCCCTACCCATCCATAATGACCAGACTAGATGTCCCTACCCATCCATAATGACCAGACTAGATGTCCTCAACCAATCCATATTGATCAGACTAGATGTCCCCTACCCATCCATATTGATCAGACTAGATGTCCCTACCCATCCATATTGATCAGACTAGATGTCCCCTACCCATCCATATTGATCAGACTAGATGTCCCCTTCCCATCAATAATGACCAGACAAGATGTCCTCTACATATTGATCAGACTAGATGTCCCTACCCATTCATACAGATGAGACTAGATGTCCCCTACCCATTCTTAATGACCAGACTAGATGTCCCTACCCATCCATAATGACCAGACTAGATGTCCCCTACCCATCCATAATGACCAGACTAGATGTCCTCAACCAATCCATATTGATCAGACTAGATGTCCCCTACCTATCCATATTGATCAGACTAGATGTCCCCTACCCATCCATATTGATCAGACTAGATGTCCCCTTCCCATCAATAATGACCAGACTAGAAGTCCCCTACCCATCTTTATAGATCAGATTAGATGTCCCCTACCCATCCATATTGATCAGACTAGATGTCCCCTACCCATCCATAATGACCAGACCAGATGTCCACTACACATCCATACTGATAAGACTAGATGTCCCTAAAAATCCATATAGATCAGACTAGATGTCCCCTAACCATACATAATGACGAGACTAGATGTCCCCTACCCATCCATATTGATCAGACTAGATGTCCCCTACCCATCCATATAGATTAGACCAATGTCCCCTACTCATCCATATTGATCAGACTAGATGTCCCTACGAATCCATATAGATAAGACTAAATGTCCCCTAACCATCCATATTGATCAGACTAGATGTCACTACCCATCCACATAGATCAGACTATATGACCCCTACCCATCCATATTGATCAGACTAGATGTCCCCTACCCATCCATATTGATCAGACTAGATGTCCCCTACACATCCATATTGATCAAACTAGATGTCCCCTACCCATCCATAATGACCAGACTAGATGTCCCCTACTCATCCATATTGATCAGACGAGATTTCCCTACTCATCCATATTGATCAGACAAGATTTTCCTACCCATCCATATAGATAAGACTAGATGTCCCCTACTCATCCATATAGATCAGACAATATTTCCCCTACCAATCCATATAGATCAGACTAGATGTCCCCTACCCATCCATAATGACCAGACTAGATGTCGCCCACACATCCATATTGACCAGAATAGATGTCCCCTACCCATCCATAATGACCAGAATAGATGTCCCCTACATACTGATCAGACAAGATGTCCTCTACATATTGATCAGACTAGATGTCCCTACCCATTCATACAGATGAGACTAGATGTCCCCTACCCATTCTTAATGACCAGACTAGATGTCCCCTACCCATCCATAATGACCAGACTAGATGTCCTCAACCAATCCATATTGATCAGACTAGATGTCCCCTACCCATCCATATTGATCAGACTAGATGTCCCTTACCCATCCATATTGATCAGACTAGATGTCCCCTACCCATCCATATTGATCAGACTAGATGTCCCCTACCCATCCATATTGATCAGACTAGATGTCCCCTTCCCATCAATAATGACCAGACAAGATGTCCTCTACATATTGATCAGACTAGATGTCCCTACCCATTCATACAGATGAGACTAGATGTCCCCTACCCATTCTTAATGACCAGACTAGATGTCCCCTACCCATCCATAATGACCAGACTAGATGTCCCCTACCCATCCATAATGACCAGACTAGATGTCCTCAACCAATCCATATTGATCAGACTAGATGTCCCCTTCCCATCAATAATGACCAGACTAGAAGTCCCCTACCCATCTTTATAGATCAGATTAGATGTCCCCTACCCATCCATATTGATCAGACTAGATGTCCCCTACCCATCCATAATGACCAGACCAGATGTCCACTACACATCCATACTGATAAGACTAGATGTCCCTAAAAATCCATATAGATCAGACTAGATGTCCCCTAACCATACATAATGACGAGAATAGATGTCCCCTACCCATCCATATTGATCAGACTACATGTCCCTACCCATCCATATTGATCAGACAAGATGTCCCCTACCCATCAATATAGATCAGACTAGATGTCCCCTACCCATCCATATTGATCAGAATAGATGTCCTTACCCATCCATATTGATCAGACAAGATGTCCCTACAGATCCATAATGATAAGACAAGATGTCCCCTACCGATCCATAATGATCAGACAAGATGTCCGCTACCCATCCATATAGATAAGACAAGATGTCCCTACCGATCCATAATGATCAGACTAGATGTCCCATTACCCATCCATATTGATCAGACAAGATGTCCCATACCCATCCATATAGATAAGACAAGATGTCCCCTACCCATTCATAATGATCAGACTAGATGTCCCCTACCCATCAATATAGATCAGACTAGATGTCCCCTACCCATCCATATTGATCAGACTAGATGTCCTTACCCATCCATATTGATCGGACTAGATGTCCCCTACCCATCCATAATGAACAGATTAGATGTCCCCTAAACATCTATATAGATCAGACTAGATGTCCCCTATCCTTCCATAATGACCAGACTATATGTCCCCTACCCATCCATATAGATCAGACAATATTTCCCTTACCAATCCATAATGATCAGACTAGATGTCCCCTACCCATTCTTAATGACCAGACTAGATGTCGCCTAGGCATCCATATTGATCAGACTAGATGTCCAATTACCCATCCATATTGATCAGACTAGATATCCTCAACCCATCCATATTGATCAGACTAGATGTCCCCTACCCATCCATATTGATCAGACTAGATGTCCCATACCCATCCATATTGATCAGACTAGATGTCCCCTTCCCATCAATAATGACCAGACTAGAAGTCCCCTACCCATCTTTATAGATCAGATTAGATGTCCCCTACCCATCCATATTGATCAGACTAGATGTCCCCTACCCATCCATAATGACCAGACCAGATGTCCACTACACATCCATACTGATAAGACTAGATGTCCCTAAAAATCCATATAGACTCAGACTAGATGTCCCTAACCATACATAATGACGAGACTAGATGTCCCCTACCCATCGATATTGATCAGACTACATGTCCCTACCCATCCATATTGATCAGACAAGATGTCCCCTACCCATCCATAATGACCAGACTAGATGTCGCCTAGGCATCCATATTGATCAGACTAGATGTCCCCTACCCATCAATATAAATCAGACAAGATGTCCCCTACCCATCCATATTGATCAGAATAGATGTCCTTACCCATCCATATTGATCAGACAAGATGTCCCATACCCATCCATATAGATAAGACTACATGTCCCCTACCCATCCATATTGATCAGACTAGATGTCCCCTACCCATCCATATAGATTAGACCAATGTCCCCTACTCATCCATATTGATCAGACTAGATGTCCCTACGAATCCATATAGATAAGACTAAATGTCCCCTAACCATCCATATTGATCAGACTAGATGTCACTACCCATCCACATAGATCAGACTATATGACCCCTACCCATCCATATTGATCAGACTAGATGTCCCTACCCATCCAGTACGATCAAACTAGATGTCCCCTACCCATCCATATTGATCAGACTAGATGTCCCCTACACATCCATATTGATCAAACTAGATGTCCCCTACCCATCCATAATGACCAGACTAGATGTCCCCTACTCATCCATATTGATCAGACGAGATTTCCCTACTCATCCATATTGATCAGACAAGATTTTCCTACCCATCCATATAGATAAGACTAGATGTCCCCTACTCATCCATATAGATCAGACAATATTTCCCCTACCAATCCATATAGATCAGACTAGATGTCCCCTACCCATCCATAATGACCAGACTAGATGTCGCCCACACATCCATATTGACCAGAATAGATGTCCCCTACCCATCCATAATGACCAGAATAGATGTCCCTACATACTGATCAGACAAGATGTCCTCTACATATTGATCAGACTAGATGTCCCTACCCATTCATACAGATGAGACTAGATGTCCCCTACCCATTCTTAATGACCAGACTAGATGTCCCCTACCCATCCATAATGACCAGACTAGATGTCCCCTACCCATCCATAATGACCAGACTAGATGTCCTCAACCAATCCATATTGATCAGAATAGATGTCCCCTACCCATCCATATTGATCAGACTAGATGTCCCCTACCCATCCATATTGATCAGACTAGATGTCCCCTTCCCATCAATAATGACCAGACAAGATGTCCTCTACATATTGATCAGACTAGATGTCCCTACCCATTCATACAGATGAGACTAGATGTCCCCTACCCATTCTTAATGACCAGACTAGATGTCCCCTACCCATCCATAATGACCAGACTAGATGTCCCCTACCCATCCATAATGACCAGACTAGATGTCCTCAACCAATCCATATTGATCAGACTAGATGTCCCCTACCTATCCATATTGATCAGACTAGATGTCCCCTACCCATCCATATTGATCAGACTAGATGTCCCCTTCCCATCAATAATGACCAGACTAGAAGTCCCCTACCCATCCATAATGACCAGACCAGATGTCCACTACACATCCATACTGATAAGACTAGATGTCCCTAAAAATCCATATAGATCAGACTAGATGTCCCCTAACCATACATAATGACGAGACTAGATGTCCCCTACCCATCCATATTGATCAGACTACATTTCCCTACCCATCCATATTGATCAGACAAGATGTCCCCTACCCATCAATATAGATCAGACTAGATGTCCCCTACCCATCCATATTGATCAGAATAGATGTCCTTACCCATCCATATTGATCAGACAAGATGTCCCCTACAGATCCATAATGATAAGACAAGATGTCCCCTACCGATCCATAATGATCAGACAAGATGTCCGCTACCCATCCATATAGATAAGACAAGATGCCCCCTACCGATCCATAATGATCAGACTAGATGTCCCATTACCCATCCATATTGATCAGACAAGATGTCCCATACCCATCCATATAGATAAGACAAGATGTCCCCTACCCATTCATAATGATCAGACTAGATGTCCCCTACCCATCAATATAGATCAGACTAGATGTCCCCTACCCATCCATATTGATCAGACTAGATGTCCTTACCCATCCATATTGATCAGACTAGATGTCCCCTACCCATCCATAATGATCAGACAAGATGTCCCCTACCCATCCATATAGATAAGACAAGATGCCCCCTACCGATCCATAATGATCAGACTAATGTCCCATACTCATCAATATAGATCAGACTAGAGGTCCCCTACCCACCCATATTGATCAGACAAGATGTCCTCAACCCATACATATAGATCAGACTAGATGTCCCCTACCCATCCATATAGAACAGACTAGATGTCCCCTACCCATCCATAATGACCAGACTAGATGTCCCCTACTCATCCATATTGATCAGACTAGATGTCCCTACGAATCCATATAGATCAGACTAGATGTCCCCTAACCATCCATATTGATCAGACTAGATGTCCCTACGAATCCTTATAGATCAGACTAGATGTCTCCTACCCATCCATGTTGATCAGACTAGATGAACTCAACCCATCCATATTGATCAGACAAGATGTCCCTTACCCATCCATATTGATGAGACTAGATGTCCCCTACCCATCCATATTGATCAGACTAGATGTCCCTTACCCATCCATGTTGATCAGACTAGATGTACTCAACCCATCCATATTGATCAGACAAGATGTCCCTTACCCATCCATATTGATCAGACTAGATATCGCTACCCATCCATATAGACTCAGACTAGCTGTCCCTACCCATCCATATTGATCAGACTAGATGTCCCTACACATCCATATTGATCAGCCTTGAGGTCCCCTACCCATCCATATAGATCAGACGAGATTTCCCCTACCCATCCATAATGATCAGACTAGATGTCCTCAACCCATCCATAATGATCAGACTAGATGTGCCCTACCCATGCATATTGATCAGACTAGATGTCCCCTACCCATCTATATAGATCAGACTAGATGTCCTATACCCATCCATTATTGATCAGACTAGATGTCTTCAACCCATCCATATTCATCAGATGTCCCCTACCAATCCATATTCATAAGATGTCACCTACCCATCCATAATGACCAGACTAGATGTCCCCTACTCATCCATATTGATCAGACTAGATGTCCCTACGAATCCATATAGATCAGACTAGATGTCCCCTAACCATCCATATTGATCAGACTAGATGTCCCTACGAATCCTTATAGATCAGACTAGATGTCCCCTAACCATCCATAATGACGAGACTACATGTCCCCTACCCATCCATATTGATGAGACTAGATGTCCCCTACCCATCCATATTGATCAGACTAGATGTCCCCTACCCATCTATGTTGATCAGACTAGATGTACTCAACCCATCCATATTGATCAGACAAGATGTCCCCTACCCATCCATATTGATCAGACTAGATATCGCTACTCCATCCATATAGATCAGACTAGCTGTCCCTACCCATCCATATTGATCAGACTAGATGTCCCTACACATCCATATTGATCAGACGAGATTTCCCCTACCCATCCATATTGATCAGACTAGATGTCCTCAACCCATCCATAATGACTCAGACTAGATGTGCCCTACCCATCCATGTTGATCAGACTAGAGGTCCCCTACCCATCTATATAGATCAGACTAGATGTCCCATACCCATCCATTATTGATCAGACTAGATGTCTTCAACCCATCCATATTCATCAGATGTCACCTACCCATCCATATTGAGCAGACTAGATGTCCCCTACCCATCCATATTGATCAGACTAGATGTCCCCTATCCATGCATAATGACCAGACTAGATATCCCCTACCCATCCATAATGACCAGACTAGATATCCCCTACCCATCCATAATGACCAGACTAGATGTCCCCTACTCATCCATATTGATCAGACTAGATGTCCCCTACCCATCCATATTTATCAGACTAGATGTCCCCTATCCATGCATAATGACCAGACTAGATATCCCCTACCCATCCATAATGACCAGACTAGATATCCCCTACCCATCCATAATGACCAGACTAGATGTCCCCTACTCATCCATATTGATCAGACTAGATGTCAATACCCATCCATATAGACCATACTAGATGTCCCTACCCATCCATATAGACCAGACTAGATGTCCACTACCCATCCATATAGATCAGACTAGATGTTCCCTACAAATCCATATAGATCAGACTAGATGTCCAATACCCATCCATAATGACCATACTAGATGTCCCTACCCATCCATATAGACCAGACTAGATGACCCTACCCATCCATATAGACCAGAAAAGATGTCACCTACTCATCCATATTGATCAAACTAGATTTCCCTACCCATCCATATAGACCAGACTAGATGACCCTACCCATCCAAATAGACCAGAATAGATGTCACCTACTCATCCATATTGATGAAACTAGATTTCCCTACCCATACATATTGATCAGACTAGATGACCTCTACCCATCCATATTGATCAGACTAGATGTCCCATACCCATCCATATTGATCAGACTATATGTTCCCTACCCATACATATTGATCAGACTAGATGTCCCCTACCCATCCATATTATTCAGACTAGATGTCCTCAACCCATCCATATTGATCAGACTAGATGTCCCTTACCCATCCATAATGATCAGACTAGATGTCCCCTACCCATCCATATCGATCAGACTAGATGTCCCCTACCCACCCATATTGATCAGACAAGATGTCCTCAACCCATACATATAGATCAGACTAGATGTCCCCTACCCATCCATATAGAACAGACTAGATGTCCCCTACCCATCCATAATGACCAGACTAGATGTCCCCTACTCATCCATATTGATCAGACTCGATGTCCTTACGAATCCATATAGATCAGACTAGATGTCCCCTAACCATCCATATTATTCAGACTCGATGTCCTCAACCCATCCATATTGATCAGACTAGATGTCCCCTACCCATCCATAATGATCAGACTAGATGTCCCCTACCCATCCATAATGATCAGACTAGATGTCCCCTACCCATCCATATCGATCAGACTAGATGTCCCCACCCATCCATAATGATCAGACTAGATTTCCCCTACCCATATTGATCAGACAAGATGTCCTCAACCCATACATATAGATCACACTAGATGTCCCCTACTCAAACATATTGATCAGACTAGATGTCCCTAACCATCCATAATGACAAGACTAGATTTCCCCTACCCATTTATATAGATCAGACTAGATGTCAACTACCCATCCATAATGACCAGACTAGATATCCCCTACCCATCCATAATGACCAGACTAGACATCCCCTACCCATCCATATTGATCAGACTAGATGTCCCCTACCCATCCATATTGATCAGACTAGATGTCAATACCCATCCATATAGACCATACTAGATGTCCCTACCCATCCATATAGACCAGATTAGATGTCCACTACCCATTCATATTGATCAGACTAGATGTCCTTACCCATCCATATTGATCAGACTAGATGTCCCCTACCCATCCATAATGATCACACAAGATGTCCCCTACCCATCCATAATGATCAGACTAGATGTCCCATACTCATCAATATAGATCAGACTAGATGTCCCCTACCCACCCATATTGATCAGACAAGATGTCCTCAACCCATACATATAGATCAGACTAGATGTCCCTACCCATCCATATAGAACAGACTAGATGTCCCCTACCCATCCATAATGACCAGACTAGATGTCCCCTACTCATCCATATTGATCAGACTAGATGTCCCTACGAATCCATATAGATCAGACTAGATGTCCCCTAACCATCCATATTGATCAGACAAGATGTCCGCTACCCATCCATATAGATAAGACAAGATGCCCCCTACCGATCCATAATGATCAGACTAGATGTCCCATTACCCATCCATATTGATCAGACAAGATGTCCCATACCCATCCATATAGATAAGACAAGATGTCCCCTACCCATTCATAATGATCAGACTAGATGTCCCCTACCCATCAATATAGATCAGACTAGATGTCCCCTACCCATCCATATTGATCAGACTAGATGTCCTTACCCATCCATATTGATCAGACTAGATGTCCCCTACCCATCCATAATGATCAGACAAGATGTCCCCTACCCATCCATATAGATAAGACAAGATGCCCCCTACCGATCCATAATGATCAGACTAGATGTCCCATACTCATCAATATAGATCAGACTAGATGTCCCCTACCCACCCATATTGATCAGACAAGATGTCCTCAACCCATACATATAGATCAGACTAGATGTCCCCTACCCATCCATATAGAACAGACTAGATGTCCCCTACCCATCCATAATGACCAGACTAGATGTCCCCTACCCATCCATAATGACCAGACTAGATGTCCCCTACTCATCCATATTGATCAGACTAGATGTCCCTACGAATCCATATAGATCAGACTAGATGTCCCCTAACCATCCATATTGATCAGACTAGATGTCCCTACGAATCCTTATAGATCAGACTAGATGTCTCCTACCCATCCATGTTGATCAGACTAGATGTACTCAACCCATCCATATTGATCAGACAAGATGTCCCTTACCCATCCATATTGATGAGACTAGATGTCCCCTACCCATCCATATTGATCAGACTAGATGTCCTCAACCCATCCATAATGATCAGACTAGATGTGCCCTACCCATGCATATTGATCAGACTAGATGTCCCCTACCCATCTATATAGATCAGACTAGATGTCCTATACCCATCCATTATTGATCAGACTAGATGTCCTCAACCCATACATATAGATCAGACTAGATGTCCCCTACCCATCCATATAGAACAGACTAGATGTCCCCTACCCATCCATAATGACCAGACTAGATGTCCCCTACTCATCCATATTGATCAGACTAGATGTCCCTACGAATCCATATAGATCAGACTAGATGTCCCCTAACCATCCATATTGATCAGACTAGATGTCCCTACGAATCCTTATAGATCAGACTAGATGTCTCCTACCCATCCATGTTGATCAGACTAGATGTACTCAACCCATCCATATTGATCAGACAAGATGTCCCTTACCCATCCATATTGATGAGACTAGATGTCCCCTACACATCCATATTGATCAGACTAGATGTCCCTTACCCATCCATGTTGATCAGACTAGATGTACTCAACCCATCCATATTGATCAGACAAGATGTCCCTTACCCATCCATATTGATCAGACTAGATATCGCTACCCATCCATATAGATCAGACTAGCTGTCCCTACCCATCCATATTGATCAGACTAGATGTCCCTACACATCCATATTGATCAAACTAGATGTCCCCTACCCATCCATAATGACCAGACTAGATGTCCCCTACTCATCCATATTGATCAGACGAGATTTCCCTACTCATCCATATTGATCAGACAAGATTTTCCTACCCATCCATATAGATAAGACTAGATGTCCCCTACTCATCCATATAGATCAGACAATATTTCCCCTACCAATCCATATAGATCAGACTAGATGTCCCCTACCCATCCATAATGACCAGACTAGATGTCGCCCACACATCCATATTGACCAGAATAGATGTCCCCTACCCATCCATAATGACCAGAATAGATGTCCCCTACATACTGATCAGACAAGATGTCCTCTACATATTGATCAGACTAGATGTCCCTACCCATTCATACAGATGAGACTAGATGTCCCCTACCCATTCTTAATGACCAGACTAGATGTCCCCTACCCATCCATAATGACCAGACTAGATGTCCCCTACCCATCCATAATGACCAGACTAGATGTCCTCAACCAATCCATATTGATCAGAATAGATGTCCCCTACCCATCCATATTGATCAGACTAGATGTCCCCTACCCATCCATATTGATCAGACTAGATGTCCCCTACCCATCCATATTGATCAGACTAGATGTCCCCTTCCCATCAATAATGACCAGACAAGATGTCCTCTACATATTGATCAGACTAGATGTCCCTACCCATTCATACAGATGAGACTAGATGTCCCCTACCCATTCTTAATGACCAGACTAGATGTCCCCTACCCATCCATAATGACCAGACTAGATGTCCCCTACCCATCCATAATGACCAGACTAGATGTCCTCAACCAATCCATATTGATCAGACTAGATGTCCCCTACCTATCCATATTGATCAGACTAGATGTCCCCTACCCATCCATATTGATCAGACTAGATGTCCCCTTCCCATCAATAATGACCAGACTAGAAGTCCCCTACCCATCCATAATGACCAGACCAGATGTCCACTACACATCCATACTGATAAGACTAGATGTCCCTAAAAATCCATATAGATCAGACTAGATGTCCCCTAACCATACATAATGACGAGACTAGATGTCCCCTACCCATCCATATTGATCAGACTACATGTCCCTACCCATCCATATTGATCAGACAAGATGTCCCCTACCCATCAATATAGATCAGACTAGATGTCCCCTACCCATCCATATTGATCAGAATAGATGTCCTTACCCATCCATATTGATCAGACAAGATGTCCCCTACAGATCCATAATGATAAGACAAGATGTCCCCTACCGATCCATAATGATCAGACAAGATGTCCGCTACCCATCCATATAGATAAGACAAGATGCCCCCTACCGATCCATAATGATCAGACTAGATGTCCCATTACCCATCCATATTGATCAGACAAGATGTCCCATACCCATCCATATAGATAAGACAAGATGTCCCCTACCCATTCATAATGATCAGACTAGATGTCCCCTACCCATCAATATAGATCAGACTAGATGTCCCCTACCCATCCATATTGATCAGACTAGATGTCCTTACCCATCCATATTGATCCAGACTAGATGTCCCCTACCCATCCATAATGATCAGACAAGATGTCCCCTACCCATCCATATAGATAAGACAAGATGCCCCCTACCGATCCATAATGATCAGACTAGATGTCCCATACTCATCAATATAGATCAGACTAGAGGTCCCCTACCCACCCATATTGATCAGACAAGATGTCCTCAACCCATACATATAGATCAGACTAGATGTCCCCTACCCATCCATATAGAACAGACTAGATGTCCCCTACCCATCCATAATGACCAGACTAGATGTCCCCTACTCATCCATATTGATCAGACTAGATGTCCCTACGAATCCATATAGATCAGACTAGATGTCCCCTAACCATCCATATTGATCAGACTAGATGTCCCTACGAATCCTTATAGATCAGACTAGATGTCTCCTACCCATCCATGTTGATCAGACTAGATGTACTCAACCCATCCATATTGATCAGACAAGATGTCCCTTACCCATCCATATTGATGAGACTAGATGTCCCCTACCCATCCATATTGATCAGACTAGATGTCCCTTACCCATCCATGTTGATCAGACTAGATGTACTCAACCCATCCATATTGATCAGACAAGATGTCCCTTACCCATCCATATTGATCAGACTAGATATCGCTACCCATCCATATAGATCAGACTAGCTGTCCCTACCCATCCATATTGATCAGACTAGATGTCCCTACACATCCATATTGATCAGCCTTGAGGTCCCCTACCCATCCATATAGATCAGACGAGATTTCCCCTACCCATCCATAATGATCAGACTAGATGTCCTCAACCCATCCATAATGATCAGACTAGATGTGCCCTACCCATGCATATTGATCAGACTAGATGTCCCCTACCCATCTATATAGATCAGACTAGATGTCCTATACCCATCCATTATTGATCAGACTAGATGTCTTCAACCCATCCATATTCATCAGATGTCCCCTACCAATCCATATTCATAAGATGTCACCTACCCATCCATAATGACCAGACTAGATGTCCCCTACTCATCCATATTGATCAGACTAGATGTCCCTACGAATCCATATAGATCAGACTAGATGTCCCCTAACCATCCATATTGATCAGACTAGATGTCCCTACGAATCCTTATAGATCAGACTAGATGTCCCCTAACCATCCATAATGACGAGACTACATGTCCCCTACCCATCCATATTGATGAGACTAGATGTCCCCTACCCATCCATATTGATCAGACTAGATGTCCCCTACCCATCTATGTTGATCAGACTAGATGTACTCAACCCATCCATATTGATCAGACAAGATGTCCCCTACCCATCCATATTGATCAGACTAGATATCGCTACCCATCCATATAGATCAGACTAGCTGTCCCTACCCATCCATATTGATCAGACTAGATGTCCCTACACATCCATATTGATCAGACGAGATTTCCCCTACCCATCCATATTGATCAGACTAGATGTCCTCAACCCATCCATAATGATCAGACTAGATGTGCCCTACCCATCCATGTTGATCAGACTAGAGGTCCCCTACCCATCTATATAGATCAGACTAGATGTCCCATACCCATCCATTATTGATCAGACTAGATGTCTTCAACCCATCCATATTCATCAGATGTCACCTACCCATCCATATTGAGCAGACTAGATGTCCCCTACCCATCCATATTGATCAGACTAGATGTCCCCTATCCATGCATAATGACCAGACTAGATATCCCCTACCCATCCATAATGACCAGAATAGATATCCCCTACCCATCCATAATGACCAGACTAGATGTCCCCTACTCATCCATATTGATCAGACTAGATGTCCCCTACCCATCCATATTGATCAGACTAGATGTCCCCTATCCATGCATAATGACCAGACTAGATATCCCCTACCCATCCATAATGACCAGACTAGATATCCCCTACCCATCCATAATGACCAGACTAGATGTCCCCTACTCATCCATATTGATCAGACTAGATGTCAATACCCATCCATATAGACCATACTAGATGTCCCTACCCATCCATATAGACCAGACTAGATGTCCACTACCCATCCATATAGATCAGACTAGATGTTCCCTACAAATCCATATAGATCAGACTAGATGTCCAATACCCATCCATAATGACCATACTAGATGTCCCTACCCATCCATATAGACCAGACTAGATGACCCTACCCATCCATATAGACCAGAAAAGATGTCACCTACTCATCCATATTGATCAAACTAGATTTCCCTACCCATCCATATAGACCAGACTAGATGACCCTACCCATCCAAATAGACCAGAATAGATGTCACCTACTCATCCATATTGATGAAACTAGATTTCCCTACCCATACATATTGATCAGACTAGATGACCTCTACCCATCCATATTGATCAGACTAGATGTCCCATACCCATCCATATTGATCCAGACTATATGTTTCCCTACCCATACATATTGATCAGACTAGATGTCCCCTACCCATCCATATTATTCAGACTAGATGTCCTCAACCCATCCATATTGATCAGACTAGATGTCCCTTACCCATCCATAATGATCAGACTAGATGTCCCCCTACCCATCCATATCGATCAGACTAGATGTCCCCTACCCACCCATATTGATCAGACAAGATGTCCTCAACCCATACATATAGATCAGACTAGATGTCCCCTACCCATCCATATAGAACAGACTAGATGTCCCCTACCCATCCATAATGACCAGACTAGATGTCCCTACTCATCCATATTGATCAGACTCGATGTCCTTACGAATCCATATAGATGACTAGATGTCCCCTAACCATCCATATTATTCAGACTCGATGTCCTCAACCCATCCATATTGATCAGACTAGATGTCCCTACCCATCCATAATGATCAGACTAGATGTCCCCTACCCATCCATAATGATCAGACTAGATGTCCCCTACCCATCCATATCGATCAGACTAGATGTCCCTACCCATCCATAATGATCAGACTAGATTTCCCCTACCCATATTGATCAGACAAGATGTCCTCAACCCATACATATAGATCACACTAGATGTCCCCTACTCAAACATATTGATCAGACTAGATGTCCCTAACCATCCATAATGACAAGACTAGATTTCCCTACCCATTTATATAGATCAGACTAGATGTCAACTACCCATCCATAATGACCAGACTAGATATCCCTACCCATCCATAATGACCAGACTAGACATCCCCTACCCATCCATATTGATCAGACTAGATGTCCCCTACCCATCCATATTGATCAGACTAGATGTCAATACCCATCCATATAGACCATACTAGATGTCCCTACCCATCCATATAGACCAGATTAGATGTCCACTACCCATTCATATTGATCAGACTAGATGTCCTTACCCATCCATATTGATCAGACTAGATGTCCCCTACCCATCCATAATGATCACACAAGATGTCCCCTACCCATCCATATAGATAAGACAAGATGCCCCCTACCGATCCATAATGATCAGACTAGATGTCCCATACTCATCAATATAGATCAGACTAGATGTCCCCTACCCACCCATATTGATCAGACAAGATGTCCTCAACCCATACATATAGATCAGACTAGATGTCCCCTACCCATCCATATAGAACAGACTAGATGTCCCTACCCATCCATAATGACCAGACTAGATGTCCCCTACTCATCCATATTGATCAGACTCGATGTCCTTACGAATCCATATAGATCAGACTAGATGTCCCCTAACCATCCATATTATTCAGACTCGATGTCCTCAACCCATCCATATTGATCAGACTAGATGTCCCCTACCCATCCATAATGATCAGACTAGATGTCCCCTACCCATCCATAATGATCAGACTAGATGTCCCCTACCCATCCATATCGATCAGACTAGATGTCCCCTACCCATCCATAATGATCAGACTAGATTTCCCTACCCATATTGATCAGACAAGATGTCCTCAACCCATACATATAGATCACACTAGATGTCCCCTACTCAAACATATTGATCAGACTAGATGTCCCTAACCATCCATAATGACAAGACTAGATTTCCCTACCCATTTATATAGATCAGACTAGATGTCAACTACCCATCCATAATGACCAGACTAGATATCCCCTACCCATCCATAATGACCAGACTAGACATCCCCTACCCATCCATATTGATCAGACTAGATGTCCCCTAACCATCCATAATGACGAGACTACATGTCCCCTACCCATCCATATTGATGAGACTAGATGTCCCCTACCCATCCATATTGATCAGACTAGATGTCCCCTACCCATCTATGTTGATCAGACTAGATGTACTCAACCCATCCATATTGATCAGACAAGATGTCCCCTACCCATCCATATTGATCCAGACTAGATATCGCTACCCATCCATATAGATCAGACTAGCTGTCCCTACCCATCCATATTGATCAGACTAGATGTCCCTACACATCCATATTGATCAGACGAGATTTCCCCCTACCCATCCATATTGATCAGACTAGATGTCCTCAACCCATCCATAATGATCAGACTAGATGTGCCCTACCCATCCATGTTGATCAGACTAGAGGTCCCCTACCCATCTATATAGATCAGACTAGATGTCCCATACCCATCCATTATTGATCAGACTAGATGTCTTCAACCCATCCATATTCATCAGATGTCACCTACCCATCCATATTGAGCAGACTAGATGTCCCCTACCCATCCATATTGATCAGACTAGATGTCCCCTATCCATGCATAATGACCAGACTAGATATCCCCTACCCATCCATAATGACCAGAATAGATATCCCCTACCCATCCATAATGACCAGACTAGATGTCCCCTACTCATCCATATTGATCAGACTAGATGTCCCCTACCCATCCATATTGATCAGACTAGATGTCCCCTATCCATGCATAATGACCAGACTAGATATCCCCTACCCATCCATAATGACCAGACTAGATATCCCCTACCCATCCATAATGACCAGACTAGATGTCCCTACTCATCCATATTGATCAGACTAGATGTCAATACCCATCCATATAGACCATACTAGATGTCCCTACCCATCCATATAGACCAGACTAGATGTCCACTACCCATCCATATAGATCAGACTAGATGTTCCCTACAAATCCATATAGATCAGACTAGATGTCCAATACCCATCCATAATGACCATACTAGATGTCCCTACCCATCCATATAGACCAGACTAGATGACCCTACCCATCCATATAGACCAGAAAAGATGTCACCTACTCATCCATATTGATCAAACTAGATTTCCCTACCCATCCATATAGACCAGACTAGATGACCCTACCCATCCAAATAGACCAGAATAGATGTCACCTACTCATCCATATTGATGAAACTAGATTTCCCTACCCATACATATTGATCAGACTAGATGACCTCTACCCATCCATATTGATCAGACTAGATGTCCCATACCCATCCATATTGATCAGACTATATGTTCCCTACCCATACATATTGATCAGACTAGATGTCCCCTACCCATCCATATTATTCAGACTAGATGTCCTCAACCCATCCATATTGATCAGACTAGATGTCCCTTACCCATCCATAATGATCAGACTAGATGTCCCCTACCCATCCATATCGATCAGACTAGATGTCCCCTACCCACCCATATTGATCAGACAAGATGTCCTCAACCCATACATATAGATCAGACTAGATGTCCCCTACCCATCCATATAGAACAGACTAGATGTCCCCTACCCATCCATAATGACCAGACTAGATGTCCCTACTCATCCATATTGATCAGACTCGATGTCCTTACGAATCCATATAGATCAGACTAGATGTCCCCTAACCATCCATATTATTCAGACTCGATGTCCTCAACCCATCCATATTGATCAGACTAGATGTCCCCTACCCATCCATAATGATCAGACTAGATGTCCCCTACCCATCCATAATGATCAGACTAGATGTCCCTACCCATCCATATCGATCAGACTAGATGTCCCCTACCCATCCATAATGATCAGACTAGATTTCCCTACCCATATTGATCAGACAAGATGTCCTCAACCCATACATATAGATCACACTAGATGTCCCCTACTCAAACATATTGATCAGACTAGATGTCCCTAACCATCCATAATGACAAGACTAGATTTCCCTACCCATTTATATAGATCAGACTAGATGTCAACTACCCATCCATAATGACCAGACTAGATATCCCTACCCATCCATAATGACCAGACTAGACATCCCTACCCATCCATATTGATCAGACTAGATGTCCCCTACCCATCCATATTGATCAGACTAGATGTCAATACCCATCCATATAGACCATACTAGATGTCCCTACCCATCCATATAGACCAGATTAGATGTCCACTACCCATTCATATTGATCAGACTAGATGTCCTTACCCATCCATATTGATCAGACTAGATGTCCCCTACCCATCCATAATGATCACACAAGATGTCCCCTACCCATCCATATAGATAAGACAAGATGCCCCCTACCGATCCATAATGATCAGACTAGATGTCCCATACTCATCAATATAGATCAGACTAGATGTCCCCTACCCACCCATATTGATCAGACAAGATGTCCTCAACCCATACATATAGATCAGACTAGATGTCCCCTACCCATCCATATAGAACAGACTAGATGTCCCCTACCCATCCATAATGACCAGACTAGATGTCCCCTACTCATCCATATTGATCAGACTCGATGTCCTTACGAATCCATATAGATCAGACTAGATGTCCCCTAACCATCCATATTATTCAGACTCGATGTCCTCAACCCATCCATATTGATCAGACTAGATGTCCCCTACCCATCCATAATGATCAGACTAGATGTCCCCTACCCATCCATAATGATCAGACTAGATGTCCCCTACCCATCCATATCGATCAGACTAGATGTCCCCTACCCATCCATAATGATCAGACTAGATTTCCCCTACCCATATTGATCAGACAAGATGTCCTCAACCCATACATATAGATCACACTAGATGTCCCCTACTCAAACATATTGATCAGACTAGATGTCCCTAACCATCCATAATGACAAGACTAGATTTCCCCTACCCATTTATATAGATCAGACTAGATGTCAACTACCCATCCATAATGACCAGACTAGATATCCCCTACCCATCCATAATGACCAGACTAGACATCCCCTACCCATCCATATTGATCAGACTAGATGTCCCCTACCCATCCATATTGATCAGACTAGATGTCAATACCCATCCATATAGACCATACTAGATGTCCCTACCCATCCATATAGACCAGATTAGATGTCCACTACCCATTCATATTGATCAGACTAGATGTCCTTACCCATCCATATTGATCAGACTAGATGTCCCCTACCCATCCATAATGATCACACAAGATGTCCCCTACCCATCCATATAGATAAGACAAGATGCCCCCTACCGATCCATAATGATCAGACTAGATGTCCCATACTCATCAATATAGATCAGACTAGATGTCCCCTACCCACCCATATTGATCAGACAAGATGTCCTCAACCCATACATATAGATCAGACTAGATGTCCCCTACCCATCCATATAGAACAGACTAGATGTCCCCTACCCATCCATAATGACCAGACTAGATGTCCCCTACTCATCCATATTGATCAGACTAGATGTCCCTACGAATCCATATAGATCAGACTAGATGTCCCCTAACCATCCATATTGATCAGACAAGATGTCCGCTACCCATCCATATAGATAAGACAAGATGCCCCCTACCGATCCATAATGATCAGACTAGATGTCCCATTACCCATCCATATTGATCAGACAAGATGTCCCATACCCATCCATATAGATAAGACAAGATGTCCCCTACCCATTCATAATGATCAGACTAGATGTCCCCTACCCATCAATATAGATCAGACTAGATGTCCCCTACCCATCCATATTGATCAGACTAGATGTCCTTACCCATCCATATTGATCAGACTAGATGTCCCCTACCCATCCATAATGATCAGACAAGATGTCCCCTACCCATCCATATAGATAAGACAAGATGCCCCCTACCGATCCATAATGATCAGACTAGATGTCCCATACTCATCAATATAGATCAGACTAGATGTCCCCTACCCACCCATATTGATCAGACAAGATGTCCTCAACCCATACATATAGATCAGACTAGATGTCCCCTACCCATCCATATAGAACAGACTAGATGTCCCCTACCCATCCATAATGACCAGACTAGATGTCCCCTACTCATCCATATTGATCAGACTAGATGTCCCTACGAATCCATATAGATCAGACTAGATGTCCCCTAACCATCCATATTGATCAGACTAGATGTCCCTACGAATCCTTATAGATCAGACTAGATGTCTCCTACCCATCCATGTTGATCAGACTAGATGTACTCAACCCATCCATATTGATCAGACAAGATGTCCCTTACCCATCCATATTGATGAGACTAGATGTCCCCTACCCATCCATATTGATCAGACTAGATGTCCCTTACCCATCCATGTTGATCAGACTAGATGTACTCAACCCATCCATATTGATCAGACTAGATGTCCCTACACATCCATATTGATCAGCCTTGAGGTCCCCTACCCATCCATATAGATCAGACGAGAATTCCCCTACCCATCCATAATGATCAGACTAGATGTCCTCAACCCATCCATAATGATCAGACTAGATGTGCCCTACCCATGCATATTGATCAGACTAGATGTCCCCTACCCATCTATATAGATCAGACTAGATGTCCTATACCCATCCATTATTGATCAGACTAGATGTCCTCAACCCATACATATAGATCAGACTAGATGTCCCCTACCCATCCATATAGAACAGACTAGATGTCCCCTACCCATCCATAATGACCAGACTAGATGTCCCCTACTCATCCATATTGATCAGACTAGATGTCCCTACGAATCCATATAGATCAGACTAGATGTCCCCTAACCATCCATATTGATCAGACTAGATGTCCCTACGAATCCTTATAGATCAGACTAGATGTCTCCTACCCATCCATGTTGATCAGACTAGATGTACTCAACCCATCCATATTGATCAGACAAGATGTCCCTTACCCATCAATATTGATGAGACTAGATGTCCCCTACACATCCATATTGATCAGACTAGATGTCCCTTACCCATCCATGTTGATCAGACTAGATGTACTCAACCCATCCATATTGATCAGACAAGATGTCCCTTACCCATCCATATTGATCAGACTAGATATCGCTACCCATCCATATAGATCAGACTAGCTGTCCCTACCCATCCATATTGATCAGACTAGATGTCCCTACACATCCATATTGATCAGCCTTGAGGTCCCCTACCCATCCATATAGATCAGACGAGATTTCCCCTACCCATCCATAATGATCAGACTAGATGTCCTCAACCCATCCATAATGATCAGACTAGATGTGCCCTACCCATGCATATTGATCAGACTAGATGTCCCCTACCCATCTATATAGATCAGACTAGATGTCCTATACCCATCCATTATTGATCAGACTAGATGTCTTCAACCCATCCATATTCATCAGATGTCCCATACCAATCCATATTCATAAGATTTCACCTACTCATCCATATTGATCAGACTAGATGTCCCTACGAATCCATATAGATCAGACTAGATGTCCCCTAACCATCCATATTGATCAGACTAGATGTCCCTACGAATCCTTATAGATCAGACTAGATGTCCCCTAACCATCCATAATGACGAGACTACATGTCCCCTACCCATCCATATTGATGAGACTAGATGTCCCCTACCCATCCATATTGATCAGACTAGATGTCCCCTACCCATCTATGTTGATCAGACTAGATGTACTCAACCCATCCATATTGATCAGACAAGATGTCCCCTACCCATCCATATTGATCAGACTAGATATCGCTACCCATCCATATAGATCAGACTAGCTGTCCCTACCCATCCATATTGATCAGACTAGATGTCCCTACACATCCATATTGATCAGCCTTGAGGTCCCATACCCATCCATATAGATCAGACGAGATTTCCCCTACCCATCCATAATGATCAGACTAGATGTCCTCAACCCATCCATAATGATCAGACTAGATGTGCCCTACCCATGCATATTAATCAGACTAGATGTCCCCTACCCATCTATATAGATCAGACTAGATGTCCTATACCCATCCATTATTGATCAGACTAGATGTCTTCAACCCATCCATATTCATCAGATGTCCCCTACCAATCCATATTCATAAGATGTCACCTACCCATCCATAATGACCAGACTAGATGTCCCCTACTCATCCATATTGATCAGACTAGATGTCCCTACGAATCCATATAGATCAGACTAGATGTCCCTTAACCATCCATATTGATCAGACTAGATGTCCCTACGAATCCATATAGATCAGACTAGATGTCCCCTAACCATCCATATTGATCAGACTAGATGTCCCTACGAATCCTTATAGATCAGACTAGATGTCCCCTAACCATCCATAATGACGAGACTACATGTCCCCTACCCATCCATATTGATGAGACTAGATGTCCCCTACCCATCCATATTGATCAGACTAGATGTCCCCTACCCATCTATGTTGATCAGACTAGATGTACTCAACCCATCCATATTGATCAGACAAGATGTCCCCTACCCATCCATATTGATCAGAATAGATATCGCTACCCATCCATATAGATCAGACTAGCTGTCCCTACCCATCCATATTGATCAGACTAGATGTCCCTACACATCCATATTGATCAGCCTTGAGGTCCCCTACCCATCCATATAGATCAGACGAGATTTCCCCTACCCATCCATAATGATCAGACTAGATGTCCTCAACCCATCCATAATGATCAGACTAGATGTGCCCTACCCATGCATATTGATCAGACTAGATGTCCCTACCCATCTATATAGATCAGACTAGATGTCCTATACCCATCCATTATTGATCAGACTAGATGTCTTCAACCCATCCATATTCATCAGATGTCCCCTACCAATCCATATTCATAAGATGTCACCTACCCATCCATAATGACCAGACTAGATGTCCCCTACTCATCCATATTGATCAGACTAGATGTCCCTACGAATCCATATAGATCAGACTAGATGTCCCTTAACCATCCATATTGATCAGACTAGATGTCCCTACGAATCCTTATAGATCAGACTAGATGTCCCCTAACCATCCATAATGACGAGACTACATGTCCCCTACCCATCCATATTGATGAGACTAGATGTCCCCTACCCATCCATATTGATCAGACTAGATGTCCCCTACCCATCTATGTTGATCAGACTAGATGTACTCAACCCATCCATATTGATCAGACAAGATGTCCCCTACCCATCCATATTGATCAGACTAGATATCGCTACCCATCCATATAGATCAGACTAGCTGTCCCTACCCATCCATATTGATCAGACTAGATGTCCCTACACATCCATATTGATCAGACGAGATTTCCCCTACCCATCCATATTGATCAGACTAGATGTCCTCAACCCATCCATAATGATCAGACTAGATGTGCCCTACCCATCCATGTTGATCAGACTAGATGTCCCCTACCCATCTATATAGATCAGACTAGATGTCCCATACCCATCCATTATTGATCAGACTAGATGTCTTCAACCCATCCATATTCATCAGATGTCACCTACCCATCCATATTGAGCAGACTAGATGTCCCCTACCCATCCATATTGATCAGACTAGATGTCCCCTATCCATGCATAATGACCAGACTAGATATCCCCTACCCATCCATCCATAATGACCAGACTAGATATCCCCTACCCATCCATAATGACCAGACTAGATGTCCCCTACTCATCCATATTGATCAGACTAGATGTCAATACCCATCCATATAGACCATACTAGATGTCCCTACCCATCCATATAGACCAGACTAGATGTCCACTACCCATCCATATAGATCAGACTAGATGTTCCCTACAAATCCATATAGATCAGACTAGATGTCCAATACCCATCCATAATGACCATACTAGATGTCCCTACCCATCCATATAGACCAGACTAGATGACCCTACCCATCCATATAGACCAGAAAAGATGTCACCTACTCATCCATATTGATCAAACTAGATTTCCCTACCCATCCATATAGACCAGACTAGATGACCCTACCCATCCAAATAGACCAGAATAGATGTCACCTACTCATCCATATTGATGAAACTAGATTTCCCTACCCATACATATTGATCAGACTAGATGACCTCTACCCATCCATATTGATCAGACTAGATGTCCCATACCCATCCATATTGATCAGACTATATGTCCCTTACCCATACATATTGATCAGACTAGATGTCCCCTACCCATCCATATTATTCAGACTAGATGTCCTCAACCCATCCATATTGATCAGACTAGATGTCCCTTACCCATCCATAATGATCAGACTAGATGTCCCCTACCCATCCATATCGATCAGACTAGATGTCCCCTACCCACCCATATTGATCAGACAAGATGTCCTCAACCCATACATATAGATCAGACTAGATGTCCCCTACCCATCCATATAGAACAGACTAGATGTCCCCTACCCATCCATAATGACCAGACTAGATGTCCCCTACTCATCCATATTGATCAGACTCGATGTCCTTACGAATCCATATAGATCAGCCTAGATGTCCCCTAACCATCCATATTATTCAGACTCGATGTCCTCAACCCATCCATATTGATCAGACTAGATGTCCCCTACCCATCCATAATGATCAGACTAGATGTCCCTACCCATCCATAATGATCAGACTAGATGTCCCCTACCCATCCATATCGATCAGACTAGATGTCCCCTACCCATCCATAATGATCAGACTAGATTTCCCCTACCCATATTGATCAGACAAGATGTCCTCAACCCATACATATAGATCACACTAGATGTCCCCTACTCAAACATATTGATCAGACTAGATGTCCCTAACCATCCATAATGACAAGACTAGATTTCCCCTACCCATTTATATAGATCAGACTAGATGTCAACTACCCATCCATATAGATCAGACTAGATGTCCCCTACCCATCCATAATGACCAGACTAGATATCCCCTACCCATCCATAATGACCAGACTAGACATCCCCTACCCATCCATATTGATCAGACTAGATGTCCCCTACCCATCCATATTGATCAGACTAGATGTCAATACCCATCCATATAGACCATACTAGATGTCCCTACCCATCCATATAGACCAGATTAGATGTCCACTACCCATTCATATTGATCAGACTAGATGTCAATACCCATCCATATAGACCATACTAGATGTCCCTACCCATCCATATAGACCAGACTAGATGTCCACTACCCATCCATATAGATCAGATTAGATGTTCCCTACAAATCCACATAGATCAGACTAGATGTCCAATACCCATCCATAATGACCATACTAGATGTCCCTACCCATCCATATAGAACAGACTAGATGACCCTACCCATCCATATCGATCAGACTAGATGTTCCCTACCCATCCGTAATGATCAGACTAGATGTCCCCTACCCACCCATATTGATCAGACAAGATGTCCTCAACCCATACATATAGATCAGACTAGATGTTCCCTACCCATCCATATAGATCAGAATAGATGTCCCCTACCCATCCATAATGACCAGACTAGATGACCAAACCCATCCAAATAGACCAGAATAGATGTCACCTACTCATCCATATTGATGAAACTAGATTTCCCTACCCATACATATTGATCAGACTAGATGACCTCTACCCATCCATATTGATCAGACTAGATGTCCCCTACCCATCCATATTGATCAGACTATATGTCCTCAACCCATCCATATTGATCAGACTAGATGTCCCTTACCCATCCATAATGATCAGACTAGATGTCCCCTACCCATCCATATCGATCAGACTAGATGTCCCCTACCCACCCATATTGATCAGACAAGATGTCCTCAACCCATACATATAGATCAGACTAGATGTCCCCTACCCATCCATATAGAACAGACTAGATGTCCCCTACCCATCCATATTGATCAGACTATATGTCCTCAACCCATCCATATTGATCAGACTAGATGTCCCCTACCCATCCATAATGATCAGACTAGATGTCCCCTACCCATCCATAATGATCAGACTAGATGTCCCCTACCCATCCATATCGATCAGACTAGATGTCCCCTACCCATCCATAATGATCAGACTAGATGTCCCCTACCCACCCATATTGATCAGACAAGATGTCCTCAACCCATACATATAGATCAGACTAGATGTCCCCTACCCAACCATATCGATCAGACTAGATGTCCCCTACCCACCCATATTGATCAGACAAGATGTCCTCAACCCATACATATAGATCAGACTAGATGTCCCCTACCCATCCATATAGAACAGACTAGATGTCCCCTACCAATCCATAATGACCAGACTAGATGTCCCCTACTCATCCATATTGATCAGACTAGATGTCCCTACGAATCCATATAGATCAGACTAGATGTCCCATAACCATCCATATTATTCAGACTAGATGTCCTCAACCCATCCATATTGATCAGACTAGATGTCCCCTACCCATCCATAATGATCAGACTAGATGTCCCCTACCCATCCATAATGATCAGACTAGATATCCCCTACCCATCCATAATGACCAGACTAGATATCCCCTACCCATCCATATTGATCAGACTAGATGTCCCCTACCCATCCATATTGATCAGACTAGATGTCAATACCCATCCATATAGACCATACTAGATGGCCCTACCCATCCATATAGACCAGACTAGATGTCCACTACAAATCCATATAGATCAGACTAGATGTCCAATACCCATCCATAATGACCATACTAGATGTCCCTACCCATCCATATAGACCAGACTAGATGACCCTACCCATCCATATCGATCAGAATAGATGTCCCCTACCCATCCATAATGACCAGACTAGATGTCCCCTACTCAAACATATTGATCAGACTAGATGTCCCTACCCATCCATAATGACAAGACTAGATTTCCCCTACCCATTTATATAGATCAGACTAGATGTCAACTACTCATCCATATTGATCAGACTAGATGTCCCCTACCCATTCATATTGATCAGACTAGAAGTCCCCTATCCATCCATAATAATCAGACTAGATGTCCCCTACACATCCATATTTATCAGACTAGATGTCCCCTACACATCCATATTGATCAGACTAGATGTCCTCAACCCATCCATATTGATCAGATTAGATGTCCCCTACCCATCTATATAGATCAGACTAGATGTCCCATACCCATCCATTATTGATCAGACTAGATGTCTTCAACCCATCCATATGCATCAGATGTCCCCTACCCATCCATATTCATCAGATGTCACCTACCCATCCATATTGATCAGACTAGATGTCCCCTACCCATCCATATTGATCAGACTAGATATCCCCTACCCATCCATAATGATCAGACTAGATGTCCCCTAGGTATCCATATTGATCAGACTAGATGTCCCTACCCATCAATATAGATCAGGCTACATGTCCCCTACCCATCCATAATGATCAGACTAGATGTCCCCTACCCATCCATAATGATCAGACTAGATGTCCCCTACCCATCCATATTGATCAGACTAGATGTCCCCTACCCATCCATATTGATCAGACTAGATATCCCCTACCCATCCATAATGATCAGACTAGATGTCCCCTAGGTATCCATATCGATCAGACTAGATGTCCCCTACCCACCCATATTGATCAGACAAGATGTCCTCAACCCATACATATAGATCAGACTAGATGTCCCCTACCCATCCATATAGAACAGACTAGATGTCCCCTACCAATCCATAATGACCAGACTAGATGTCCCCTACTCATCCATATTGATCAGACTAGATGTCCCTACGAATCCATATAGATCAGACTAGATGTCCCATAACCATCCATATTATTCAGACTAGATGTCCTCAACCCATCCATATTGATCAGACTAGATGTCCCCTACCCATCCATAATGATCAGACTAGATGTCCCCTACCCATCCATAATGATCAGACTAGATATCCCCTACCCATCCATAATGACCAGACTAGATATCCCCTACCCATCCATATTGATCAGACTAGATGTCCCCTACCCATCCATATTGATCAGACTAGATGTCAATACCCATCCATATAGACCATACTAGATGGCCCTACCCATCCATATAGACCAGACTAGATGTCCACTACAAATCCATATAGATCAGACTAGATGTCCAATACCCATCCATAATGACCATACTAGATGTCCCTACCCATCCATATAGACCAGACTAGATGACCCTACCCATCCATATCGATCAGAATAGATGTCCCCTACCCATCCATAATGACCAGACTAGATGTCCCCTACTCAAACATATTGATCAGACTAGATGTCCCTACCCATCCATAATGACAAGACTAGATTTCCCCTACCCATTTATATAGATCAGACTAGATGTCAACTACTCATCCATATTGATCAGACTAGATGTCCCCTACCCATTCATATTGATCAGACTAGAAGTCCCCTATCCATCCATAATAATCAGACTAGATGTCCCCTACACATCCATATTTATCAGACTAGATGTCCCCTACACATCCATATTGATCAGACTAGATGTCCTCAACCCATCCATATTGATCAGATTAGATGTCCCCTACCCATCTATATAGATCAGACTAGATGTCCCATACCCATCCATTATTGATCAGACTAGATGTCTTCAACCCATCCATATGCATCAGATGTCCCCTACCCATCCATATTCATCAGATGTCACCTACCCATCCATATTGATCAGACTAGATGTCCCCTACCCATCCATATTGATCAGACTAGATATCCCCTACCCATCCATAATGATCAGACTAGATGTCCCCTAGGTATCCATATTGATCAGACTAGATGTCCCTACCCATCAATATAGATCAGGCTACATGTCCCCTACCCATCCATAATGATCAGACTAGATGTCCCCTACCCATCCATAATGATCAGACTAGATGTCCCCTACCCATCCATATTGATCAGACTAGATGTCCCCTACACATCTATATAGATCAGACTAGATGTTCCCTACAAATCCATATAGATCAGAATAGATGTCCCCTACCCATCCATAATGACCAGACTAGATGTCCCCTACTCATCCATATTGATCAGACTAGATATCCCCTACCCATCCATAATGATCAGACTAGATGTCCCCTGGGCATCCATATTGATCAGACTAGATGTCCCCTACCCATCCATATTGATCAGACTAGATATCCCCTACCCATCCATAATGATCAGACTAGATGTCCCCTAGGTATCCATATTGATCAGACTAGATGTCCCTACCCATCAATATAGATCAGGCTACATGTCCCCTACCCATCCATAATGATCAGACTAGATGTCCCCTACCCATCCATAATGATCAGACTAGATGTCCCCTACCCATCCATATTGATCAGACTAGATGTCCCCTACACATCTATATAGATCAGACTAGATGTTCCCTACAAATCCATATAGATCAGAATAGATGTCCCCTACCCATCCATAATGACCAGACTAGATGTCCCATACCCATCCATTATTGATCAGACTAGATGTCTTCAACCCATCCATATGCATCAGATGTCCCCTACCCATCCATATTCATCAGATGTCACCTACCCATCCATATTGATCAGACTAGATGTCCCCTACCCATCCATATTGATCAGACTAGATATCCCCTACCCATCCATAATGATCAGACTAGATGTCCCCTAGGTATCCATATTGATCAGACTAGATGTCCCTACCCATCAATATAGATCAGGCTACATGTCCCTACCCATCCATAATGATCAGACTAGATGTCCCCTACCCATCCATAATGATCAGACTAGATGTCCCCTACCCATCCATATTGATCAGACTAGATGTCCCCTACACATCTATATAGATCAGACTAGATGTTCCCTACAAATCCATATAGATCAGAATAGATGTCCCCTACCCATCCATAATGACCAGACTAGATGTCCCCTACTCATCCATATTGATCAGACTAGATATCCCCTACCCATCCATAATGATCAGACTAGATGTCCCCTGGGCATCCATATTGATCAGACTAGATGTCCCCTACCCATCCATATTGATCAGACTAGATATCCCCTACCCATCCATAATGATCAGACTAGATGTCCCCTAGGTATCCATATTGATCAGACTAGATGTCCCTACCCATCAATATAGATCAGGCTACATGTCCCCTACCCATCCATAATGATCAGACTAGATGTCCCCTACCCATCCATAATGATCAGACTAGATGTCCCCTACCCATCCATATTGATCAGACTAGATGTCCCCTACACATCTATATAGATCAGACTAGATGTTCCCTACAAATCCATATAGATCAGAATAGATGTCCCCTACCCATCCATAATGACCAGACTAGATGTCCCCTACTCATCCATATTGATCAGACTAGATATCCCCTACCCATCCATAATGATCAGACTAGATGTCCCCTGGGCATCCATATTGATCAGACTAGATGTCCCTACCCATCAATATAGATCAGGCTACATGTACCCTACCCATCCATAATGATCAGACTAGATGTCCCCTACCCATCCATAATGATCAGACTAGATGTCCCCTACCCATCCATATTGATCAGACTAGATGTCCCCTACCCATCTATATAGATCAAACTAGATATCCACTACCCATCCATAATGATCAGACTACATGTCCCCTACCCATCCATAATGATCAGACTAGATGTCCCTTAACCATCTATATATATCAAACTAGATATCCACTACCCATCCATAATGATCAGACCAGATGTCCCCTACCCATCCATATAGATAAGACAACATGTCCCCTACCTATCCATAATGATCAGACCAGATGTCCCTACCCATCCATATAGATAAGACAACATGTACCCTACCTATCCATAATGATCAGACTAGATGTCCCCTACCAATCCATAATGATCAGACTAGATGTCCCCTACCCATCCATATTGATCAGACTAGATGGCCCCTACCCATCCATATAGATCAGACGAGATGTCCCCTACCCATCCATAATAATCAGACTAGATGTCCCATACCCATCCATATTTATTAGACTAGATGTCCCCTACCCATCCATATAGATCAGACTAGATGTCCCCTACCCATCCATAATGATCAGACTAGATGTCCCCTACCCATCCATATAGATCAGACTAGATGTCCCCTACCCATCTATATAGATCAGACCAGATGTCCCCTTTTCATCCATATTGATCAGACTAGATGACCTCTACCCATCCATATTGATCAGACTAGATGTCCCCTACCCATCCATATTGATCAGACTATATGTCCCCTACCCATACATATTGATCAGACTAGATGTCCCCTACCCATCCATATTATTCAGACTAGATGTCCTCAACCCATCCATATTGATCAGACTAGATGTCCCCTACCCATTCATATTGATCAGACTAGAAGTCCCCTACCCATCCATAATAATCAGACTAGATGTCCCCTACACATCCATATTGATCAGACTAGATGTCCTCAACCCATCCATATTGATCAGATTAGATGTCCCCTACCCATACATATTGATCAGATTAGATGTCCCCTACCCATCTATATAGATCAGACTAGATGTCCCAAACCCATCCATTATTGATCAGACTAGATGTCTTCAACCCATCCATATGCATCAGATGTCCCCTACCCATCCATATTCATCAGATGTCACCTACCCATCCATATTGATCAGACTAGATGTCCCCTACCCATCCATATTGATCAGACTAGATATCCCTAACCATCCATAATGATCAGATTAGATGTCCCCTAGGTATCCATATTGATCAGACTAGATGTCCCTACCCATCAATATAGATCAGGCTACATGTCCCCTACCCATCCATAATGATCAGACTAGATGTCCCCTACCCATCCATAATGATCAGACTAGATGTTCCCTACCCATCCATATTGATCAGACTAGATGTCCCCTACACATCTATATAGATCAGACTAGATGTTCCCTACAAATCCATATAGATCAGAATAGATGTCACCTACCCATCCATAATGACCAGACTAGATGTCCCCTACTCATCCATATTGATCAGACTAGAAGTCCCTACCCATCCATATTGATCAGACTAGATATCCCCTACCCATCCATAATGATCAGACTAGATGTCCCCTAGGCATCCATATTGATCAGACTAGATGTCCCTACCCATCAATATAGATCAGGCTACATGTCCCCTACCCATCCATAATGATCAGACTAGATGTCCCCTACCCATCCATAATGATCAGACTAGATGTCCCCTACCCATCCATAATGATCAGACTAGATGTCCCCTACCCATCCATATTGATCAGACTAGATGTCCCCTACCCATCTATATAGATCAAACTAGATATCCACTACCCATCCATAATGATCAGACTACATGTCCCCTACCCATCCATAATGATCAGACTAGATGTCCCCTACCCATCCATATTGATCAGACTAGATGTCCCCTACCCATCTATATATATCAAACTAGATATCCACTACGCATCCCAAATGATCAGACCAGATGTCCCCTACCCATCCATATAGATAAGACAACATGTCCTCTACCTATCCATAATGATCAGACTAGATGTCCCCTACCAATCCATAATGATCAGACTAGATGTCCCCTACCCATCCATATTGATCAGACTAGATGTCCCCTACCCATCCATATAGATCAGACTACATGTCCCCTACACATCCATAATGATCAGACTAGATGTCCCCTACCCATCCATATTATTCAGACTAGATGTCCTCAACCCATCCATATTGATCAGACTAGATGTCCCCTACCCATTCATATTGATCAGACTAGAAGTCCCCTACCCATCCATAATAATCAGACTAGATGTCCCCTACACATCCATATTGATCAGACTAGATGTCCTCAACCCATCCATATTGATCAGATTAGATGTCCCCTACCCATACATATTGATCAGATTAGATGTCCCCTACCCATCTATATAGATCAGACTAGATGTCCCAAACCCATCCATTATTGATCAGACTAGATGTCTTCAACCCATCCATATGCATCAGATGTCCCCTACCCATCCATATTCATCAGATGTCACCTACCCATCCATATTGATCAGACTAGATGTCCCCTACCCATCCATATTGATCAGACTAGATATCCCTAACCATCCATAATGATCAGACTAGATGTCCCCTAGGTATCCATATTGATCAGACTAGATGTCCCTACCCATCAATATAGATCAGGCTACATGTCCCCTACCCATCCATAATGATCAGACTAGATGTCCCCTACCCATCCATAATGATCAGACTAGATGTCCCCTACCCATCCATATTGATCAGACTAGATGTCCCCTACACATCTATATAGATCAGACTAGATGTTCCCTACAAATCCATATAGATCAGAACTAGATGTCCCCTACCCATCCATAATGATCAGACTAGATGTCCCCTACTCATCCATATTGATCAGACTAGATATCCCTACCCATCCATATATGATCAGACTAGATGTCCCTGGGCATCCATATTGATCAGACTAGATGTCCCTACCCATCAATATAGATCAGGCTACATGTACCCTACCCATCCATAATGATCAGACTAGATGTCCCCTACCCATCCATAATGATCAGACTAGATGTCCCCTACCCATCCATATTGATCAGACTAGATGTCCCCTACCCATCTATATAGATCAAACTAGATATCCACTACCCATCCATAATGATCAGACTACATGTCCCCTACCCATCCATAATGATCAGACTAGATGTCCCTTAACCATCTATATATATCAAACTAGATATCCACTACCCATCCATAATGATCAGACCAGATGTCCCCTACCCATCCATATAGATAAGACAACATGTCCCCTACCTATCCATAATGATCAGACCAGATGTCCCCTACCCATCCATATAGATAAGACAACATGTACCCTACCTATCCATAATGATCAGACTAGATGTCCCCTACCAATCCATAATGATCAGACTAGATGTCCCCTACCCATCCATATTGATCAGACTAGATGGCCCCTACCCATCCATATAGATCAGACTAGATGTCCCCTACCCATCCATAATAATCAGACTAGATGTCCCATACCCATCCATATTTATTAGACTAGATGTCCCCTACCCATCCATATAGATCAGACTAGATGTCCCCTACCCATCCATAATGATCAGACTAGATGTCCCCTACCCATCCATATAGATCAGACTAGATGTCCCCTACCCATCTATATAGATCAGACCAGATGTCCCCTTTTCATCCATATTGATCAGACTAGATGACCTCTACCCATCCATATTGATCAGACTAGATGTCCCCTACCCATCCATATTGATCAGACTATATGTCCCCTACCCATACATATTGATCAGACTAGATGTCCCCTACCCATCCATATTATTCAGACTAGATGTCCTCAACCCATCCATATTGATCAGACTAGATGTCCCCTACCCATTCATATTGATCAGACTAGAAGTCCCCTACCCATCCATAATAATCAGACTAGATGTCCCTACACATCCATATTGATCAGACTAGATGTCCTCAACCCATCCATATTGATCAGATTAGATGTCCCCTACCCATACATATTGATCAGATTAGATGTCCCCTACCCATCTATATAGATCAGACTAGATGTCCCAAACCCATCCATTATTGATCAGACTAGATGTCTTCAACCCATCCATATGATCAGACTAGATGTCCCCTACCCATCCATATTGATCAGACTAGATGTCACCTACCCATCCATATTGATCAGACTAGATGTCCCCTACCCATCCATATTGATCAGACTAGATATCCCTAACCATCCATAATGATCAGATTAGATGTCCCCTAGGTATCCATATTGATCAGACTAGATGTCCCTACCCATCAATATAGATCAGGCTACATGTCCCCTACCCATCCATAATGATCAGACTAGATGTCCCCTACCCATCCATAATGATCAGACTAGATGTTCCCTACCCATCCATATTGATCAGACTAGATGTCCCCTACACATCTATATAGATCAGACTAGATGTTCCCTACAAATCCATATAGATCAGAATAGATGTCACCTACCCATCCATAATGACCAGACTAGATGTCCCCTACCCATCCATATTGATCAGACTAGAAGTCCCCTACCCATCCATATTGATCAGACTAGATATCCCCTACCCATCCATAATGATCAGACTAGATGTCCCCTAGGCATCCATATTGATCAGACTAGATGTCCCTACCCATCAATATAGATCAGGCTACATGTCCCCTACCCATCCATAATGATCAGACTAGATGTCCCCTACCCATCCATAATGATCAGACTAGATGTCCCCTACCCATCCATAATGATCAGACTAGATGTCCCCTACCCATCCATATTGATCAGACTAGATGTCCCCTACCCATCTATATAGATCAAACTAGATATCCACTACCCATCCATAATGATCAGACTACATGTCCCCTACCCATCCATAATGATCAGACTAGATGTCCCCTACCCATCCATATTGATCAGACTAGATGTCCCCTACCCATCTATATATATCAAACTAGATATCCACTACGCATCCATAATGATCAGACCAGATGTCCCCTACCCATCCATATAGATAAGACAACATGTCCTCTACCTATCCATAATGATCAGACTAGATGTCCCCTACCAATCCATAATGATCAGACTAGATGTCCCCTACCCATCCATATTGATCAGACTAGATGTCCCCTACCCATCCATATAGATCAGACTACATGTCCCCTACACATCCATAATGATCAGACTAGATGTCCCCTACCCATCCATATTATTCAGACTAGATGTCCTCAACCCATCCATATTGATCAGACTAGATGTCCCCTACCCATTCATATTGATCAGACTAGAAGTCCCCTACCCATCCATAATAATCAGACTAGATGTCCCCTACACATCCATATTGATCAGACTAGATGTCCTCAACCCATCCATATTGATCAGATTAGATGTCCCCTACCCATACATATTGATCAGATTAGATGTCCCCTACCCATCTATATAGATCAGACTAGATGTCCCAAACCCATCCATTATTGATCAGACTAGATGTCTCCAACCCATCCATATGCATCAGATGTCCCCTACCCATCCATATTGATCAGACTAGATGTCCCCTACCCATCCATATTGATCAGACTAGATATCCCTAACCATCCATAATGATCAGACTAGATGTCCCCTAGGTATCCATATTGATCAGACTAGATGTCCCTACCCATCAATATAGATCAGGCTACATGTCCCCTACCCATCCATAATGATCAGACTAGATGTCCCCTACCCATCCATAATGATCAGACTAGATGTCCCCTACCCATCCATATTGATCAGACTAGATGTCCCCTACCCATCTATATAGATCAAACTAGATATCCACTACCCATCCATAATGATCAGACTACATGTCCCCTACCCATCCATAATGATCAGACTAGATGTCCCCTACCCATCCATATTGATCAGACTAGATGTCCCCTACCCATCTATATATATCAAACTAGATATCCACTACCCATCCATAATGATCAGACCAGATGTCCCCTACCCATCCATATAGATAAGACAACATGTCCCCTACCTATCCATAATGATCAGACTAGATGTCCCCTACCAATCCATAATGATCAGACTAGATGTCCCCTACCCATCCATATTGATCAGACTAGATGTCCCCTACCCATCCATATAGATCAGACTACATGTCCCCTACCCATCCATAATGATCAGACTAGATGTCCCCTACCCATCCATATTATTCAGACTAGATGTCCTCAACCCATCCATATTGATCAGACTAGATGTCCCCTACCCATTCATATTGATCAGACTAGAAGTCCCCTACCCATCCATATTGATCAGACTAGATGTCCTCAACCCATCCATATTGATCAGATTAGATGTCCCGTACCCATACATATTGATCAGATTAGATGTCCCCTACCCATCTATATTGATCAGACTAGATGTCCCAAACCCATCCATTATTGATCAGACTAGATGTCTTCAACCCATCCATATGCATCAGATGTCCCCTACCCATCCATATTCATCAGATGTCACCTACCCATCCATATTGATCAGACTAGATGTCCCCTACCCATCCATATTGATCAGACTAGATATCCCTAACCATCCATAATGATCAGACTAGATGTCCCCTAGGTATCCATATTGATCAGACTAGATGTCCCTACCCATCAATATAGATCAGGCTACATGTCCCCTACCCATCCATAATGATCAGACTAGATGTCCCCTACCCATCCATAATGATCAGACTAGATGTCCCCTACCCATCCATATTGATCAGACTAGATATTCCCTACCCATCCATAATGATCAGACTAGATGTCCCCTAGGCATCCATATTGATCAGACTAGATGTCCCTACCCATCAATATAGATCAGGCTACATGTCCCCTACCCATCCATAATGATCAGACTAGATGTCCCCTACCCATCCATAATGATCAGACTAGATGTCCCCTACCCATCCATATTGATCAGACTAGATGTCCCCTACCCATCTATATAGATCAAACTAGATATCCACTACCCATCCATAATGATCAGACTACATGTCCCCTACCCATCCATAATGATCAGACTAGATGTCCCCTACCCATCCATATTGATCAGACTAGATGTCCCCTACCCATCTATATATATCAAACTAGATATCCACTACCCATCCATAATGATCAGACCAGATGTCCCCTACCCATCCATATAGATAAGACAACATGTCCCCTACCTATCCATAATGATCAGACTAGATGTCCCCTACCAATCCATAATGATCAGACTAGATGTCCCCTACCCATCCATATTGATCAGACTAGATGTCCCCTACCCATCCATATAGATCAGACTAGATGTCCCATACCCATCCATATTGATTAGACTAGATGTCCCCTACCCATCCATATAGATCAGACTAGATGTCCCCTACCCATCCATAATGATCAGACTAGATGTCCCCTACCCATCCATATTGATTAGACTAGATGTCCCCTACCCATCCATATAGATCAGACTAGATGTCCCCTACCCATCCATATTGATCAGACTAGATATCCCTACCCATCCATAATGATCAGACTAGATGTCCCCTAGGTATCCATATTGATCAGACTAGATGTCCCTACCCATCAATATAGATCAGACTAGATGTCCCCTACCCATCCATAATGATCAGACTAGATGTTCCCTACCCATCCATATTGATCAGACTAGATTTCCCCTACCCATCTATATAGATCAAACTAGATATCCACTACCCATCCATAATGATCAGACTACATGTCCCCTACCCATCCATAATGATCAGACTAGATGTCCCCTACCCATCTATATATATCAAACTAGATATCCACTACCCATCCATAATGATCAGACCAGATGTCCCCTACCCATCCATATAGATAAGACAACATGTCCCCTACCTATCCATAATGATCAGACTAGATGTCCCCTACCAATCCATAATGATCAGACTAGATGTCCCCTACCCATCCATATTGATCAGACTAGATGTCCCCTACCCATCCATATAGATCAGACTAGATGTCCCCTACCCATCCATAATGATCAGACTAGATGTCCCATACCCATCCATATTGATTAGACTAGATGTCCCCTACCCATCCATATAGATCAGACTAGATGTCCCCTACCCATCCATATAGATCAGACTCGATGTCCCCTACCCATCTATATAGATCAGACTAGATGTCCCCTTTTCATCCATATTGATCAGACTAGATGTCCTCAACCCATACATATTGATCAGACTAGATGTCCCCTACCCATCTATATAGATCAACCTAGATATCCCCTTCCCATCCATATTGATCAGACTAGATGTCCCCTACCCATCCATATTGATCAGACTAGATGTCCCCTACCCATCCATAATGATCAGACTAGATGTCCCCTACCCATCCATATTGATCATACTAGATGTCCCTACCCATCAATATAGATCAGACTAGATGTCCCCTACCCATCCATAATGATCAGACTAGATGTTCCCTACCCATCCATATTGATCAGACTAGATTTCCCCTACCCATCTATATAGATCAAACTAGATATCCACTACCCATCCATAATGATCAGACTACATGTCCCCTACCCATCCATAATGATCAGACTAGATGTCCCCTACCCATGTATATATATCAAACTAGATATCCACTACCCATCCATAATGATCAGACCAGATGTCCCCTACCCATCCATATAGATAAGACAACATGTCCCCTACCTATCCATAATGATCAGACTAGATGTCCCCTACCAATCCATAATGATCAGACTAGATGTCCCCTACCCATCCATATTGATCAGACTAGATGTCCCCTACCCATCATATAGATCAGACAAGATGTCCCCTACCTACCAATAATGATCAGACTAGATGTCCCATACCCATCCATATTGATTAGACTAGATGTCCCCTACCCATCCATATAGATCAGACTAGATGTCCCCTACCCATCCATATAGATCAGACTCGATGTCCCCTACCCATCTATATAGATCAGACTAGATGTCCCCTTTTCATCCATATTGATCAGACTAGATGTCCTCAACCCATACATATTGATCAGACTAGATGTCCCCTACCCATCTATATAGATCAACCTAGATATCCCCTTCCCATCCATATTGATCAGACTAGATGTCCCCTACCCATCCATATTGATCAGACTAGATGTCCCCTACCCATCCATAATGATCAGACTAGATGTCCCCTACCCATCCATATTGATCATACTAGATGTCTCCTACCCATCTATATAGATCAACCTAGATGTCCCCTACCCATCCATATTGATCAGACTACCAACACACTAGATGTCACAGAAAGTTGGCGTAACCTTAATTGGGGAGGACGGGCTTGTGGTAATGGCTGGAACGGAATCAGTGGAATGGTATCAGATACATCATTCATGTTCTAATGCCATTCCATCCGTTCAAGACATTATTATGAGCCGTCCTCCCCTCAAAAGCCTCCACTGCTAGATGTCCCCAACCCATCCATATGGATCAGACTCAACAGTGACCAGATTGTCCTGAGCTGGAGTAAAACATGTTGAGTAGAGAGAGAGAGAGAGAGAGAGCGAGAGAGAGCGGGGGAGAGCGGGAGAATGCAGTTATATACAGGCGGATTCTTGCTGAGAAAATAGAAGTATGTAGGAAGTTAGGAAGTGTGACTCTGATAGTTTTATATTCCACATATAATCCCAGAGAGTTTTATTCATTCCAAGCTGCACGACGTTGTAAAGACCACAACACAGGACAAAGACAGAGAGAAACTGAAAAATAAGATACGGAGGGATCGTAAAAGACACAGAGAAAGATAATAAAGGAAAATGGAACGTAAGGTATGTGGACAGTCAAGTAGAGATAATCTAGACAGAGAAAAAGCGAGGGGGGTAAAGGTGAAGGGACAGTCTCTATTACTCTCTCTTTCAGTATCAAAGGCGTCCGATGAAACTAGGCCAGAGCAAGCGATGACAGAGCTGCCAGGAAGAATCATCTTGGAGACAGTGTGCCATGTTGCCAAAGAGCTACGCCCGTAAGGTGATCCACTATTAAACCTGCTAGACACTAACGTCTAGATTCTACACTAACACAGTCTGCTCTGTATGTATAGCAGAAGGACCTAAAGAAAAACTCTACATTTACATTTTTGTCATTTATCCAGAGCAACGTACAGTTAGTGCATTCATCTTAAGATACTGTAGCTAGGTGAGACAACAACATATCACAGTCGTAGTAAGTACATTTGTCCCCAAATAAAGAAGTTATCAGCAAAGTCAGTGCTAGGTGGGATAGTAGGAAAAGACAGATGTCTTATTCAAGATACTCTTTGAAGAGGTAGGGTTTCAGATGTTTTCAGAAGATGCGCAGGGACTCCTCTGTCCTAGCTTCAGGGGGAAGCTGGTTCCACCATTGGGGTTCTAGGACAGAGAAGAGCTTTGACTGGGCTGAGTGGGTGCTCTACACAAGTCAACCCAGAGTGAGCATGTGTGTCCTACAGAGGTGAATGTGATACAGGATACTATATACTTCCATACAGACTGTCTGGCTTCTAGAAGCATGAATATGGATGGAGACAACCGCAATGTTTGAACATGAATAACACATGTACGCCAAAACCACACCACAACTGAGCCACTGTGTCCAAGCACCCCAAAATAACGAAAATTAACAAATAAATAAATAAATGCATCATTATGTATTGGTCACAGTAGTACAGGCCAGGGGTAAAACAGACGTTTCTCTGTCCAGGCCTTCAGCTACGTCAGCGTCAACGCTCACACAACCCTCTCCCACTCGTTCCTTTAATGTATTTACAATACTGTTTTTTTTATTCTAAATAAAATCTTTGACCATTATAAATGATCCGTCCAGACTTCACATGTAAACTATGACCTCATGGGAGTACGATCTACTGCAGGGGTGGGGACAAACAACCATGCTATGGTGGCCCTTCGCTCCAATACGAAGTTGCCCACAGTTACAGATCTAGGATCAGCTTACCCTCCCAAAATCCTAACCTTAACCATTAGGGGGATAAATCTTAACCTTAACCAATAGGGGGATAAATCTTAACCTTAACCATTAGGGGGATACATCTTAACCTTAACCATTAGGGGGATAAATCCTAACCTTAACCATTAGGGGGATAAATCCTAACCTTAACCATTAGGGGGATAACTCCTAACCTTAACCATTAGGGGGATAAATCCTAACCTTAACCATTAGGGGGATAAATCCTAACCTTAACCATTAGGGGGATAAATCTTAACCTTAACCATTAGGGGGATAAATCCTAACCTTAACCATTAGGGGGATAAATCCTAACCTTAACCATTAGGGGGATAAATCCTAACCTTAACCATTCGTGGGATAACTCCTAACCTTAACCATTAGGGGGATAAATACTAACCTTAACCATTAGGGGGTATTGCACACTGTCCTTAGATCAGAGTACAAGGGTAACTTTATCTTACGTTTGGCCCTGCAGCAGCGCCTACTGTATGGCTGTACAGTATACCATAATGAAAATGGTAAATACTTTCAAATGGTATGTTGTAATATTTAAGATAAAATTATTTGTTTTATGGTAAGGCTGATTCAGAATATTAGTCTTGGCTGTTGTCTCTCTCTCTTCCTCCCTCTCTCTTTCTGTTTCAGCTGGCAGTTATTTCTGCAGCATGTTAAGTATCACACATTACAGGGTGATTGCAGTCCTCCTCTAAAGTAGGCTCTAAAGCAGGGCACTTTAGTCAATCGGCTGGTTAGCCCCTCAGAACCCAATCACAGTTGATTATAGCAACACAGGCTGAGAGCAGGCGAGCTAGATCCTCTATTGTACCCATATATTCTGCACTCACACCTGTAGTTCAACATGTGAGGATGTGAGTGTGTGTGTTTAATTAGTGTCCTGGACTGGTTTGGGATTGCACAGTAATAGAATCATGTTATAACCACATTAAAAGTCATCACTGTGTTCTTCCTCTTAAATCACTGGATGGACAGAAAACAATGACAGGACAAACATGGACACACGTACGTACACACACACACACACACAGAAACACATACGCCAACCCGTCATCATCACAAACACACACTCGGGGTGGGCAATTGATTGGGGAGAAGAGTAAGCCTGCCGGACCCACAGAAATGCATCATATCATCTCCAGAGCTGGTCTGCATCAGCCAATGTGTGTGTGTGTCTGTATGGTTTAGATATCTGCTCTCTCTCTCTCTCTCTCTCTCTCTCTCTCTCTCTCTCTGCAGGGGGAACACATTCTCAGTGATTTACAGCCTAATGGACTGACTGGGGCTGCTGCTGTTAGTCCGGAGAGGCCTGGAGGGATGAGACCTTTATGAGAGACACAGCTGGGTAGTGTGATACTGTTCATCTAACACAGTGTAGGCTGCACTTACAGTTACACAACTACAAGAACCAGCCAGCCAGTCAAGTCAGTCATTCAGTCGGCCATTCAGTCAGCCAGCCATTCAGTCAGTAAGCCGTTCAATCCGTCAGCCAGCCAGGCAGCCAGCTATTCAGGCAGTCAGCCTTTCAGTCAGTCGGCCTTTCATTCAGTCAGCCTTTCAGTCAGTCGGCCTTTCAGTCAGTCGGCCATTCAGTCAGCCGGCCGTTCAGTCAGTAAGCCATTCAATCAGTAGCCAGCCAGGCAGCCAGCTATTCAGCCAGTCGGCCATTCAGTCAGTCGGCCTTTCAGTCAGTCGGCCTTAGTCGGCCTTTCAGTCAGCCGGCCGTTCAGTCAGTAAGCCATTCAATCAGTAAGCCAGCCAGGCAGCCGGCTATTCAGTCAGTCGGCCTTTCAATCAGCCGGCCTGTCAGTCAGCCGGCCTTTCAGTCAGCCGGCCATTCAGTCAGCCGGCCATTCAGTCAGCCGGTCATTCAGTCAGTCAATCAGGTGTGGACATGTTAGGGTAGGTCAGGGCCTCTTCTGTTGCTTAATTTCAGTGAGGGAGGAAGAGTCTTTCACCAGAGGCCAGTTATGAGTGATGGACCCCAGAGAAGGGGAGGAAATTAGCAGTGACCCCCAGCTTCTCTCTGCCCCGCCCCCAGGGACCACACTGTAAATTATAGCCCTCATGGATCTATGGGAACCAGGAAGTTCGGCAAACCAATCAGAAGGCAGGGTTCCTCCTACGCAGTGTAGAGTGTTTAGTCAGGGAGTAATGGACTGGAACACCTGGGACAAGTTCTTTACTCTGGGCTAAGTCAGTCTATCTGTGCCTTCACATGGCTACTGTAGACAACGCTGTCTAAACATGTCGCTGTGATGTCACTCCTCACACACACAGACACACACATGCATGGCTTCAGAGGCTTTTATAAGGTTAATTCCACAGACAGACCCATGCCCACCTGGTGTGTGTGTTCCTGCCCTCTATGGGCCAATTACACAAATGTAAAGGTTCCTCTCTACTCTCCCTCTTCTGCCTCTTTCCTCCTCCGTCGCTTTCCCTTGCTGTGTTTAATGGGGTTAATAGAAGTTGGGGGAGGGGGTCCTGTCCATGGGTTCCTGTCCATGGGTTCCTGTCCATGGGTTCCTGTCCATGGGTTCCTGTCCATGCCTTATGTATGAGTAAAGATGCCCTTTAGTCACTATCTGATGTAGCCCTTCCTAATTAGCCTCTTACCTTCGACCCATGGGCTCTGTCTCACGCCCACTGCCTAACGAGCTCATTTATCTCAAACTAGGATGGATATGAGTGGGCCTTTCTTCTCTGTCCTGTCAGGGTCCCATCAGCATTAGTGATGATGTGATGTCAACAAATACTGTAGTCACTTCCCTAGTCTACAAATTGACATATCTCATTAAATTGAACAAAGCCATAAACAGTTATATAAGTATGGGAAAAGGGAACCAGACCTTTTCACAGGGCCGACTGCCTCTCCTGAGGATACATGATTTGACTGGCTTCCTCTTCAACCTACACTTCAGGTAGTGTGTGTGTTTCCGTGTGTGTGTGGGTTTTCATCAAAATTTGATCTGATGCATTTGTGTGTTGTCATGCGCATGCTGAGAGAAGGATGTCTCGGAGTCATACTCAGTGGTGACTCCCCAAACTAGCAGGCTAATTAGTTGTAATTAACACTATTGGAGACCAGCTAGTCACATGCACACACACACCTTCTTCTGCAGGATGTTGACCTTCCTCTCCTTAACATCCAGCATATCCTTCATGTCCCGGATCTCTCCGGCCAGCGTGTCCTTCTCCTCCGTCAGGTCCTGGAGCTGCTTGGTCTTCATACTGAGGAACGACTCCTTCTCTTCCAGACGAACACGCAATGCATCCACCTGGGAGAGAGAGAGATAGGAGGGCTCAGATTAAACTAGCTCTTATTGAACAATCGTGAAGGGCATGAAGAAGGCTACAATGTAACAACCACAGCATAAAATATGACAGAGAGAGAGGAGAGACAGACAGACAAGCAGATGGACAGACAGTGAGAGAAAGAGAAAGATAGACAGAAACACAGAAAGAGAGGAGAGAGAGAACGAGAGAGACAGAGAAAGACAGAGAGAGAGAGTGACAGAGACAGAGAGACAGAGAGAGAAAGAGGGAGAGAGATAGAGAGACAGACAGAGATATTCCAGTATATTAGCTATATGAACCCACAGTGTGTACCACAGACCACAGGGTTCTCCTGTTGTTATTGGGCATATACTGTACAGGTATCAATCCTCACTGCCTAACATTCTTTGGACATTTCTCCACACTGTAGTGTCTAGAGTCTCACTCTGAGCTGGCTGTCAGAGTGTCAGACTGCTAGTGGTGATTACATTAACAGGTTGTGTTGCCATAAAGCTGTGCTACTGCTGCTGGGTAGCCATCAGCGTCGTGTGAAACCAGGCTACCCTTGTTTAATTCAACTTCCAAGGTCTGTGTGTGTGTGTGTCCATCTATGTGAGCTTTTTAATCTGGCATTTTAACAAGCCTGAGGTCGGAAACATGTTGTTCATGTTTTAAGGTTTTGATGGAGTATCTTTCAGAGACTTTACAGGGCGTTTCCAGAGAGAGAGAGAGAAAAGACAGCATGTGTGTGTGTAACATGCAGTGATAGAGGTTCTCTCAGAGCCATTAGCACCAGGCTGGTACCCCCAGGTGTAAGATGGGAAAGTATGTATCTCATATTACCTGGCTGGCAGTGTCCCAGCCCCTGCTACTGAGGCCTGCTCTGTCCTTCTCTCCCTGGCACTCTCACACTGCACTCACACCCCTAATCCGACTCTCTGGACTGGACATCTCAGGTGTGTGTGTGTGTGTGTGCGTGCCGGTCTATGTGTGTGTGTGAGTATCTAATCCCCCCCCACCCCACCTGGCAAAGAGCAATTTAGAAAGAATGTGTAAGCGTCGGTGGGCAGGAAATCCTTCAGATCACTCACTAAGCTGTGATACACTAGTCTCTGAGTGGTAATACCCTCTTATAGCACACCCTAGGTGCCTGGGACAGAATCCCATTCCCTGAAGAGAGAGAGAGAGAGAGAGGAAGGGTAGACCCCCTGGTAGATATTGTAATCACTGTAGCACGTTGAAACTGCCGTCATCTCCTTCAGTGAACGTGAAAATGCTACTTCATCCAGTAACGTACTGTAGAGCTCTCTGTCAACATATACACTGCTGAGATGATGGATATAGAGCTAAATGTATGTTGTGGAGACTAAAGGCCCCTCTCTCTCTCTCGGGTGAGACAGAGTGATCTTGTGGAGTGATGAAAGGCATCTCTCCCTCCCCCCGCTCTCCCTCCCTCCCTCTTCCTAGGATTCTTCCAGTGTACATCAGTAGGTGTGAGTTGTGAGGAGAGACAGAGGGGTTGGGATCCCTCCAGTCCCGCCAAACATTGTTTTTGGGGTCCATCCCACATTTCTCAACGCCACGCTGCCCTGTGACAACACGCAAAACAGAACGCCTGCTGTCTCCACGGCAACCAGGGACTCGTTTGGCCCGAGCTATTGGACGCTGGCGTGGACATTCTGTTTTGTAATTACAGTGTTTCATTGGCTCAGAGAGGGGGAGTCGGGAATAGAGAGAGAGGGGGAACGAGAGATGAGAGAAAGAGAAAGAAAGTGAGGGAGCAGTCCAGTCCGGCCTGGCTCAGTCCAAATCCGAGGGGGACGGGGAGATTGCATCGAGGCGTGCCGGTGCATAGATGAATTAAAAACACATCCATCGCCCTATCTCCCCCAAACCCCAGCGTAAGCCTCCCAGCCCCTCACTCAACACCAGATCATTTAAAAAGGTTTTGATATGTTTTCAAGATTTCGTGGTTGAAAACTATTAATTCTTGGCAAAGTGAGATGCTTTCCTTTATTTCATACACACACTCATTCTTACACACTATCATTCTTACATACGCATACATGCATAGTATGTGTGCAGCCGTGGACACACAAACACACAGTCTTGTGCATATATACACACACACGCACACACACACACTCCCCCACTTCACCTCCCCTTTCATATTTCTAATGACAGCCAAATCTGTTTTTTGGACGTTGGTTTGCTAAGTAAAACAGCGGTTTAAAGAAAACACCAGCACTGTTAGTCTTCACCTCCCTTTTTCTGCTTCACGTTTCATCATAAAAGTTTTTCTGGCAGCCGAATCTGCAAAGGTATAAAACCTCGAGTCGGCTTTGGGCCCAATAAACAACTGGGAGACTATATGAGGTGACCACATTCAAAAGTACCAGAGAGCATGAGAATACCACAGTATTGTACAAAGTAACAAGGTCAGGAATTATACCTTCTGCCTTATAAAGCATGGACATTACAAACCCTTAGGCATGCATGATACAAAGCTCAGGGGTGCGTGCTCAGTCCCCTCCTGTACTCCCTGTTCACTCATGACTGCACGGCCAGGCACGACTCCAACACCATCATTAAGTTTGCTGATGACAACAGTGGTAGGCCTGACCACCGACAACGTTGAAACAGCCTATAGGGAGGAGGTCAGAGACCTGACCATGTGGTGCAAGGACAACAACCTCTCCTTCAACATGATCAAGACAAAGGAGTTGATTGTGGACTACAGGAAAAGGAGGACCGAGCACACCCCTGAGCACCGGGGCCGTACGCAAGCTTCCTGCTATCCAGGACCTCTATACCAAGCTTCCTGCTGTCCAGGACCTCTATACCAGGCGGTGTCAGAGGAAGGCTATAAAAATTGTCAAAGACTCCAGCCACCCTAGTAATAGACTGTTCTCTCTGCTACCGCACAGCAAGCGGTACCGGAGCGCCAAGTCTAGGTCCAAGACGCTTCTAAACAGCTTCTACCCCCAAGCCATAAGACTCCTGAACAGCTAATCAAATGGCTACCCAGACTATTTGCAGGTCCAGTCAGTCAGTCACAGTCACAGTCACACAGTGACCCGGGTGTTGCTTCTTATGTTCTACCTCACGATATGGACCTTTCTAAACACAATGCTGAACCTGCTTGGGAAGGAAATACAGACAACATGCTCACTGCACAGTTTTTCTCCTCCTGAAGCCGGACGGTGCAGTTGGTTGTCTCTGGTTTCTGTGATGAGTTGTAGTCAGACAGCGTGCGTGTGTGTGTTATCCGGGAGTATGTCTTGCCGGTGCAACAACATGCCATATGACATATATTAAAATACATTTATTTGAATAAATCTGCTGTGAAATTAATCATCTTAATTCAACAGATAATATTGGAGTAATTGGTGTTTATTTTGCCCATAATAGCCACATGAAAAAAATACTATTGTCTAAATACTGTAGTATTACTATCTTTATATACTGTCGTATTCACTGTAGTGTTTTGTGGACATGACTGTATATTGTACATTGTATATAGTATATTGTTGTAACACCTGCTGACTAGGGTTAGCTAAAATGGCACAACTAACAGACTACACCAGTTACTGTTTAATGAAGGGAACACCTCAACCAGAGCATCAGACACACAGGTTTGTGACAGGCCACCTATTGAGTTGTGTCAACAGTTCTGACCAATGTAATGGAGCAGACAAAACCTTAGTAAAAATATACACTTTTAACTATAACATCTAAACGTTAGACAGGTTCTAGGCCCATGCCAGCAAAACAGTACAGAGGCAGATATAAAGAACAAGTCAAGTTTATTAAAGCTTAGAGGATTAGGTTGGCTTGTTTGACACATAAATAACATTAACAAGAGTACACCAAAATGATTTCTTAGATCTAATACTTCCACTAGATAGCTTTCTGAAACAGTGCTCTCACAGAGATTTAGCTGACCAAGTTCATAAGATGACCAAAAACAGTGACAAACAATACTGTACTTCTTCTGATGGTATGAAGGAAAGAACAGTTAACCACTGCCTTTACATAAACAATATATATTTTAGAAATGCAAATGACTTTACTTAAAAAGAATGCCAATAAACTGCCTGGACCTCAAACCAGAAAAGCTTCTCCAAACAATCCAACTGAAGGCAATAGGGCATTATTGCACTGCTTTTACATAATTACCATCTTGAATAAACTCACTGATGGTCAAACTCAACACATACCATTCAGAACAAAATCGACCACACCCCAAACATGCATTCAGGACAGCATGGTCACTAAATGGTTGCTCACAGAAATAAAGGACCTTCCAGGTACAAAACTCACACCTGAACATCAGAGAGGAAGAGGCGAAGCAAGAGGGATAACTGGGCCAAAAAGCTGTCTTCTCAAGCAGGCGGCTTTGCTTTTAGTTTTTGTCGCTTACCAAGTGAGGAGGTTTGTATGGAGGTCAATGAGAGTTGAATTTGGTTAACAAAAAATGTAAATGGCTTCTTTGTTACGTTTGGCTTATTTGATTGAATAATGATTAGGACGTTACGAGTGTACTGATATACATCCAGGAAACACTTTATATCGGAGTTACGCCTGATGTTCCCACGTGCATATGCCCTCTCATTGGCTTGAATGGTCCCACCTGATCTTGCCTCTTCCCGACTGCTTTCCATTTTTGAAGCCATTTCTTTTCATTGCTAGCAAGGCCACTTGAGTTTCTGGTCAATATAATGGATAATCTGTGACATGTCCAAGGGGTGCTTTTATACATTTCCTGCATATCCTCCCCTAATAAGGGTGCCCAGGGAAACACTTACCAAAAGTTTGGTTCCTAGCCTGTAACACAATTTTCTTCAGTTACAAAATTGTCTGAGCGGAGCAAGCCACTATCTGAGTATGTACAGTTGAAGTCGGAAGTTTACATACACTTAGGTTGGAGTCATTAAAACTAGTTTTTCAACCACTCCACACATTTCTTGTTAACAAACTATAGTTTTGGCAAGTCAGTTAGGACATCTACTTTTTGCATGACACAAGTATTTTTTCCAACAATTGTTTACAGACAGATTATTTCACTTATGATTCACTGTATCACAATTCCAGTGTATCAGAAGTTTACATACACTAAGTTGACTGTGCCTTTAAACTTCTGATAGACTAATTGACATCATTTGAGTCAATTGGAGGTGTACCTGTGGATGTATTTCAAGGCCTATCTTCAAACTCAGTGCCTATTTGCTTGACATCATGGGAAAATCAAAAGAAATCAGAAAAAATTGTAGACCTTCACAAGTCTGGTTCATCCTTGGGAGCAATTTCCAAATGCCTGAAGGTACCAACGTTCATCTGTACAAACAATAGTACGCAAGTATAAACACCATGGGACCATGCAGCCATCATACCGCTCAGGAAGGAGACACGTTCTGTCTCCTAGAGATGTCTCCTACTTTGGTGCGAAAAGTGCAAATCAATCCCAGAACAACAGCAAAGGACCTTGTGAAGATGCTGGAGAAAACTGGTACAAAAGTATCTATATCCACAGTAAAATGAGTCCTATATCGACATAACCTGAAAGGCCGCTCAGCAAGGAAGAAGCCACTGCTCCAAAACTGCCATAAAAAAGCCAGACTACGGTTTGCAACTGCACATGGGGACAAAGATCGTACGTTTTGGAGAAATGTCCTCTGGTCTGATGAAACAAAAATAGAACTGTTTGGCCATAATGACCATCGTTATGTTTGGAGGAAAAAGGGGGAGGCTTGCAACCCGAAGAACACCATCGCAACCGTGAAGCACGGGGGTGGCAGCATCATGTTGTGGGGGGTGCTTTGCTGCAGGAGGGACTGGTGCACTTTACAAAATAGATGGCATCATGAGGTAGGAAAATTATGTGGATATATTGAAGCAACATCTCAAGACATCAGTCAGGAAGTTAAAGCGTGGTCGCAAATGGGTCTTCCAAATGGACAATGATCCCAAGCATACTTCCAAAGTTGTGGCAAAATGGCTTAAAGACAACAAAGTCAAGGTATTGGAGTGGCCATCACAAAGCCCTGATCTCAATCCCATAGAAAATGTGTGGGCAGAACTGAAAAAGCGTGTGCGCGCAAGGAGGCCTACAAACCTGACTCAGTTACACCAGCTCTGTCAGGAGGAATGGGCCAAAATTTACCCAACTTATTGTGGGAAGCTTGTGGAAGGCTACCAGAAACTTTGGACCCAAGTTAAACAATTTAAAGGCAATGCTACCAAATACTAATTGAGTGTATGTAAACTTCTGACCCACTGGGAATGTGATGAAATAAATAAAAGCTTAAATAAATCATTCTCTCTACTATTATTCTGACATTTCACATTCTTAAAATAAAGTGGTGATCCTATCTGACCTAAGACAGGGAATTTTTACTAGGATTAAATGTCAGGAATTGTGAAAAACTGAGTTTAAATGTATTTGGTTAAGGTGTATGTAAACTTCCGACTTCAACTGTAGTATTGGTTGTCTGATGATTGTTGATTTATACTGGTAAAGACAAAAGGAACTGCTAGTTGCAGAATATTAAACTGTAGTATTTTTTATGTGGGTATCCCTGAACCTGGAGTCCATCAGTAGAGAGACAAAGAGACACAGACACACACACACACACACACAGATCTGAAACACCTCACTATCTCACGGGAACAGTAATTCCACATCTATCTCTGTCCATGTGAGGAGACTGCTGCTCTGCTTTCTATCACAGAAGAACTCAACAGTTTCATGAGAGAAAAGTCCTTGCACTGATCCAGTGGTCCCACAATGGACCTGGACATCTCAATGTCATTACAATGAATTATAACATACTTCTAAGATACAGGAACACCTACACACACTTTAAGAAATAAAACAAAGTACAAGTACCTCCCATATATCTACCGGGAAACTTTTCCATACTGATTATTACACTGGAGCTATTGTATATAACGTACATCTCCAAACACTACAACTTTTCCCTTTCCTTCATCCATAAAGCATGTCTAGATGGGGAGAGGCCCAGGAGAGGAGGCCATAGCAGGTGTGTAGTGGTGGTGTGGCACAGCCAGATCTGAGCTCATCCTGGTAGATTAACAGCATCATCTCAGAGCTAGGAGTCTGGGATGCAGGCAGGTCAGTGGATGCCTACAGGGCAGGGCTGGCCACACCACGCCGGTCTCTCTGTCTGTCTCAGGACACCTCTTTCATCCTCCTTCACACCTTGAGCAGAGGAGCTGCAAACCTAGGAGTCCTTCTTAATGGTTCACACACCCTCACTGCTAAAACACTCCCACACACACTCCCACACACACACACACACACACACACACACACACACACACACACACACACACACACACACACACACACACACACACACACACACACACACACACACACACACACAGCTAAAACACTCCCGCTCAAACACCCCTCACACACTGATCCATGCGGATATGAGAGAACGTTCCCCATCCTCAGGCAAGGGCAGAGAATTCCGAGGTGTGTCATCAAGCTGTGAATGAGACACGGCTAAAGCTCCAACGCACACACACACACACGCGCACACAAAGACACGCGCACACACACACACGCACACACATACTCACACACAAAGACACACACACACACTTCATAGCTCAGATCTGGAGTCACGTAATGACCGGATCACACAGGCCTCCTTATGGGATAATGACAGGATGAACTGTAGTATGGGCTGCAGGGCAAAGAACAGGAGAAAACCCATCGAATACACAAAAACACGCACTCACGCACTTTGCCTTTAAATGTATCTTTAAATGACACAAGGGCATCAGGTCATGAGCATGTCACAGTTCTATTGATGGTGATGTATACTGGTAGTTGGGGAAGGCAATGCCAGTCAACGGTTGATGTTTCCAGAGAGATCACTCCAGATCTGATGTTTGGAGAAACTTGGAAAAGCGTCTAATTCTGCAGTGAGACAGAGCTTGTTGGATGTTTCATATGTCTTGTATCACGATGGTAGATGTCTCATCCTAGACGGCTGAAGAGGCATATGGTTAAACTCTAGTGGACAGATTCTGTCCTCTATTAGAATCTTGCTTTAGCCCAAACACAGCTGTTCACAGCCTTCCTTAACCATATCATCCATCATCATTAACTGCTATAGGAGGGAGAGATACACCACACACACACACACACGCACACACACACACACACACACACACACACACACGCACACGCACACCCACACACACACAAGACACCATGGGCGTTCTCCCTCATTAACACTCGCACCATGTTTGATTATTTTTCCTGATCATTTCCAAACGCTCCTCGCCAGCCGCTGCATCCTGTTTCCAGGCCTTCCACTTCCTGCCTAGCTGATTGAACTGTTCCTACTGTAAACCATGTACTGTAGGGAGCAATACTGATATATACAATACTGTAAACCATGTACTGTAGGGAGCAATACTACTGTAAATCATGTACTGTAGGGAGCAATACTGATATATGCAATACTGTAAAGTGTACTGTAGGGATCAATACCTCTGTAAATCATGTACTGTATGGAGCAATACTGATATATACAATACTGTAAAGTGTACTGTAGCGAGCAATACTACTGTAAATCATGTTCTGTAAAGAGAAATACTGATATATACAATACTGTAAACCATGTACTGTAGGGAGCAATACTGATATATATAATAGTGTAAAGTGTACTGTAGGGAGGAATACTGATATATATAATAGTGTAAAGTGTACTGTAGGGAGGAATACTAATATATATAATAGTGTAAAGTGTACTGTAGGGAGCAATACCGATATAATAGTGTAAAGTGTACTGTAGGGAGCAATACTGATATATATAATAGTGGCCTAGGTATATCTGTGGTACTAAAGAGATGTGTAGTAGCCTAGGTATATCTGTGGTACTAAAGACATGTGTAGTAGCCAATCATGATCACTACACAGGTGCAATGAAAAGGCCACTCTACAGTGTGCAGTTTTTTCACACAACACAATGTCAAAGATGTCTCAAGTTTCCAGGGAGTGTGCAATGGGCATGCTTACTGCAGGAATGTAATATTAATTGCTCTACCTTAAGCCGCCTCCAATGTCGTTTTAGAGAATTTGGCAGTACGTCCAACCGGCCTCACAACGTGTCACCACGCCAGACCAGGATCTCCACATCCGGCTTCTTCACCTGCAGGGTCATCTGAGACCAGCCACCTGGACAGCTGATGAAACTGTGGGTTTGCAAAACCAAAGAATTTCTGCACAAACTGTCAGAAACCGTCTCAGGGAAGCTCATCTGTGTGCTCGTCGTCCTCACCAGGGTCTTGACCTGACTGCAGTTCGACGTCGTAACCAACTTCAGTGGGCAAATGCTCACCTTCAATGGCCACTGGCCACCTTCAATGGCCACCTCTCCCTTCTACCCTCCCTCTATCCTCTCCCTTATTCCCTCCCTCTATCCTCTCCCTTATTCCCTCCCTCTATCCTCTCCCTTCTACCCTCCCTCTATCCTCTCCCTTATTCCCTCCCTCTATCCTCTCCCTTATTCCCTCCCTCTATCCTCTCCCTTCTACCCTCCCTCTATCCTCTCCCTTCTACCCTCCCTCTATCCTCTCCCTTCTACCCTCCCTCTATCTTCTCCCTTCTTCCCTCCCTCTATCCTCTCCCTTCTACCCTCCCTCTATCCTCTCCCTTCTACCCTCCCTCTATCCTCTCCCTTCTACCCTCCCTCTATCCTCTCCCTTATTCCCTCCCTCTATCCTCTCCCTTATTCCCTCCCTCTATCCTCTCCCTTATTCCCTCCCTCTATCCTCTCCCTTCTACCCTCCCTCTATCCTCTCCCTTATTCCCTCCCTCTATCCTCTCCCTTATTCCCTCCCTCTATCCTCTCCCTTCTACCCTCCCTCTATCCTCTCCCTTCTACCCTCCCTCTATCCTCTCCCTTATTCCCTCCCTCTATCCTCTCCCTTCTACCCTCCCTCTATCCTCTCCCTTCTACCCTCCCTCTATCCTCTCCCTTCTACCCTCCCTCTATCCTCTCCCTTATTCCCTCCCTCTATCCTCTCCCTTCTACCCTCCCTCTATCCTCTCCCTTCTACCCTCCCTCTATCCTCTCCCTTCTACCCTCCCTCTATCCTCTCCCTTCTACCCTCCCTCTATCTTCTCCCTTCTTCCCTCCATCCTCTCCTTCCCGGTATCCCAGTGAAGAGTATATTTAGAGCCACACATGCCCTGTGACCCCTCTGTCAGAGGTCAACAGCTCCTCTCCTGCTGGGGTTCATACGTCAGCCAGCCTGGCAGTTCATTGGCTGGGTGAATGACCTCAGCGTTGACATATACACAAAGTCAAAGGTTATTATCGGTAGGGGAGGAGGGGGTGGGAGGGGTTAATCTACAGCTGGTTTAATGAGTAATTATTTACCCTCCTCACCCCACCCCTCACCAAAAATACCCCAAACAACACACATATACACATGTTTAAATGCATGTGCATGCATACGCAGGTGTGTGTGTAAGAGCTAGAAAACAAACACGCAAAATTAGTTTTCCCTGCGGGCGGACATTTCCGGTCCATTCCTCAGGGAGCAGAGCCCCTCTGGGCGTGAGAGACCAACCGCATTCTTTATTTCTTTCATTAATGATCAGGCCCAATTATTAACGGAGCTGCAATGCTTTATATATGTCTGAGGGGTAATCGTGTTTTTCTAGGAGTGATTTATGACTAAAGGAAAGACGGGGTGCCTCCTCCCCATTCCTATACCCCCCTCTCCCCTCTCCACACTCCTCTAACCCCCACTCCTCTACCCCCCCTCTCCATTCCTCTACCCCCCCTCCCCACTCCTCTAGCCCCTCCCCCCTCTCCACACTCCTCTAACCCCCACTCCTCTACCCCCTCTCCATTCCTATACCCCCTCTCCCCTCTCCACACTCCTCTAACCCCCACTCCTCTACCCCCTTCTCCATTCCTCTACCCCCTCCCACTCCTCTAGCCCCTCCCCCTCTCCACACTCCTCTAACCCCCACTCCTCTACCCCCTCTCCATTCCTATACCCCCTCTCCCTCTCCACACTCCTCTAACCCCCACTCCTCTACCCCCTCTCCATTCCTCTACCCCCTCCCCACTCCTCTAGCCCCTCCCTCTCCACACTCCTCTAACCCCCACTCCTCTACCCCCTCTCCCTTCCTCTACCCCCTCCTCATCTACCCCCTCTCCACACTCCTCTAACCCCACTCCTCTACCCCCTCTCCATTCCTCTACCCTCCCCCTCCTCTACCCCCTCCCCACTCCTCTAGCCCCTCCCCTCATCTACCCCCCCACTCCTCCTAGCCCCTCTCCTCCCTCCTCTACCCCCCTCCCCACTCCTCTAACCCCCTCATGTCTTCACCTACCATACCTTACCCCAACCTTATAATTGAGTTGCCCCCCCACCAACTGTATGAAGTACCCTTCTATTCACTCACCCCATAGTCCTGCCCCCACCACTCTATTTTCACTGGCCTCCCTGTTCCTGCAGACTGTGGCTAAGTGAGAGGAAGAGCAATCATAATCATCATCATCCTCGAACACAGGGAGGTGAAGGGAAAACATATACAGAGCATTCGGAAAGTATTCAGACCCCTTGACTTTTCCACATTTTGTTATGTTACAGCCTTATTCTAAAATGGATTAAATACAAAAAAATCCTCATCAATCTACACACAATACCCTATAATGACAAAGCAAAGACATTTTTGCACATTTATATAAGAACTGGCCACCCGCCCAAACTGAGCAATCGGGGGAGAAGGGCTTTGGTCAGGGAGGTGAACAATAACCCGATACTCACTCTGACAGAGCTCCAGAGTTCCTCTGTGGAGATGAGAGAACCTTCCAGAAGGACAACCATCTCTGCAGCACTCCACCAATCAGGCCTTTATGGTATAGCCAGACGGAAGCCACTCCTCAGTAAAAAGGCACATGACAGCCCACTTGGAGTTTGCCAAAGGCACCTAAAGACTCTAAGACCATGAGAAACAAGATTATCTGGTCTGATGAAACCTCTGAACCTCTGATGAAGTCTCTGAATGTCCTTGAGTGGCTCAGCCAGATCCAGGACTTGAATCCGATCAAACATCTCTAGAGAGACTTGAAAATAGCTGTGCAGCGATGCTCCCCATCCAACCTGACAGACCCCAAAAACAGGTGTGCCAAGTTTGTAGCGTCATACTCAAGAAGAATCGAGGCTGTAATAGCTGCCAAAGGTGTTCAAAACAAAGTACTGAGTAAAGGGTCTGAATACTTATGTAAATGTGATATTTCAGATATTTCAGATATTATTTTTAATACATTTGCCAAAATTTGTCATTATGGAGTATTGTGTATTGATTGATGAGGGGGAAAAAAACAATTGAATACATTTTAGAATCAGACTGTAATGTAACAATATGTGGAAAAAGTCAAGGGGTTTGAGTACTTTCTGAATGCTCTGTACATGTAAATAGATGCAGAATATGACCCTGAACATAGGCCTACGTGTTACAGCGAGCATGTGTGGCTAGGTGAGCAAGAGAGTGTGTGTGCTTGTATGCCCTTGCTTGTGTGTGTGCATGCGTATGTGTGTGCTGTGTTTGAGAAATGGGGCTGAAATTGCTGCCACATGTCACCAGCGGAGTAAGAGATGCACACTGGACTTCTGAGAGAGAGAGAGAGAGTCTGAGAGGCCCCTGGCCAAAGACAAATAGAGAGGAAAGGGGTTGCTCACTCTGGGTTCTGAGCAGACAGGGTGAGAGGGTGGTGGTGGGTAGCTGCTGTGACTTCTATACTGACTGGTTTTGACAGTGAAGTGATGGTGTGGGGAGAGAGGAATCAGGACAGGCTTCTAAGGCTTATACTGACCTCAGCTCCATATTGACTTAAGTTCATATTGCACGTAATCACAGTTCGTGATTCTGACATGGGTAGGGTTGATGGTGAGGGTGCTACAGTATATCTGTTACTGTTACTGTGTGTGTGTTGTGTGTATTCTAGAGGTTAAGTGGCCTGAGGTAATCACAGTGACCCTAAAGAGAGAAGAGGTCAAACTCCACAGAATGGCAGCCATTGTCTCTCCAAACACATGACTGTCAGCACTGCAGAGGCTGCTGGGTAATTGAGTGCTGACGGACAGGTGACATGACATGATACTCATTACTGTGTGTGTGTGTGTGTGTGTGTGTGTGTGTGTGTGTGTGTGTGTGTGTGTGTGTGTGTGTGTGTGTGTGTGTGTGTGTGTCTCTATGGGAAGGCAGCTTCCGCACAGCCCGGTCAAAACTCTTCTCTGTCCTGGCATCCCAATGGCTGAACATGCTTCCCCAAAATGTCATCGGAGTGCCTATCTTAAATAAATCACACGGCTCCCCACCACCCCTCCACTTGTCTTTTCCTACTATCCCAACTAGCACTGACTTTGCTGAAAACTTCTTTATTTGTGGACATCCCTGTTAGTGAGCATTTTATCCTTAGCCAAGATAATCCATCCACCTGACAGGTGTGGCATGTCAAGAAGCTGATAAAACAACATGATCATTACACAGGTGCACCTTGTGCTGGGGACAATAAAAGGCCACTCTAAAATGTGCAGTTTGTCACACACCACAATGCCACAGATGTCTCAAGTTTTGAGGGAGTGCAATTGGCATGCTGACTGCAGGAATGTCCACCAGAGCGGTGTGCAAAGGAGGATTTCTGTCTGTAACAAAGCCCTTTTGTTGGGCCTGGCTCCCCAGTGGGTGGGCCTATGCCCTCCCAGGCCCAACCATGGCCCAACCATGTTTCGTTTTTTTTTTCCATAGATCAGGGCCTAATGAATTTCCTTGGATGACCTGTAACTCAGCAAAATCTTATAAATACAACATGCAACAATTTCTATTTTTTGTTCAGTATACAAAATAAAAAACTTTGATCAACCAGACTAGCTGTCCATAGTAGCATATGATTTCCTCTGCAAGATCTTTCCCTCAGCAGTGAAACCGCACAAGAGGTTTCTGTGCGTGTGTGCATGCATACGTGTATGTGTGCTTACTGACCTCCTGACCACCTACAGTTTAAAGCCAACAACACACACCTGTTACATGGACATTATGCACTATAGGAAATGAATCATGGGTGGGCAGTGTGTGTGTGTGTGTGTGTGTGTGTGTGTGTGTGTGTGTGTGTGTGTGTGTGTGTGTGTGTGTGTGTGTGTGTGTGTGTGTGTGTGTGTGTGTGTGTGTGTGTGTGCGTGCGTGCGTGTGTGTGCATGTGTGAGAGAGAGATCTGGGAGGACTGCAAATTTAATGATGTAGTATGGTGTGTGTTTGAGCGTGCAGTATGTGTTTTGGAGCATACAGTGTGTGTGTATTCTACCATTTGTGATGTGTGTTCAGCCTCACACATGTTTACGTCTCCCTCTGTGTAAACCATTAAATATCTCATCCCCACTCTGACCCCTATAACTCCTCTTTATGGTTTTTCCACATGGCCTCTCCTGTACGCGGGGGCTTTACTTTGGACCGCACCATGTTTGTTCTGGGGGCCCTTACACTCCACAGCTAACACCACGTCCCAAACCACACTGACGGAACACAGGAACAGAGGACGGCCGGAGAACGGTCACAGCGGTCGAACCAGGTCAAATGAGTTTCAAACCCGTTCGAGGCGGTTCAAACTAGGTCAAATTCGTTTAAAATGGTCAACAACATCGTAAAAAATCCCAAAACCCCAGTTCCAGTCCAGATCAGAGCAGTTCAAACCAACTCTATTGGTAAGGGGTTAGGATATATTTGATGTATTCCTGGCATTGGGTTAATCCTGACTTTTACAGCCATAGCAACAATTTACTTCCTGGATCCTACCATATGAAGGTTCTCACCTGCCTCAACATCCTCAGATGAGAGACAGAGAGCAACAGAAAGAGACAAAAAGAGCGACAGAAAGAGACAAAAAGAAAGAGAGAAAGACAGAGAGCCAGAGACAGAGACAAAAAGAGAGAGAGAGAGAGAGAGAGAGAGAGAGAGAGAGAGAGAGAGGGGGAGTATGAGACAAAAAGAAAGTGAGAGAGACAGAAACAAAAAGAAAGCGAGAGAGAGACAGAGAGCCAGAGACAGAGACAAAAAGAGAGAGAGAGAGAGAGAGAGCGAGAGACAAAAAGAAAGTGAGAGAGACAGAGACAAAAAGAAAGTGAGAGAGAGACCAGAAATGGGAGACCGGAATATAGTGAGCCTACATGTTTCTGTGTTCGCATGGTTCAGACCACATCTCTTTTCACGACTCACTACCCATGCAGGCCATTCATCACACATAGATCAGGAAACAACAACACAGACACACCCCTACTGGGGTTACTACCATGCACACACACAAACGCATTCACACACGCATGCGCACACACACCAACCTGGATAACGAACAATGTCAAACAAAAGCACTTCACAGCTGATGATTTTAGAGACAACTATGAATTTGGTAATCCAACTCTCATTGGATTTTAAAAGGGCACCATAAAATTGACGTGTATTTGCACAAGGTTGGGGTTGTGTGTGTGTGTGACATGGTTTGGGGTCGCCAGGGTTTATGAGTGCTCGACCGCAAACACAGTCGCTGGCCCTGCCACATACTGTGACCTGGTGTTGTGACATGGTTTGAGTGGCGGGTGTTTTCCTGTTTCCCCCTATGGCTTTGCCGGTGACCCGTTGTTGTGACATGGTTTGAGTGGCGTGTGTTTTCCTGTTTCCCCCCCTGGCTGTGCCTGTGACCTGGCGGACAAGTCGGCTCCTGCCGGCTCCTTTGTGGAGGCCAGTTGCACAGGTGGGACTCATTTTCACACTGTGATTTATCAACATGGTCGCAGCACGAGGCTCAGAGTGGGCCTACCCATAGCCCCCACTGCTGAACACAACAGAGCCACTGCTCTGCAGGCATCAGGGACGGGATCAACTCCAGTTTTAGCCGGTTTACAAAGACAGCATGGTAAAACGCTTCATTGAGTCATTATTGTTGTACCTTTTCAAAGTAAAACTGTGATACTAACTCTCCAGCAAACAGTGGTGCACCCCTCTCTGACTTCTCCAATACAGCTCTGCTTCCTGCCACTCTCATTCGCTAGTTAAATATGCAGGAGGGCCGTGTGACTGGTTACCTGATCTGCAGGTGTACTGTTTCAGCACTACACTGACCTAAGCAGGACAGATAACACACCTATTACAGGGTTACATTTCCACTGCACCCTCCACAATGCTGTGCTTAAACACACACACAGACACACATCTTTTTCCATTCCCACAGAGGAAAACCAAGAGATGGATTCAATCAACCCCATTTAGGAGCGGTCCTTAACTTTGACGGACTGATAAATGCACTTCCATTCTTCCATTCCATTCTATTATGTCTTCCTTGATTCTTCCCTCAAATCACACTGCATCGTCTGTTCTCTCTAGCCATCTCTTCTTTTCCATACCAGAGTGGCTGCCTGTCTGTGGGTCTGTGGCCCTCCCTTTACCCCTCCTGCCCTGAGTGAGTCAGTATCATGACTGTCTGCCTCTATGGAACCTGGCTGTGAGGCTTTGACCCACTCTGATAGAGCTGGAGGGCTTTGATCCACTCTGATAGAGCTGGAGGGCTTTGACCCGCTCTGATAGAGCTGGAGGGCTTTGATCTACTCTGATAGAGCTGGAGGGCTTTGATCCACTCTGATAGTGCTGGAGGGCTGTGATCCACTCTGATAGAGCTGGAGGGCTTTGATCTACTCTGATAGAGCTGGAGGGCTTTGATCCACTCTGATAGTGCTGGAGGGCTGTGATCCACTCTGGTAGAGCTAGAAGGCTGTGATCCACTCTGATAGAGCTGGAGGGCTTTGATCCACTCTGATAGAGCTGGAGGGCTGTGATCCGTTCTGATAGAGCTGGAGGGCTTTGATCTACTCTGATAGAGCTGGAGGGCTTTGACCCACTCTGATAGAGCTGGAGGGCTTTGATCCACTCTGATAGAGCTGGAGGGCTTTGATCCACTCTGGTAGAGCTGGAGGGCTTTGATCCACTCTGGTAGAGCTGGAGGGCTTTGATCCACTCTGATAGAGCTGGAGGGCTTTAATCTACTCTGATAGAGCTGGAGGGCTTTGATCCACTCTGATAGAGCTGGAAGGCTTTGATCCACTCTGATAGAGCTGGAGGGCTTTAATATACTCTGATAGAGCTGGAGGGCTTTGATCCACTCTGATAGAGCTGGAGGGCATTAATCTACTCTGATAGAGCTGGAGGGCTTTGATCCACTCTGGTAGAGCTGGAGGGCTTTGATCCACCTTGGTAGAGCTGGAGGGCTTTGATCCACTCTGATAGAGCTGGAGGGCTTTGATCCACTCTGATAGAGCTGGAGGGCTTTAATCTACTCTGATAGAGCTGGAGGGCTTTGATCCACTCTGATAGAGCTGGAGGGCTTTGATCCACTCTGATAGAGCTGGAGGGCATTAATCTACTCTGATAGAGCTGGAGGGCTTTAATCCACTCTGATAGAGCTGGAGGGCTTTGATCCACTCTGATAGAGCTGGAGGGCTTTGATCCACTCTGATAGAGCTGGAGGGCTTTAATATACTCTGATAGAGCTGGAGGGCTTTGATCCACTCTGATAGAGCTGGAGGGCATTAATCTACTCTGATAGAGCTGGAGGGCTTTGATCCACTCTGGTAGAGCTGGAGGGCTTTGATCCACCTTGGTAGAGCTGGAGGGCTTTGATCCACTCTGATAGAGCTGGAGGGCTTTAATCTACTCTGATAGAGCTGGAGGGCTTTGATCCACTCTGATAGAGCTGTAGGGCTTTGATCCACTCTGATAGAGCTGGAGGGCATTAATCTACTCTGATAGAGCTGGAGGGCTTTGATCCACTCTGATAGAGCTGGAGGGCTTTGATCCACTCTGATAGAGCTGGAGGGCATTAATCTACTCTGATAGAGCTGGAGGGCTTTAATCCACTCTGATAGAGCTGGAGGGCTTTAATCCACTCTGATAGAGCTGGAGGGCAAGATAGACTGATGGCCACGAGGACAGAGAAGGATATAGAGACTGTGGGGTGATAGGGGTCCAGACTGGGATTGACTGACTGACAGTGTGTGTGTGGTGTGTGTGTGTGTGCGTGAGATCAGGGCTGACAGATCCCATTATGGCCATCCATATCCCAGCAGCCTCTCATGTTAGAGTGAAGTGTCAAATGTCAGGTGCATTACATCCAATTATATATTGACCCTTTGTCAAACATACAATCTCACACACACCACCCACTGATAGTAAATTCCTTGAAAGACCCCCACCAGAGGGGAATGCCGCCCCTATTTCAACGTTAATTCCTGTCCTAGAGCGTAAATTCTCGTTTAGGTTCCACCTCAGAAGAATGACGCAGGCTACTAATACATATTACCCAGGGTGTGGGAACATGGTGCTGATTTCCATGTGGAGTGGACCAATAACAACAAGTAGGGCACTGACAGCTGTCAGTCTAGCTAGCATGCTAACCTTATCTAGCTAGCTAATGTTATCTGTTGTTGCGACACCATATTGAAAAGATTAGCCAACTGGCTAGGTTATGGCTGGTTCTGGAGCTGGATTTGTCACAAGCATTTAGTGAAAACTTTGCCACAGATGGATTGGGGAAACCAGTATATTTGACTTTGCCATCTGTTGTTATCTCCAAAGTTTTGACATCTTCCATAAATTGTGGCCGCAAATCCACCATAGAAAAAGAAAGAATCAGATGAAGCTTCGGTAATATGGACAGCGTAACTATTGAACATGTTGGACTAGAGACACGTTTTTATACATTGTAATGGACACGGTGGAACTTTGGTAGGCTGTTGGCAGGCTATTCGGTTGCACTCCAGCAATGCCAAGTCAGCCCCATGCTCATGCCATGGTTCTCACAGCTAGGGGAAGTAAGGACTTTTCTATTGATGAACACTGCAAATGATATGTAACAACACCGCATCAGACACCAAACACCAAAACAAATGGAACAGCAGCACAACAAAATCATTTTATTTTGTGGGTGCCTTTCATAATAGGATAGATACTTGGTTTTCTAGTGTGGTCAAAACCATTCATCTTGGGGCCACGGGGGAGCAGGGTTCTAAAATGTAATATCCCATGCAATTTTACTATTTATCAAATGTTTTTATTTCAAAAACATTGCATGTGATATTGAATTTTGGAACCCCGCTCCCCCTGTCACCCCAAGATGAATGGTTTTGGCCACGCTATATATACAGACTACCTAAAACATAAGTGAAAAGTATTCATCAGAAACTCTTTGCTGGTGTTTCTGATTAATAAACAATGCCATGCTGGTGGGTGGTAACTTTAAAATAAAACCCAGCCCTGAAGAAACGTAGACTGAAAATGATTAGCACATCATCTCATAGGGGAAACAATGCATTGACACGGATTTCCCACTTCATACTTTGACTAACATTATGACTTATTGACTTAAATCGTTGTGCAACATCATGGGTGAGCTATGGGCATCGTCTTTCAGTTCCAGCTCTTGTGGGCGCATAAGTATGATGTATTCAGCTCACCCCTACGCCAAAATGCCTTGCACATGTATAGACTATTAGCCCTAATTTCGGCCCAAATTGCTTCCTGTAATGAAGAGTGGACATCGTTAGTGAGCCGCTCTCCGCTGCCGCGCACAAAGACATCTAAAGTATCGCTTCCAACTCCCCAGAAGTTTGGAGAAAAATGCTAACCTTCCCCCCTCCTCACCCCCCGCCTTATAAAATCATTAGACCCACAGACTTCAAAGACAGAGAGATGAAAACACTGCCAGTCTCCCTGAGCCTCCCTCAGTTTCTCTCCTGCCAAGTCGCTCAAGATTTACTTCGAAATTGGACGTTGGTCCATGTCCCGAGGACGTTGAGAGATGCCTTTAAAACCCGCCACTAGGGGCAACCGTGAGCGCTATTACCATTGAATAGGCTTGGGTTTTGCTATGGTGTTGTGGCCCAGTGCCAGACACTCGTTTCATTTTGTTGAGGTTTCAACTCTTAACTGGGGGAGGAGCCGCATGATGAAGGAGGAGTCACAGTCTCAACCTAGGGTGTCCAAATCACATCCACATTTTGACATTTGGAGCAACTTCGAAATTGAACGTTTGGAGAAACGTGGATAAACATCAGAATCTGAAGTCAAATTGGTCAACCTGTGAGCTTGTTGCTCTTTCTCCCAGACAGACCCAATGCACCAGGCTAGACAGACTAAATGGAAGGCCTGACTAGGTAAGATCTGAACAGGCCTATCCCTAGCCTGCCAGCCTGTGTGTGTGTGTGTATGTGTGTGCGCAGTATTTTAAACACTCTCACCTCGGTCTGCAGTGTGGTAGAGCGTTGCTCCTTGGCGCTGAGTGATTCTTTGAGCACCTCTATGTGCTGTTTGCAGTCTGAGTTCTGGTTGGTCAGAGCATCCAGTTTGGTCTGTAGGGCCTGCATCTCTGATTCCTTCTTATTCAGCTCCTGCTTCTGCTGGTCTACCTGTCAGTCACAACACACACACGTTAAACCAGAATAAAATACCTTAGCAATTCTGAATGGCGCAAAACCTAAAGCTCCTCAAAGACTTATTACACACAACTCAAACCCAGAACACATCAGACCAACACATAGAACACATCAGACCAACACATAGAACACATCAGACCAACACATAGAACACATCAGACCAACACATAGAACATCAGACCAACACATAGAACACACACCTTCAGAGGACTGACAGGGGATATATGGAGAATCATGCTGATACAACATGCAGTTCAGGTTTGGTTGAGAGGTCAAATGTTTGTATTTTCTGCTCCAGAGAAAATATAGAATATCTTAGGTCAAAGTCTGGTAATTATTCTCCCACCGTCAATTTGTGGACGTGACACATATCCTCCAAACTCCACAATCACCTTGGAGACATTGTTGAGTACATAAATACAACGTGGAGGGCAAACGTGGACACACACTCTCCAACACACAGAGGGCCAAAATGATTAATCCTCTAGAAGACTAGAAATGTTTCTCTATCCAAGACACACTCGTACTACTACAGGCCCCATGGAAACAACAGTCCTAACAAACAAACTGAGACAAGGAAAACACTCGTAGGGGGAGAAAAATAGTTATGAGAAGCTGTATTACATTCAAATATCTGCAAGATTACTGATCGTTTTTGAAATTGTGTAATTGAAGGGAAAGAGCTTAAAGAAAAGCACAGAACAACCACTAAGGAAATCAAATGGACCAGTTCGTATTTTGTCCCCCCTCTGTGTTTTTTCTGCGAGTGGGCTAGCTATGCGCACAAAGATTGTCATCTGCACTCCAGTGCCAAAAATGTGAGAGGTTGATTTCTGAGGGAGATTTGTTAATTGTGGTGCTCGGCTGGGAGCATGTCATGACTTTAGAATTCTGAGAGGGATAGAGAAAGCTGGGCCAATCACTTTTACTCAGAGAGACGGGGATAGAGATGGAGAGAGAGAGAGAGAGAGAGAGAGGGGGGGAAGGGGAGAGAGGCAGAGAGATGGAGAGAGAGAGAAAAACAGGCAAAAAGAGAGAGAAGAGTAGAATGGGAGATATGAGAGAAGAGAGAGGTAAGACGGGAGAGTGGAGGGGAAAGAAGGGGGAAGGGAGATGAGGTGAAGTGTAAAGAGAGAAAAAGAAACAGGGGAGAGATATGAAAGAGAGAAGGTAAAACAGGGGTACTTCTGCTGAGTGGTCTGCCATCCAGGGCTGCTGGGAGAGGAGGAAGGTGGGGTGGGTGTCTAAGTGTGGTGGGGGGGGCCCCGGCCCTGGAAGAGCCAAGGCCCACTGACACACGGCCTGATACCTACGGAGACAAAAACACAAAATCAACCACTAAGCTACACGCCATCACTACCTTACACTGACCTAGCATCACTAAGCTACACTCCATCACTACCTTACACTGACCTAGCATCACTAAGCTACACTCCATCACTACCTTACACTGACCTAGCATCACTAAGCTACACTCCATCACTACCTTACACTGACCTAGCATCACTAAGCTACACTCCATCACTACCTTACACTGACCTAGCATCACTAAGCTACACTCCATCACTACCTTACACTGACCTAGCATCACTAAGCTACACACTATCACCTTACACTGACCTAGCATCACTAAGCTACACTCCATCACCTTACACTGACCTAGCATCACTAAGCTACACACCATCACTACCTTACACTGACCTAGCATCACTAAGCTACACACCATCACTACCTTACACTGACCTAGCATCACTAAGCTACACTCCATCACTACCTTACACTGACCTAGCATCACTAAGCTACACGCCATCACTACCTTACACTGACCTAGCATCACTAAGCTACACGCCATCACTACCTTACACTGACCTAGCATCACTAAGCCACACTCCATCACTACCTTACACTGACCTAGCATCACTAAGCTACACTCCATCACTACCTTACACTGACCTAGCATCACTAAGCTACACTCCATCACTACCTTACACTGACCTAGCATCACTAAGCTACACACCATCACTACCTTACACTGACCTAGCATCACTAAGCTACACACCATCACTACCTTACACTGACCTAGCATCACTAAGCTACACTCCATCACTACCTTACACTGACCTAGCATCACTAAGCTACACTCCATCACTACCTTACACTGACCTAGCATCACTAAGCTACACACCATCACTACCTTACACTGACCTAGCATCACTAAGCTACACACCATCACTACCTTACACTGACCTAGCATCACTAAGCTACACTCCATCACTACCTTACACTGACCTAGCATCACTAAGCTACACACCATCACTACCTTACACTGACCTAGCATCACTAAGCTACACACCATCACTACCTTACACTGACCTAGCATCACTAAGTTACACTCCATCACTACCTTACACTGACCTAGCATCACTAAGCTACACTCCATCACTACCTTACACTGACCTAGCATCACTAAGCTACACACCATCACTACCTTACACTGACCTAGCATCACTAAGCTACACTCCATCACTACCTTACACTGACCTAGCATCACTAAGCTACACACCATCACTACCTTACACTGACCTAGCATCACTAAGCTACACTCCATCACTACCTTACACTGACCTAGCATCACTAAGCTACACACCATCACTACCTTACACTGACCTAGCATCACTAAGCTACACTCCATCACTACCTTACACTGACCTAGCATCACTAAGCTACACTCCATCACTACCTTACACTGACCTAGCATCACTAAGCTACACTCCATCACTACCTTACACTGACCTAGCATCACTAAGCTACACACCATCACTACCTTACACTGACCTAGCATCACTAAGCTACACTCCATCACTACCTTACACTGACCTAGCATCACTAAGCTACACTCCATCACTACCTTACACTGACCTAGCATCACTAAGCTACACTCCATCACTACCTTACACTGACCTAGCATCACTAAGCTACACACCATCACTACCTTACACTGACCTAGCATCACTAAGCTACACACCATCACTACCTTACACTGACCTAGCATCACTAAGCTACACACCATCACTACCTTACACTGACCTAGCATCACTAAGCTACACACCATCACTACCTTACACTGACCTAGCATCACTAAGCTACACACCATCACTACCTTACACTGACCTAGCATCACTAAGCTACACTCCATCACTACCTTACACTGACCTAGCATCACTAAGCTACACTCCATCACTACCTTACACTGACCTAGCATCACTAAGCTACACTCCATCACTACCTTACACTGACCTAGCATCACTAAGCTACACACTATCACTACCTTACACTGACCTAGCATCACTAAGCTACACTCCATCACTACCTTACACTGACCTAGCATCACTAAGCTACACACTATCACTACCTTACACTGACCTAGCATCACTAAGCAATAGTAGCTTATTATCACAAATATTCACACCCCTTTACTTTATCCACATTCTGTTGTTACAAAGTGGGATTAAAATGGATTTAATTGTTATTTTTTTGTCAACAATCTACACAAAATACTCTGTAATGTCAAAGTGGAAGAATCTTTATTATATTTAACTCGGAACGTCAGTTAAGAACAAATTCATATTTCCAATGTTGGCCTACCCCGGCCAAACCCGAGCCAATTGTGCACCGTCCTATGGGACTCCCAATCACGTCCGGATGTGATACAACCTGGATTTGAACCAGGGACTATAGTGACGCATCTTGCACCGCGATGCAGTGCCTTAGACCACTGCGCCACTCGAAAGCCCAATTTGCCCATTAATCTTTTCAAAATGATTCAAGCTTTGTCAAATTGGTTGTTGTTAACTGCCAGACAACCATTTTCAGGTCTTGCCATAGAACTTCAAGCATATTTAAGTAAAAACTGTAACTGTAACATTCACTGTCTTCTTGGTAAGAAACTCCAGTGTAGATGTTTTGGTGTTATTGTCCTGCTGAAAGGTGAATTCATCTCCCAGTGTCTGGTGGAAAGCAGATAACCAGGTTTTCCAGGATTTTGCCTGTGCTTATTTCCATTCTGTTTCTTTTTTATCCTGAAAAACTTCCCAGTCCTTAACAATTACAAGCATACCTATAACATGATGCAGCCACCACCATGAAGAAAAATATGGAGAGTGGTACTCAATAATGTGTTGTATTGGATTTGCTCCAAACCTAACACTTTGTATTCAGGTAAAAAAGTAAATTGCTTTGCCACATTTTTGGCAGTATTACTTTAGCGCCTTGTTGCAAACATGATGCGTGTTTTGGAATATTTTTATTCAGTACAGGCTTCCTTCTCTTCACTCTGTCAATTAGGTTAGTATTGTGGAGTAACTACAATGTTGTTGCTCCATCCACAGCCATTAAACTCTAACTGTTTTAAAATCACCAAAATCCCTAAGCAGTTTCCTTCCTCTCTGGCAACTGTTAGGAAGGACGCCTGTACTGTATCTTTGTAGTGACTGGGTGTATTGATACACCATCCAAAGTGTAATTAATAACTTGCTCCACACCATGCTCAAAAAGATATTCAATGTCTGCTTTTTTTGGTTTTTATTACCCATCTACCAACAGATGCCCTTCTTTGCGAGGCATTGGAAAACATTCTTAGTCTTTGTGGTTGAATCTGTGTTTGAGGGACCTTACAGATAATTTTATGTTTGGGTTACAGAGATGATTTAGTCATTCAAAAATCATGTTAAAAACTATTATTGTACACCGAAGTCCATGCAACTTATTATGTGACCTGTTAAGCACATCTTTACTCCTGGACTTATTTAGGCTTACCATAACAAAGGGGTTGAATGCTTTTTGACTCAAGACATTTCAGCTTTTCATTTTTTATTAATAAAAAAACAAAAACATAATTCCACTTGGACATTATGGGATATTGTGTGTAGGCCAGTGACACAAAATCTAAATTTTATTAATTTTAAATTCAGGCTGTAACACAACAAGAATGTGGAAAGAGTCAAGGGGTGTGAATACATTCTGAAGGCTCTGTATACAGGATAGTATACTACTAGGTCAGGCCTGGTGGGGGCTTTGACCCAGATAAACAGCCCAGTGAGGAGCAGAGGAAACCAAAGACCCAGAGAGGCTGTCCTGTCCAGTCCCTTCATCAGAGCAGCCTGTCCTCCTCTTATCAATGTCCCCCTATTTGATTCCTCCTCAGCTCACCACCAACCTCCCACGCGCTGAAAGACCATGTCCCAGGGAGATACTGTAGACGAGGGATACATGTGATAAATATGACTCTGTGTGTGTGTGTATGTGTATGTGTGTGTGTGTGTGTGTGTGTGTGTGTGTGTGTGTGTGTGTGTGTGTGTGTGTGTGTGTGTGTGTGTGTGTGTGTGTGTGTGTGTGTGTGTGTGTGTGTGTGTGTGTGTGTGTGTAGAAAGACGAGGCGTCTGACACCAAACTCCAACCGTCAGTATGATGTATATCATTCCAGGCCAGTCTCCGTGAGGAGAGAGCTCCTTCCTCTGCTGTTGTTAGCTCATTGGCGTCTGTCAAAGCCCCATTCATGAAAACATCCCTTTATGATTGCATCAGAAACTTCCCCAATGCACTGTCAAATGAGGCCTACAAAGACCCCCATTAACAAATCAAACAAACATTTTCACATGAAACGCTACTCATCGAGCCCGGGCCATCACAGACACTCACACAGAGCTCTGAAACCCAACTCTGTTGTTATTAAACCACTGGCCTTTCATATACCTCCATTCATCACCCCATAAAGCAATTAGAGCGGACGTTCCCATTCAAAGAAATGCTTCATGTTGATAAACCGGCGGAAAATTGGACGTACCATTTAGAGTACAGTATTATTATTGATGCTTAGTGTTTACTGGACAGTGTGTGTGAGTGTGTGTGTGTGTATGTACAAATAAACCATTAGAGAGCGCTTGCGCCAGAGAAACCCAGACCTTGCTCTTATAAAACTGCAGCTTCCTGTCTGACAAAGGAAGTAGTGCAAATGGACACTATCGCCTGTAAACCGATATGGCTTGTGTTTCCATGGTAAGCTGAAGGAGAAGCAAAAGCTGAAGCCGAAAAGCTGTGTCATGGCGGCGACAAGAAGTGAAGACAGTTTGGTGAAATAGTTGGTTCAGTGAAGATTTTTCCAAAGTGAGTGACGGCTCAATCCTTTTGGGTCCCGGCTGAAAAGCCAGAAAGTTTTGACCAGAGACAGTAGAAACACAAAGGTTTCGCTCAGACAACAGTAGAAGCATGCAGAGTACAGGTGATGTGATACCTTGCAATAGACATACAGTTGAAGTCGGAATTTTACATACACCTTAGCCAAATACATTTAAACTCAGTTTTTCACAATTCCTGACATTTAATCCAAGTAAAACTGTCTTAGGTCAGTTAGGATCACCACTTTATTTTAAGAATGTGAAATGTCAGAATAATAGTAGAGAGAAAGCTTTTTTAAAGCTTTTGTTTCTTTCATCACATTCGCCGTGGGTCAGGAGTTTACATACGCTCAATTAGTATTTGGTAGCATTGCCTTTAAATTGCATAACTTGGGTCAAACGTTTTGGGTAGCCTTCCACAAGCTTCCCACAATAAGTTGGGTGAATTTTGGCCCATTTCTCCTGACAGAGCTGGTATAAATGAGTCAGGTTTGTTGGCCTCCTTGCTCGCACACACTTTTTCAATTCTGCCCACACATTTTCTACAGGATTGAGGTTAGGGCTTTGTGATGGCCACTCCAATACCTTGACTTAGTTGCCATTTTGCCTCAACTTTGGAAGTATGCTTGGGGTCATTGTCCATTTGGAAGACCCATTTGCGACCACGCTTTAACTTCCTGACTGATGTCTTGAGATGTTGCTTCAAAATATCCACATCATTTTCCTACCTCATGATGCCATCTATTTTGTGAAGTGCACCAGTCCCTCCTGCAGTAAAGCACCCCCACAACATGATGCTGCCATCACCGTGCTTCACGGTTGCAATGGTGTTCTTCGGCTTGCAAGCCTCCCCCTTTTTCCTCCAAACATAACGATGGTCATTATGGCCAAACAGTTCTATTTTTGTTTCATCAGACCAGAGGACATTTCTCCAAAAAGTATGATCTTTGTCCCCATGTGCAGTTGCAAACCGTAGTCTGGCTTTTTATGGCGGTTTTGGAGCAGTGGCTTGCTGAGCGGCCTTATGTCGATATAGGACTCGTTTTACTATGGATATAGATACTTTGTACCTCCAGCATCTTCACAAGGTCTGCTGTTGTTCTGGGATTGATTTGCACTTTACACACCAAAGTATGTTCATCTCTAGGAGACAGAATGTGTCTCCTTCCTGAGGGGTATGACGGCTGCATGGTCCCATGGTGTTTATACTTGCGAACTATTGTTTGTACAGATGAACGTGGTACCTTCAGGCGTTTGGAAATTGCTCCCAAGGATGAACCAGACTTGTGGAGGTCTACAATTTTTTTCTGAGGTCTTGGCGGATTTCTTTTGATTTTCCCATGATGTCAAGCAAAGAGGCACTGAGTTTGAAGGTAGGCCTTGAAATACATCCACAGGTACACCTCCCGTTGACTCAAATGATGTCAATTAGCCAATCAGAAGCTTCTAAAGCCATGACATCATTTTCTGGAATATTCCAGGCTGTTTTAAGGCAGTCAACTTGTATGTAAACTTCTGACCCACTGGAATTGTGATACAGTGAATTATAAGTGAAATAATCTGTCTGTAAACAATTGTTGGAAAAATTACTTGTGTCATACACAAAGTAGATGTCCTAACCGACTTGCCAAACGCATAGTTTGTTAACAAGAAATGTGTGAAGTGGTTGAAAAACAAGTTTTAATGACTTCAACCTAAGTGTATGTAAACTTCCGACTGTATGGTTAAGACATGCAGTGGATAGGATTGGAGATGAGATTTTCTACCTTGGTCTTCATGAAGTTGAAGGAGACACATACAGTAGAGACATGGTAGTGACATGCACAGAGCCCAGTAAATGAGAAAACATAAGACACATGCAGTCAAAACATGCGCAGTTAACAGCGCTGTTGACGTGATACTTCGCTTCTTCACAACCATGCAGAAGCGACATACCCAACCTTAGCAAAATGCGGAAATGTCAAGCAGAGTGACACCAGACCAGTGAGTCCCTCGCTACCTGTTTCTTCATGAACTTGGAGTGGCTCTTGTAGACCTCCATGTGTTTGAGTTCATCCAGGCGGTCGCCAGGGTGGAGCAGCCCACTGGTCTTCATCAACTGGACCTCATCCTCCAGGTCTCGGATGTTCCTCTCCAGAGACGATATCTTAGTGTCCTACAGTACACCAGCCAAGAGGGGGAGACACCCACGTCAGCCACAGACAAGGCCACGGTGGCTTGTAAAAGGTGTGAATAGAAAGGAGGAGTCGAGAGGGCAAGGCTCCACACTGAGTCTGCCTCTCAAAGTTGATCATTAATAAAAAGATAAACAGAAAAGAGAACGAGAGAGAGGAGAGTGCAGGCAGACATGACACCGTACTCAGAGACACACAGAGAGTGAAATGGGACAGTGTGAGTGAGATAGATACCAATCTAGATTATTAGCTGAAAAGACAGATGTGTTAAAGAGCTAGACTGACACAGACAAAAGCAGACCCCTGTCCTAGCTAGAACCTGAATAGGAATGGGTGGATAAAGGCCAGAGTTCTGTATAGTGACAAAGCGGGATGTATTTGTTCCAGCATGCACAGTATCTATGAGGGAATGGGAAAGGTCCTGAGCTTGTTTAGCTCCATGAGATCAGACACACGTTAAATGGTAAACCTTGGAGAAGACGAGAAGGTAATGGAATAAATGGAAGCAGATTGTATGATGGCATCGGTAGAAACCTCAGTCTGCATACAAGCATCTGACCTCCATTACTACAACTCTACCGACATCCTCCACCGCCGCCCCAACATACACTATGGTATATTGCATACCATCCTACATGCACACACACACACACACAATTTTACATCCTGCATGCCTACACCCAATTCACAAACCATATGCTCACACACACATCCACCCCAAACTATACCCCTTGCCCTAAGCTAGTCTTTGTGTTACAGTCTTTGTGTTACAGTAGCTATATGAATACACATGCAGAGGAAGACACACAAAGCAGACGAATCCAAAAACAGCAACAACATGCATCATCAAATGTGTTCCTCTCAAATCCGACAAAACATACCATGTACAGAAGCCACACAGAGATTACACACAAAGATACCAAGAAAGTGAAAATAACCTGTACAGAAAATAGGAGGTCATATCTCAACACAAAGAAAGTTCCACCTTTGGCAAAACATTTACAACACATTGATTATGATTTCTTCTACTTGCTACCCAATGTTCAATTTATGTTGGGATGCAGAATCTCTCACTCCAACTGTCTGGGGTTAGAAACCAATAGTGAGAATAGTGACTGACAGACAGGCTACTGTACAATCACAGCCAGCAGTAGAGACAATACACATTGAGGATTGATGAAGGCTGTAGTACACACTGTTGAGGTGTGTCATGTATTGAGGATTGCCATGGGAGGAAAATTGAGCAGATTAGAAGAGGGATGAGGAACAACCACTGATACTACTACTGTACCTGCCAGATAACATCAGGATCAAAACAGAAAGGGGGTGCTGTGGTCTGAAATCACACAACACAAATACACACGTCTCAGACACTCATTACAACACAACACACACGTCTCAGACACTCATTACAACACAACACACACGTCTCAGACACTCATTACAACACAAATACACACGTCTCAGACACTCATTACAACACAACACACACGTCTCAGACACTCATTACAACACAACCCACACGTCTCAGACACTCATTACAACACAAATACACACGTCTCAGACACTCATTACAAGACAACACACACGTCTCAGACACTCATTACAACACAACACACACGTCTCAGACACTCATTACAACACAACCCACGTCTCAGACACTCATTACAACACAAATACACACGTCTCAGACACTCATTACAAGACAACACACACGTCTCAGACACTCATTACAACACAACACACACGTCTCAGACACTCATTACAACACAACACACACGTCTCAGACACTCATTACAACACAAATACACACGTCTCAGACACTCATTACAACACAACACACACGTCTCAGACACTCATTACAACACAACACACACGTCTCAGACACTCATTACAACACAAATGCACACGTCTCAGACACTCATTACAACACAACACACACCTCTCAGCACCAACAACATAACACACACATTGCCACAAACAACAACAAAATAAAACACTAATTACAACATAACACACGTTTTATTCACTCAGAAGTCACAACACTTTGCAATCATGACTAACACACAGGACCTTACACACAGAACATAATACACAGAACCTAATACACAGTACCTAACACACAGAGCCTTACACACAGAACCTAATACACAGTACCTAACACACAGAACCTTACACACATAACCTAATACACAGTACCTAACACAAAGAACCTAATACACAGTACCTTACACACAGTACCTAACACACAGTACCTTACACACAGAATCTAACACACAGAACCTTACACACAGAACCTAATACACAGAACCTTACACACAGATCCTAATACACAGTACCTAACACACAGAACCTAATACACAGTACCTAACAGACAGAACCTTACACACAGAACCTAATACACAGAACCTTATACACAGAACCTAATACACAGTACCTAACACACAGTACCTTACACACAGTACCTAACACACAGTACCTTACACACAGTACCTAACACACAGTACCTAATACACAGAACCTTACACACAGTACCTTACACACAGTACCTTACACACAGTACCTTACACACAGTACCTAATACACAGAATCTAGCACACAGAACCTTACACACAGAACCTAATACACAGAACCTTACACACAGATCCTAATACACAGTACCTAACACACAGAACCTAATACACAGTACCTAACAGACAGAACCTTACACACAGAACCTAATACACAGAACCTTATACACAGAACCTAATACACAGTACCTTACACACAGTACCTTACACACAGTACCTTACACACAGTACCTTACACACAGTACCTAATACACAGAACCTTACACACAGTACCTTACACACAGTACCTTACACACAGTACCTAATACACAGAACCTTACACACAGAACCTTACACACACTCCGTGTACCAACCTCTAACCATCACCATAGAAAACATCTCACTCACTCACACTCACTCTAATCTGACTGGTTCTTCTGTTTATATCAATGTGTTTCATTGATTGTTTCCCTCTACTATTCCCTCAGCAATTAATAAATGCTGCTTCAAGAACTAAAGCCACTTCCTCCTCCTAAAATGTGCAATCTGTAAATGGGAGGACAAATGGTAAATTGTGTGAAAAATAACTGTGGTTTAGCTATAAACCACACTTGGTAGAGGCATGTGCTGAATTAACACAAAGCGTGTGTGTGTGTGTGTGTGTGTGTGTGTGTGTGTGTGCTTGCATGTGGAGTCAACTGCATTTTTCACAGCTCCTACTGACTTCAAAGACCTGAGATGAGAGTGAAAGCTTCCATATGTGACATTTGAAACAAATTGAATAAGTGCTCTACCCTGGATGGGCCAATATGTCTTTCCCTGGAAACGGACCCATATAGACCCTAGTCAACACAATCACTCTTAAACTGGTGTGCGTGTGTGTGTGTGTGTGTGTGTGTGTGTGTGTGTGTGTGTGTGTGTGTGTGTGTGTGTGTGTGTGTGTGTGTGTGTGTGTGTGTGTGTGTGTGTGTGTTATAACAATATGCTCTTTTGTAACGTGATCTTTCCTGAATCCAGTGAGATAATCAACTGTGCTCACCTTACAGGCTATGAATATTTCACTGTTTCACTATGAAACTGATACCAGATCATTAGATGAACTACTGTTGCCGTCTGACTTAAATGTGGGCCTATCAACAAGTAAGACTTACCTTCATATCAATGACAGTCTGTAGGGCCTTAGTCTTGGTGGGATCCTGCTGGCTCCTCCTGTGCAGCTCCTGAGGAGGGACCCGGTAGAAGTAAGCTTGACGACTCATCATCTTACCACATACACCACTGGCAGAGTATATCTGTCTCGGTCTGTCCATTCTTTCTCCTCTCATTCTGTCTCACACCTTCTCTCCATTTTTCTCTTCATCTGCATCTGTTATTTCTGTGAAAATCTCTCACTCTTCAGTAAGCTTCCTCTCTATCAAGTGCTCTTGATCGCTCCTTTTCTCCCTGTCCTTCTCCTCCTTGCTCCTTCTCTCCCTGTCCTCCTCTTCGCTCCTTCTCTCCCTGTCCTCCTCCTCTTCTTTCAGTCTGTCTCTCTCCTCTTCTCTCAGTCTTTCTCCCTAGATGGTTGAGGAAGAGATGATTGCTGGAGGTGCTATTGCTAACGGAGCTAAAAGCAGGAGACGCTACAGGTGCATCTCTCTCTCGTCTCTCGGTTTCGTCTCTTTCTCTCTCCCTCCCTCTCTCCTCTGTCTTTCTCTCAGCTGTCTCTAACACGCTAAAGCGCTCCCTTAGCAACACTTTCAGCTAGCACATGCGCTATCTGCAAGCTTCTGCTATCAATAATTAATGGTAACACAGACACACATGCACACACAGCTATGCCAGTTAAACTCACAGTATTTCTTTTCACATTGAACAGGGAGTAAGGGACAAATTAAGATCTATTAAAATAAATGTCACTCAAACAAGCATGGCCACTGTTCATATAAGTCACTACTGAAGTCACTAGTGATGTCTATTGAATCAGTGTACAACAGGTAGTAGCATCACATTAAAGTGAAGTACCTCAGAAGGCCTGGAAGAGGCAGGACACCACCTTTTCCAAACAAGACAGAAGTCAAGAAAAAACACAGACACACAAAAATGGAAAGACAGACGCATTCAAATACAAAAATACATACAAGGTACATAGCTAGGGCCACAAGTGTTAGAAAAGGCAGAAGACAGAAGGCAGAAGACAGAAACAGAAAAGTCAGGAAGAGTTGAGCTCTATGAAGACCAGACCACTCACCAGACCAGACCACTCACCAGACCAGACCACTCACCAGACCAGACCACTCACCAGACCAGACCAGACCAGACCATTCACCAGACCAGACCAGACCAGACCACTCACCAGACCAGACCATTCACCAGACCAGACCACTCACCAGACCAGACCACTCACCAGACCAGACCACTCACCAGACCAGACCAGACCACTCACCAGACCAGACCACTCACCAGACCAGACCAGACCACTCACCAGACCAGACCACTCACCAGACCAGACCAGACCACTCACCAGACCAGACCACTCACCAGACCAGACCACTCACCAGACCAGACCATTCACCAGACCAGACCACTCACCAGACCAGACCACTCACCAGACCAGACCATTCACCAGACCAGACCACTCACCAGACCAGACCAGACCACTCACCAGACCAGACCACTCACCAGACCAGACCAGACCATTCACCATACATCTCAGACTAACATTAATTCCAAATGTACCTTCCATATGTATGATTATATCCCAGATGTCACACACACACACACACACACACGTGTGAATGTATCCTACATGACTCTACTAAGGAGAGTGTGTGAGGCTTATCTTGTCAAGCGTGTTCACTCTGGATGTGAGAGGATTACTGGCTGTCAGAGTAGACCTCAGACAGAGCCAGGACGCGCGCGCGCGCGCACACACACACACACACACACACACACACACACACACACACACACACACACACACACACACACACACACACACACACACACACACACACACACACACACACACACACACACACACACACACACACACACAAAGAATCCTCACCACTTGTAATCCTCTCCTGGCAGAGTGTGTGTGAGTGAGAGTGTGTTTAAGGAGAACAATGCAAGGTCCAACAGCAGTGCGACTGCATGTTCGAAATGATGTGCATGTGTGTGTGTGAGTGTGTCTGAATGTGTGTGTATGTGTGTGTGTGTGAGCATGTCTGAATGTGTGTGTGTGTGTGTGAGCGTGTCTGAATGTGTGTGTGTGTGTGTGTGTGTTCAGTCATCATATAGAAATATAAAGCATGAATCTAACCATTCTTGTAACAAGTGGCTGCACCATGAACTCATTGAGAGCATGTCATCAAAGCATCGCTCTGGTCCGTATGTGTCAAAGCAGCGGGCATATGGAACAAATAGCATCAAATGTAATGCTATAATGCATCCTGTACCAAAGGAAATGAACCAAAGGTTCAACTGTAGCCCAGAGGCAGTGGCGTCATAGACACACCCCCTGACCAATTACACACACCCTTCACCATCAGAAAGAGAGGGGGGAGACTTCAATCGCACGAGTACAAAAAAAGATCCCATGTGTTTAAATGTGTCTGCCTATCAGCTATAGGCTTTAAGTGCACTTTCAAAAGACAAAAGGGAAAATCTGAGAAAATCAAAGCTCTCCCGATATGGGGGAGGGATGAGAGAGAGGGGAGAGGGGATTGGAGGGGTATAATTTTGTCCCGATAAACTTTTCCGCTCAAACATTCTGGGGGATCAACAGAGCGTGGCGAGTATGCGGTGCTCAGGGTGCATGTGTGTATGTGTGTGTTAGTTTGCTGGTATTTACAGTGGAGTTTTAATGACAGCTGAGAGGCTTCGTTAGTGGAGAGAGAGAACAGCAAATCAGGAGACAGCTCTTAAAGAGTTCCGTCTGAAGAGACCAGACTACAACACGCCAATTAGCCCAACCACAACAGATACCATATCAGCCTGCAGCAAGAGGTGTGTGTGTGTGTGTGTGTGTGTGTGTCCAAACCAAAGATGGAGAGGTAACTATAATACTTGCAACGATAATATGAACCAGACCAAAGAGGAGAGGAATGGACAGGAGAGAAAAGGAAAGGAAAGGACAGGAGAAGAGAAGACTGGACAGGAGAGGACAGGACAAGAGAGGACAGGACAAGAGAAGACAGGACAGGAGAGGATAGGAAAGGAGAGGGCTGGACTGGACAGGAGAGGATAGGAAAGGAGTTACTGGACAGGAGAGGAAAGGACAGGAAAGGACAAGAGAGGATAGGACAGGAGAGGACTGGATAAGAAAGGACAGGACAAGAGAGGACAGCACAGAAGAGGACAGGAGAAGACAGGAGAAGAGAGGACAGGAGAGGACAGGAGTGACAGGAGAAGAGAGGATAGGAGAGGACAGGCGTGACAGGAAAAGAGTGAAAAGCAGAAGACAGGAGTGACAGGAAAAGAGAAGACAGGAGTGACAGGAAAAGAGAGGACAGGAAAGGACAGTAAAAGAGAGGACAGGAGAAGACAGGATTGACAGGAAAAGAGAGGACAGGAGAGGACAGGAGTGACAGGAGAAGAGAGGACAGGAGAGGACAGGCGTGACAGGAGAAGAGAGAACAGGAGAGGACAGGAGTGACAGGAAAAGAGTGAACAGCAGAAGACAGGAGTGACAGGAAAAGAGAGGACAGGAGTGACAGGAAAAGAGAGGACAGGAAAGGACAGTAAAAGAGAGGACAGGAGAAGACAGGATTGACAGGAAAAGAGAGGACAGGAGAGGACAGGAGTGACAGGAAAAGAGAGGACAGGAGAAGACTGGAGTGACAGGAAAAGAGAGGACAGGAGAGGACAGGAAAGGACAGGAAAATAGAGGACAGGAGAAGATAGGAGTGACAGGAAAAGAGAGGAAAAGAGAGGACAGGAGAGGACAGGAAAGGACAGGAAAATAGAGGACAGGAGAAGATAGGAGTGACAGGAAAAGAGAGGAAAAGAGAGGACAGGAGAAGACTGAAGTGACAGGAAAAGAGTGGACAAGAGAGGACAGGAGTGACAGAAAAAGAGTGGACAGGAGTGACAGGAAAAGAGTGGACAGGAGAAGACAGGAGTGACAGGAAACGAATGGACAGGAGAAGACAGGAAAAGAGTGGACAGGAGAGGACAGGAGTTACCGGAAAAGAGAGGACTGGAGAGGACAGGAGTGACAGGAGAAGACGGGAGTGACAGGAAAAGAGAGGACAGGAGAAGACTGGAGTGACAGGAAAAGAGAGGACAGGAGAGGACAGGAGTGACAGGAAAAGAGAGGACAGGAGAGGACAGGAGTGACAGGAAAAGAGAGGACAGTAGAGGACAGGAAAAGAGAGGACAGGAGAGGACAGGAGTGACAGGAAAAGAGAGGACAGGAGAGGACAGGAGTGACAGGAAAAGAGAGGACAGGAGAAGACTGGAGTGACAGGAAAAGAGAGGACAGGAGAGGACAGGAGTGACAGGAAAAGAGAGGACAGGAGTGACAGGAAAAGAGAGGACAGGAGAGGACAGGAGTGACAGGAAAAGAGAGGACAGTAGAGGACAGGAGTGACAGGAAAAGAGAGGACAGGAGAGGACAGGAAAAGAGTGGACAGGAGAAGACGGGAGTTACAGGAAAAGAGTGGACAGGAGAAGACAGGAGTGACAGGAAAAGAGAGGACAGGAGAAGACTGGAGTGACAGGAAAAGAGAGGACAGGAGAGGACAGGAGTGACAGGAAAAGAGAGGACAGGAGAAGACTGGAGTGACAGGAAAAGAAAGGACAGGAGAGGACAGGAGTGACAGGAAAAGAGGAGACAGGAGAAGACAGGAGTGACAGGAAAAGAAAGGACAGGAGAGGACAGGAGTGACAGGAAAAAAAGGGCACAGGAGAAGACAGGAGTGACAGGAAAAGAGAGGACAGGAGAGGACAGGAGTGACAGGAAAAGAGAGGACAGGAGAAGACAGGAGTGACAGGAAAAGAGAGGACAGGAGAGGACAGGAGTGACAGGAAAAGAGAGGACAGGAGAAGACTGGAGTGACAGGAAAAGAAAGGACAGGAGAGGACAGGAGTGACAGGAAAAGAGGAGACAGGAGAAGACAGGAGTGACAGGAAAAGAAAGGACAGGAGAGGACAGGAGTGACAGGAAAAAAGGGCACAGGAGAAGACAGGAGTGACAGGAAAAGAGGAGACAGGAGAGGACAGGAGTGACAGGAAAAGAGAGGACAGGAGAAGACAGGAGTGACAGGAAAAGAGAGGACAGGAGAAGACAGGTCACGTACTCTACATACAAATACATTTTAATATACAGTGAGGGAAAAAAGTATTTGATCCCCCGCTGATTTTGTACGTTTGCCCACTGACAAAGAAATGATCAGTCTATAATTTTAATGGTAGGTTTATTTGAACAGTGAGAGACAGAATAACAACAAAAAAATCCAGAAAAACGCACGTGAAAAATGTTATAAATTTATTTCCATTTTAATGAGGGAAATAAGTATTTGACCCCTCTGCAAATCATGACTTAGTACTTGGTGGCAAAACCCTTGTTGGCAATCACAGAGGTCAGACGTTTCTTGTAGTTGGCCACCAGGTTTGCACACATCTCAGAAGGGATTTTGTCCCACTCCTCTTTGCAGATCTTCTCCAAGTCATTAAGGTTTCGAGGCTGACGTTTGGCAACTCGAACCTTCAGCTCCCTCCACAGATTTTCTATGGGATTAAGGTCTGGAGACTGGCTAGGCCACTCCAGGACCTTAATGTGCTTCTTCTTGAGCCACTCCTTTGTTGCCTTGGCCGTGTGTTTTTGGTCATTATCATACTGGAATACCCATCCATGACCCATTTTCAATGCCCTGGCTGAGGGAAGGAGGTTCTCACCCAAGATTTAACGGTACATGGCCCTGTCCATCGTCCCTTTGATGTGGTGAAGTTGTCCTGTCCCCTTAGCAAAAAAACACCCCCAAAGCATAATGTTTCCACCTCCATGTTTGACGGTGGGGATGGTGTTCTTGGGGTCATAGGCAGCATTCCTCCTCCTCCAAACACGGCGAGTTGAGTTGATGCCAAAGAGCTCCATTTTGGTCTCATCTGACCACAACACTTCCACCCAGTTGTCCTCTGAATCATTCAGATGTTCATTGGCAAACTTCAGACGGGCATTTATATGTGCTTTCTTGAGCAGGGGGGCCTTGCGGGTGCTGCAGGATTTCAGTCCTTCACGGCGTAGTCTGTTACCAATTGTTTTCTTGGCATCCTTGGAGAGCTCTTTGGTCTTGGCCATGGTGGAGAGTTTGGAATCTGATTGATTGATTGCTTCTGTGGACAGGTGTCTTTTATACAGGTAACAAACTGAGATTAGGAGCACTCCCTTTAAGAGTGTGCTCCTAATCTCAGCTCATTACCTGTATAAAAGACACCTGGGAGCCAGAAATCTTTCTGATTGAGAGGGGTTCAAAAACGTATTTCCCTCATTAAAATGCAAATCAATTTATAACATTTTTCACATGCGTTTTTCTGGATTTTTTTGTTGTTATTCTGTCTCTCACTGTTCAAATAAACCTACCATTAAAATTATAGACTGATCATTTCTTTGTCAGTGGGCAAACGTACAAAATCAGCAGGGGATCAAATACTTTTTTCCCTCACTGTAGTTATTTTGCTTTATTACTGATTTTGTATTGTAGATATGTAGTGGTAGAGTAGTGTGTAATAATATGTTGTATTGTAGATATGTAGTGGTAGAGTAGTGTGTAATAATGTGTTGTATTGTAGATATGTTGTTGTAGAGTAGTGTGTAATAATGTGTTGTATTGTAGATATGTAGTGGTAGAGTAGTGTGTAATAATATGTTGTATTGTAGATATGTAGTGGTAGAGTAGTGTGTAATAATGTGTTATATTGTAGATATGTTGTGCTAGAGTAGTGTGTAATAATGTGTTGTATTGTAGATATGCTGTTGTAGAGTAGTGTGTAATAATGTGTTATATTGTAGATATGTTGTGGTAGAGTAGTGTGTAATAATGTGTTGTATTGTAGATATGTTGTGCTAGAGTAGTGTGTAATAATGTGTTGTATTGTAGATATGTAGTGGTAGAGTAGTGTGTAATAATGTGTTGTATTGTAGATATGTTGTGGTAGAGTAGTGTGTAATAATGTGTTGTATTGTAGATATGTAGTGGTAGAGTAGTGTGTAATAATGTGTTGTATTATAGATATATAGTGGTAGAATAGTGGTGTAATAATGTTATGTGTTGTAGATATGTAGTGGTAGAGTAGTGTGTAATAATGTGTTATATTGTAGATATGTAGTGGTAGAGTAGTGTGTAATAATGTGTTGTATTGTAGATATGCTGTTGTAGAGTAGTGTGTAATAATGTGTTATATTGTAGATATGTAGTGGTAGAGTAGTGTGTAATAATGTGTTGTATTGTAGGTATGTTGTGGTAGAGTAGTGTGTAATAATGTGTTATATTGTAGATATGTAGTGGTAGAGTAGTGTGTAATAATGTGTTATATTGTAGATATGTTGTGCTAGAGTAGTGTGTAATAATGTGTTGTATTGTAGATATGCTGTTGTAGAGTAGTGTGTAATAATGTGTTGTATTGTAGATATGTTGTTGTAGAGTAGTGTGTAATAATGTGTTGTATTGTAGATATGTAGTGGTAGAGTAGTGTGTAATAATGTGTTGTATTGTAGATATGTTGTGGTAGAGTAGTGTGTAATAATGTGTTGTATTGTAGATATGTTGTTGTAGAGTAGTGTGTAATAATGTGTTGTATTGTAGATATGCTGTTGTAGAGTAGTGTGTAATAATGTGTTGTATTGTAGATATGTTGTGGTAGAGTAGTGTGTAATAATGTGTTATATTGTAGATATGTAGTGGTAGAGTAGTGTGTAATAATGTGTTGTATTGTAGATATGTTGTGGTAGAGTAGTGTGTAATAATGTGTTATATTGTAGATATGTAGTGGTAGAGTAGTGTGTAATAATGTGTTGTATTGTAGATATGTTGTTGTAGAGTAGTGTGTAATAATGTGTTGTATTGTAGATATGTAGTGGTAGAGTAGTGTGTAATAATGTGTTGTATTGTAGATATGTTGTGGTAGAGTAGTGTGTAATAATGTGTTATATTGTAGATATGTTGTGCTAGAGTAGTGTGTAATAATGTGTTATATTGTAGATATGTAGTGGTAGAGTAGTGTGTAATAATGTGTTGTATTGTAGATATGTTGTGCTAGAGTAGTGTGTAATAATGTGTTGTATTGTAGATATGCTGTGGTAGAGTAGTGTGTAATAATGTGTTGTATTGTAGATATGTTGTTGTAGAGTAGTGTGTAATAATGTGTTGTATTGTAGATATGTTGTGGTAGAGTAGTGTGTAATAATGTGTTGTATTGTAGGTATGTTGTGGTAGAGTAGTGTGTAATAATGTGTTATATTGTAGATATGTAGTGGTAGAGTAGTGTGTAATAATGTGTTATATTGTAGATATGTTGTGCTAGAGTAGTGTGTAATAATGTGTTGTATTGTAGATATGTTGTTGTAGAGTAGTGTGTAATAATGTGTTGTATTGTAGATATGTTGTTGTAGAGTAGTGTGTAATAATGTGTTATATTGTAGATATGTAGTGGTAGAGTAGTGTGTAATAATGTGTTATATTGTAGATATGTTGTGCTAGAGTAGTGTGTAATAATGTGTTGTATTGTAGATATGTTGTTGTAGAGTAGTGTGTAATAATGTGTTGTATTGTAGGTATGTTGTGGTAGAGTAGTGTGTAATAATGTGTTATATTGTAGATATGTAGTGGTAGAGTAGTGTGTAATAATGTGTTATATTGTAGATATGTAGTGGTAGAGTAGTGTGTAATAATGTGTTATATTGTAGATATGTTGTGCTAGAGTAGTGTGTAATAATGTGTTGTATTGTAGATATGTTGTGGTAGAGTAGTGTGTAATAATGTGTTATATTGTAGATATGTTGTTGTAGAGTAGTGTGTAATAATGTGTTGTATTGTAGATATGTAGTGGTAGAGTAGTGTGTAATAATGTGTTGTATTGTAGGTATGTTGTGGTAGAGTAGTGTGTAATAATGTGTTATATTGTAGATATGTAGTGGTAGAGTAGTGTGTAATAATGTGTTATATTGTAGATATGTTGTGCTAGAGTAGTGTGTAATAATGTGTTGTATTGTAGATATGTTGTTGTAGAGTAGTGTGTAATAATGTGTTGTATTGTAGATATGTTGTTGTAGAGTAGTGTGTAATAATGTGTTGTATTGTAGATATGTAGTGGTAGAGCAGTGTGTAATAATGTGTTGTATTGTAGATATGTTGTGGTAGAGTAGTGTGTAATAATGTGTTCTGTTATGTATTGTTTTATTGTAGGTAATTGTGATTGGACCCCAGGAAGAGTAGCTGCTGTCTTGGCAACAGGTAATGGGGATCTGGAATAAATATAAAAATGTAGGAGAGGACAGGACAGGAGAGGATAGCAGAGGACAGGAAAGGAGAGGACAAGAGAGGACAGGAAAGTAGAGGACAGGAGAGGACAGGAAAGGAGAGGACAGGAGAGGACAGGAAAGGAGAGGATAGGAGAGGACAGGAAAAGAGAGGATAGGAGAGGACCGCAGAGGACAGCAGAGGACAGGACAGTAGAGCAGAGGACAGGACAAGAGAGCAGAGGACAGGTTGAGGAGAGCAGAGGACAGGAGAGGATAGGACAGAACAGGAAAGGAGAGTTAATGAAGGGCTTGGCTCAGAAAGTAGAACTCCCACATTTCCCATCAATGGTCTGAACGAGTGACATTTCTGATGTTTCAGTCAGAAGGTTTAAAAAAAAAGGTAGAGAGAGGGAAAGAGATTGGGGGTGAGAGAGAGAGAGAAAGAGAACCCTGTCAGACACAGCCAAAAACAGCCAGGTCAGCCCCTGAAACAAGCCCTGTAAAAACAGGAGAGCTGGAGGACGTTGGTTCGCCCGTCCTACTCACTCCCATTCTCACGCAGTCTTCTAATGCTAGATTCCAAAGAGAATAGCTGGGAAAAGGTGTGTTTATTTGTTTTTAAGTGTATGTATGTAAGTATGTGTGTATGTATGTGTGTATGTATGTGTGTGTGTGTGTGTGTGTGTGTGTGTGTGTGTGTGTGTGTATACACAAATTCTTTATTGCAGAGCTACACTGTACAGTTCAAATATATAGCCTAACTGTTCCTTGAAACAAATTTTCGTGACACCAGATGAAGAAGTTCTCAGCGGGTTGGGGCTGGAGAGGGAAACATAGCTATAGCTGAAGCTAGGATCAGGCTGGGGGAGCCTGCTGGGTTAAGGCTAGGGCAGGAATAGGCCAGCGGAGCGCCTGTTATTATTGGGTCCTGTGGGAAGAAACGGCTGGGGAGAGTCGATTAGGCCTAGATGTATCCCTCTGACAGTCTGTGTGTGTGTGTGTGTGTGTGTGTGTGTGTGTGTGTGTGTGTGTGTGTGTGTGTGTGTGTGTGTGTGTGTGTGTGTGTGTGTGTGTGTGTGTGTGTGTGTGTGTGTGTGTGTGTGTGTGTGTGTGGGATTGTGTGTGTGTGTGTGTGTGTGTGCGTGTGTGTTGCTTGCTGCTATCGATGGGTAATATGTGAAATATGTGTGAGGATTAGGATTAGTCCTCAGTGGACTTTAACTTTACAGATCCTGTCTCTCACTGGGCCTGTGATAAGAGTAAAATACCAGTCAGGTGGCTCCCGAGTGGCGCAGCGGTCTAAGGCACTGCATCTCCGTACTAGAGGTGTCACTACAGACCCTGGTTCGATTCCAGGCTGTATCACAACTGGCCGTGATTGGGAGTTCCATAGGGCGGCGCACAATTGGCCCAGCATCGTCTGGGTTTGGGTTTAGCCGGGGTAGGCCGTCATTGTAAATAAGAATGTGTTCTTAACTGACTTGCCTAGTTAAATAAAGTATAAATAAAAGGACCCTGTATAAAACCTGGTTAAATCCTGCCACTCAGTGGAGAAGGTAAGTATTGCAAGAAAAGCCCTGGGATTATTTACAGTAGTGTAAATGCACACGCGCACAGGGCTATTTAAGGAAAAAGCAGCTCAGGCCAGGGAAACCCTGCAGAAAACCCTGAATTCAAATAAGATAAAAAGATATATAAAGTGTGTGGGGTCCTTAGACAGGCACACAGACAGGTGAGCCCATACAAGTGCCTGTATGATGGTGCTGTGTCTGTTCCTTCTCACTTCTGACAGACATAACACACTCTGGCAGCTCTGTACCACACCAGGAAACAGGGGAGTTACACCCCGCATACACACACAGTAATATGCAATACCGGGAGCACTACTCTTTCACTAGGCTTTCACACCAGCCAGATGGTTAAATTCTACACATCTGGGTAAGATCTGTCAGTCCTGTTGTAAAGGATACGAGAGAGAGAGAGAGAGAGAGCGACAGACAGAGAGAGGGAGAGATAGAGAGAGAGAGGGAGAGAGACACACAGAGAGAGAGACACAGAGAGACAGACAGAGAGAGAGACAGATAACTTCCACGAAGCTGTGAACGATCTGAGAGACAAGGCAAGAAGGGCATTCTATGCCATCAAAAGGAACATAAAATTCGACATACCAATTAGGATCTGGCTAAAAATACTTGAATCAGTTATAGAACCCATTGCATTTTATGGTTGTGAGGTCTGGGGTCCGCTCACCAACCAAGAATTCACAAAATGGGACAAACACCAAATTGAGACTTTGCATGCAGAATTCTACAAAAATATCCTCTGTGTACAACTTAAAACACCAAATAATGCATGCAGAGCAGAATTAGGCCTATACCCACTAATTATCAAAATCCAGAAAAGAGCCGTTAAATTCTACAACCACCTAAAAGGAAGCGATTCCCAAACCTTCCATAACAAAGCCATCCCTTACAGAGAGATGAACCTGGAGAAGAGTCCCCCTAAGCAAGCTGGTCCTGGGGCTCTGTTCACAAACACAAACACATCCCACAGATCCCCAGGACAGCAACACAATTAGACCCAAACAAAACAGGAGAAAACAAAAATATAATTACTTGACACATTGGAAAGAATTAACAAACAAAAAATGAGCAAACTAGAATGCTATTTGGCCGTGAACAGAGAGTACACAGTGGCAGAATACCTGACCACTGTGACTGACCCAAATTTATGTGCAGACTCAGTGAGCATAGCCTTGCGATTGAGAAAGGTCGCCGTAGGCAGACCTGGCACTCAAGAGAAGATGTTCACACTGCCCACAAAATGAGGTGGAAACTGAGCTGCCCAATGTATGACCATATTAGAGACACATATTTCCCTCAGATTACACAGATCCACAAAGAATTTGAAAAACAAACCCGATTTTGATAAACTCCCATCTACTGGGTGAAATACCACAGTGTGCCATCACAGCAGCAAGATTTGTGACCTGTTGCCACAAGAAAAGGTCAACCAGTGAAGAACAAACACCATTGTAAATACAACCCAGATTTATGCTTATTTATTTTTCCTTTTGTACCTTAACCATTTGTACATTGTTACAACACTGTATATATACATAATATGACATTTGTAATGTCTATATTCTTTTGGAAGTTCTGTGAGTGTAATGTTTACTGTTCATTTTTATTGTTTATTTCACTTTTGTATATTATCTACCTCACTTGCTTTGGCAATGTTAACATATGTTTCCTATGCCAATAAAGCCCCTTAAATTGAATTGAATTGAGAGAGAGACAGAGACAGATTTAGACAGCTTCATGGGCTCATGCTCTCCCCCCAATTACACAAACTGAGGACCCCCAACTGAACTTTTCCTCAAAGACAGTCAGTGAGCGCAATAGGAATTCAACTTAAAGAAAATATGATAATATAAACAAAAACATGTGGTGCTAATTGACTTAATACAACTGAAGAGCTGCGGGACCCGCCCCCCTTGACTACACTAACGATTGAAAAAGCCCCTCTCTGCCCTCTATCCTGTTTAAAAGAGAAAATAAAAGGTAAGGAGAAAATTGAGGCATTTACTATCTGGCCAAAAACTAAACAGGGCAGGTCATTTAAAGGAGAGTAATGGGTGCAGTAATGAAAGGTGGTTGAGCTCGTTTCCTTTGGAGCTAAATAAATTAACGAAGAGTAGCACTGTCTTATACAAACCGGCCTTGCATAGACACACACACACTCTTCACTCCACTAACGATGACAAGTGTACCACCACCAATACCTGACCCCTCACACACAAGTTAAATAAGGTACTTGTTAGCATGGACCCTATTTGCATTTCACTGCACTTTCACTCTTCAACTTTTCAGTCTTTCGTTCTTCACATTAGTTCTACAAAATATCTTGATAGGCCTAATCTAAATTGCACTGGTACTGCTGATCAATATTCTCATATGTGCGAGTATAAATCAGCTCTGACGTTAGATGTCTATAGCTGCACAGAATGAATGAGGATACCTTGTTGATAACTACCATTATAAGCATGTTTAAAATACTGTAAGCACATGCACACACAAACCATCTCCGCATCAGAGCACAGAGGAAAAAAGGAACCCAACAATACCCCTCTTCTCTCAATCAGGGCGGTCGCTGTGTTTTCACTCATTAATCATAGATTCATATTCATCCAAACAAACTCTGTTTTTCTACCCAAGAAAAACACCCAGTCTCCCCTCTCTCTCCACCCCTCACCTTACCTCACCCTCTCTCTCCTCCCATCACCCTCTCCCCACTTTCTCCTTCACTCTATGCTAGCCTGATAAGCTGAAATCCAGTTATAAATAGCACACACTCTCTCACACACGATTGGGTATACACAGAAACCGTTACTCACCCTCTACATGCACCGCATGACTAGGTCCCCACACACACATACAGTCTCTCTCTCTCTCACACACACACACAGTCTCTCTTGCTCACACACACAGTCTTTTTCGCTCACACACACATGCACTCACACATAACGTCCTTGCGTGGGCCCGAAACCCCACGCTACTCTCAAACTAAATCCCCACGACAACCAAACACCCGGCACGGGCGGATATCTCATCAGCTACCTGGGCAGCAAGAGGTGTGACGTAGTAAGCCGACAGGCCCCAGAAGTGTGTACACACACACACACACACCCTCTCTGACAGAGAGGTAGAGAAATTAAAGACTAAGAAGATTTAGGAGTTAAAAATAAACTAGGCCTGGACTGAGGAGCATGGAGCAACCTATTCCTGTCCAAGACCTGAACTGTGTGAGTAAGTTTGTACATGCAAGTGAAAATGTGTGCGTGCGTAGGTTTATGCATTCATGAGGCATTGTGTATTTTTAAGCAATGTATATTTTATGTATAGTATGTGTATTTTTAGGCAATATATATTTTAAGTATAGTATGTGTATTTTGTTAGTAATGTATATTTTAAGTATAGTATGTGTATTTTGTTAGTAATGTCTATTTTAAGTATAGTATGTGTATTTTGTTAGTAATGTCTATTTTAAGTATAGTATATGTATTTTGTTAGTAATGTATATTTTAAGTATAGTATGTGTATTTTGTTAGTAATCAATGAATATATCAGCCCATGAATGACATGATGATGGTGAACACAGACAGAGACAATGGTGCACGGTTGGTCAGGGTGTTAGAGCGTGAGGCTGAGCCACTAATTAAAAACCAAAAAATAAGTGAGAATAGGCATTGGTCCGAAGCCAAAAAAGAAAGGAAATTCACATGAGCACCACAATGCCTACTCCACCCATGCTCTACCAAGGTTTTCCAGCACACAGCTTTGACCTACTACAGTAGATATGTTGGTATTGTACTTCAAACGAGGTGTAGGCAGGTTGCTTAGGATTCAAACGTTCTTAAACAGCCGAATTCATACTCTTAGAGGAGGTGCTTCCACAAAAACGTGATTTGTACCACATACAAGGTCAAGTATTGGATTCTCTTCACACACAACAATAAGATATTATCCCATTACGCCACCTTTTCATGTTTTTTTATTAAATTAAAGCAAGCTTTGCTTTTCTACTTCCAAGACCATCAGGTGTGATTGAGCTGTTTTGTCTTGTAGTAATGTGGAGCATGCCTGTATGTCCTTAAACCTTTATTTTAGTAAAACATGTCATTGAAAAAAACAAAACATAAACTTTTTGGGGGTCAGTATGTGCCCAGCATAACAACAGGTGGTGGTGTATTGGACACAGTAGCTCAGATACATAGAGCCTGTCTACATTCCTGATTTATGTAACTTAAGTTTACCTGTGTAATACTGAATTAAGCTTAGAACCACTAGTGTTTTGAACATGGTCCTGTTTTATCAATTTGATAAAATTGATCAATGGACAGTTTATTACCTCTGTCAAAATAATATGTAGCATAAAGTAGTGTATGTACTTGTATTTATTTTTGCAATAAAGATGGTGGCGCAACAATAATACGCATTTACAATAGGCCTATATCAAAAAATAAATACAGCCAAATTATACTGAACAAAATTTAAACGCAACATGTAACAATTTCAAAGATTTTACTCAGTTCATATAAGGAAATCAGTCAATTGAAATAAATTAATTAGGCCCTAATCTATGGATTTCACATGACTGGCAAGGATGCAGCCATGGCATAGGCCCACCCACTTGGCAGCCAGGCCCACCCACCCACTGGGAAGCCAGGCCCCTCAGATGATCACGCAGGTGAAGAAGCCGGATGTGCAGGTCCTGGGCTGGTGCGGTTACACGTGGTCTGCGGTTGCGAGACCGATTGGACGTACTGACAAATTCTCTAAAACGACATTGGAGGCAGCTTATGGTAGAGAAATTAACATTTAATTATTTGGCAACAGCTCTGGTGGAAATTCCTGCAGTCAGCATGCCAATTGCATGCTCCCTCAAAACTTTAGACATCTGTGGCATTGTGTTGTGTGACAACTGCACATTTTAAAGTGCCCTTTTTTTGTCCCAAGCACAAGGTGCATCTGTGTAATGATCATGCCGTTTGATCAGCTTCTTGATATGCCACACCTGTCAGGTGGATGGATTGTCTTGACAAAGGATAAAATGCTCACTAACATGAATACAAACAAATTTGTGCACAGAATTTGAGAGAAATAAGCTTTTTGTGCGTATGGAACATTTCTGGTATTTTTTATTTCAGCTCATGAAACATGGGACTAACACTTTATTTTTTATTTCTTTAACTTTATTTATAAATTTCCAGATATAACAACAAAAACAGTACAACCCCAACCCCTTATTCTCCCATACATCCATCCCTCCCTCCCTCCCTCCCACCATCCATCCATCCATCCATCCATCCCCTCCCTCCAACCATCCATCCATCTGCCCATCCATCCCTCCATCCATCCCCTCCCTCCCTCCAACCATCCATCCATCCCCTCCATCCATCCATCCCCTCCACTCCCTCCAAACCACCCACCCAACCACCAAGGCATTTATGAAAGTAAGTTAAATAGGAAAGATAAACAGAAATAAACGGTAATAGAAACAAAAACAACGGGAAAAAAAGTTATATAAAAATTCTTATCAGCACAAATGTCCACTAGAACAGACATGGCTGCTTACCAAACTATGCAAGTTACACTAAGTATCTGTAAATAGCCCAACCAACTACCTCATCCCCTACCGTATTTATTTATTTATCTTGTTCCTTTGCACCCCAGTTTTTCTACATTGCACATTCATCTACTGCACATCTACCATTCCAGTGTTTAAATGCTATATTGTAATTATTTTGCCACCATGGCCTATTTATTGCCTTACCTTCCTTATCCTACCTCATTTGCACTCTTTGTATATAGATTTGTTTCTTTTTCTACTGTATTATTGACTGTATGTTTGTTTATTCCATGTGTAACTCTGTGTTGTTGTATGTATCGAACTGCTTTGCTTTATCTTGGCCAGGTCGCAGTTGTAAATGAGAACTTGTTCTCAACTGGCCTACCTGGTTAAATAAAAGTGAAATAAATAAATACAAGTAAAAGACAGGCTCTCCACGTATTGTATTAATGGGGACCAGGTTAAGTCTAACTTTTGTCGGGACCCAAGCACAGTGTACCTTACCTTCTCCAGAGGCAGAGATGACATCACCTCCTTAACCCACTGCATAAAGGAGGGCGGCTTTGCAGACTTCCAGTGAAAGAGGACAAGGCATTCTGGTCTAGGGGAAGTACCCCAAAAATGACAGTGACCAGGTTGGGGCTAACAGTTGTTTTACACATATGTGAGAATGGGACCCCATTTTTGAGGCAGAGGCCACTCAAAGATTGGCATGACCAAAACATGTGTCCCACAGTCGCTGGACTCTGGTGGCATCTCAAACACTTGGGTATATTTTAGCCAATCCGTCATTTGAGTAATGGAGTTGGTGCAAAGCCTTAAACTGAATAAGCCCATGCCTTATGCAAAATGATGATGTGTGGATACGCTCAATACTTTGTTGCCATATATCACCGGGTAGCTCACCACCTATGTCCTGCTCCCATGCAGACTTTGTATTTGCAAAGGAAGGCGGATTAATGTTCTGTACAATGTCGTATAATCTGGAGATTGTGCCCTTCAGATAAGGGTTAAGATCTAAGCACCTCTCCACTGGACACTTAGTGGGTTGAAGTGGAAATGAAGGGAAATGTTTTGGGCAAAGCTGCGAGTTTGCAGGTATCTAAATAAGTGGGTATTGGGAATATTATGGTCAACCCTCAGAGTATCGAATGAATTATCAAAAAACAGGTCACAAAAAAACACCAAATCAAATGAAATTTTATTTGTCACATACACATGGTTAGCAGATGTTAATGTGAGTGTAGTGAAATGCTTGTGCTTCTAGTTCCGACCATGCAGTAGTATCTAACAAGTAATCTAACAAATTCACAACAACTACCTTATACACACAAGAGTAAAGGAATGAATACGAGTACGTACATATAAATATATGGAAGGGCGATGGCTAACCGGCATAGGCAGTAGATGGTATGGAGTACAGTATATACATATGAGATGAGTAATGTAGGATATGTAAACATTATATAAATGGCATTGTTTAAAGTGGCTAGTAATACATTTATTTCATCCAATTATAATTATTAAAGTGGCTAGAGATTTGAGTCGATGGCCGAACGGCATAGGCAAGATTCAGTAGATGGCTTAGAGTACAGAGTATACACTTGATATGAGTAATGTCGGATATGTAAACATTATATACAAAATTGTTTAAAGTGGCTAGTGACACATTTGTTACATCCAATTCCTATTATTTAAAGTGGCTAGAGATTTAAGTCAGTATGTTGGCAGCAGCCACTCAATGTTAGTGATGGCTGTTTAACAGTCTGATGGCCTTGAGGTAGAAGCTGTTTTTCAGTCTCTCGGTCCCAGCTTTGATGCACCTGTACTGACCTCGCCTTCTGGATGATAGCGGGGTGAACAGGCAGTGGCTCGGGTGGTTGTTGTCCTTGATTATCTTTTTGGCCTTCCTGTGACATCGGGTGGTGTAGGTGTCCTGAAGGGCAGGTCGTTTACCCCCGATGATGAGTTGTGCAGTCCTCACTACCCTCTGGAGAGCCTTACGGTTGTGGGCGGAGCAGTTGCCGTACCAGGCGGTGATACAGCCCGACAGGATGCTCTCGATTGTGCATCTGTAGAAGTTTGTGATTTTGGTGACAAGGCGAATTTCTTCAGCCTCCTGAGGTTGAAGAGGCGCTGTTGCGCCTTCTTCACCACGCTGTCTGTGTGGGTGGACCATTTCAGTTTGTCCATGATGTGTACGCCGAGGAGCTTAAAACTTTCCACCTTCTCCACTACTGTCCCGTTGATGTGGATAGGGGGGTGCTCCCTCTCCTGTTTCCTGAAGTCCACGATCATCTCCTTTGTTTTGTTGACGTTGAGTGAGAGGTTATTTTCCTGACACCACACTCCGAGGGCCCTCACCTCCTCCCTGTAGGCCGTCTCGTCGTTGTTGGTAATCAAGCCTACCACTGTAGTTCGCTGGGAAGAGATGATTAGATGTTCATGGAGAGAAGCAGCTTGTTTAAGGCTAAAGTGACTTTGGAAATTGGAACCCGATTTTAAGGGAGTTCTTCACAACGGGGTTCAAAACATGGGTGCCAAGGTTCATGGGCATTTCTTTTTATTTATTTATATTTAACTAGGCAAGTCAGGCATTGGGGAGCACAGGAGCGAGACCGGAGAAGTTGGAAGGCTTGACTATAACTCCATGATGGCCCAAGTTGGGCAATCCTTGTTTTCAAATGTAGAAACCCAATAAAATACATTTAGATATATTTGCTGACCAGTAGTAGTGTAAAACATTGTGAAGGCCCAGCCCACCTGCGGGCTTAGGTCTCTCTAGATATACCTTTCTCATTCGTGGATTTGACTTATTCCAAATGAATTTGGAAATGTAGCTGTCCAGTTGTTTGAACATCGACTTTGGCAGAAAAAGTTGGATAATTTGGAATAAGTACAAAAACCTAGGTAGTACAGTCTTATCAGAATTAATGAGACCTGTTAATTAAATGAGAAAAGACGACCACCTTATAAAATCATTCTTAGTGCGCTCCAGGAGTCTTGTGAAGTTAGGTTTAAACAAAGCCTTAAATAAGCGTGTGACCTTTATCCCCAAATAAGTAAATACCTGATGCTCCACCTTAAATGGGAAATTGGCATACCCAATTCCTTCTGCTAACTGATTCATGGGGAAGAGCACACTTTTTGTTAGGTTTAACTTATAATCTAGAGGAAAAAGAAACGCACACCTATATAGGCGAGGTGCTGGCTAGCGGAGTGGAAACCTGAAAATAAAGAAGAGCCGCACACTCTAGGAGCTCAGATGCAAAAAAGTTTTTATGTCCAACGTTTCGACAGGCAAGCTGTCTTCATCAGGGTATAATCACAAACACTGCGGGGTGACTCGTTTATATAGTGTCAAAGGACACACACACACACAGGTGTCTGTAATCATGGCCAAGTGTGGCCTAATATCATTGGTTAATCCTGAAATATTAAAATGGCATACAAAGAACATACAAAAAACAAATGGATAGCATACGATCATAGATTCAATTTAGGCTACATAAGCCTACAAACAATTACAATGGAAAAGTCACAATAATCACAAGAATGGTTTCAGATAAAAGTCTGTTGAGACCGAAGGGAGCAAGGGTCTTTAAATTAAAGATCCAGGCAGCCTCTCGTTTTAACAATAAATTATCGAGGTCACCCCCTCTCCTAGGGAGGGTGACATGTTCAATGCCAATATAACACAGAGATGAAATCGAGTGGTTTGCTTCCAAAAAATGGGCCGCAACTGGGTAAGTCAAGTTTTTGCACCTAATGGTGCTACGATGCTCTGAGATACGTACTTTTAATTCACGCTTTGTTTTAACCACATAATTTTTACCACAAGGACAAGTTATAAGATAAATAACAATCATCAAGAGTCACTATTTGTAGATGCGTTCTAGTCTGGCGCTTAGATACATTTAACAGTTCTTTCGAGAGGTCAGAATTACCCCCGGCATGTCAAAAAGGGACTCGGATACAATGATATTATCACGCTCCCTTTGGCTATATTCAAAGTATTTCGTCAGAAATATGGCTGAGACGCAAAGAAAATTCAAGGAGAGGGGGTACAAAAATGATCAGATTAATATTGCCATTGAGAAAATTCAAAAAACAAAACGAGACATAACCTTTTTCAAGGTCAGTCTCGGAAAAAGAAGCATTCTTGCGTTCTAACCACCCGCTATTCAAAGTGCTCTGAACAAATTAAGGGAATCGTTCACAAGCATTGGCACATTCTAAAATCCGATGATAGTCTCGGTAATGTGTTTTCGGACTTTCCCATGGTCGTATTCTCGCGGGGCAGAAATCTCAGAGACCAATTGGTAAACTCTGATTTACCACCCCAAAATAATCCTGAACAACGTCTATTTGCGCCCCTACTGGATGGAAATTACAAGTGTAATGGCTGTGCTCAATGCAATGGCACTTATAAATGTAGATCCTTCAAAACACCCCCAGACAGGGAAACAGATCCCAATCAAAGGTGTTATTACGTGCTTCACTAAGGCAGTTATTTATCTTATAACTTGTCCTTGTGGTAAAAATTATGTGGGTAAAACAAAGCGTGAATTAAAAGTACGTATCTCAGAGCATCGTAGCGACATTAGGTGCAAAAACTTGACTTACCCAGTTGCGGCCCATTTTTTGGAAGCAAACCACTCGATTTGATTTCGTCTCTGCGTTATATTGGCATTGAACATGTCACCCTCCCTAGGAGAGGGGGTGACCTCGATAATGTATTGTTAAAACGAGAGGCTGCCTGGATCTTTAATTTAAAGACCCTTGCTCCCTTCGGTCTCAACAGACTTTGATCTGAAACCATTCTTGTGATTATTGTGACTTTGCCATTGTAATTGTTTGTAGGCTTATGTAGCCTAAATCGAATCTATGATCGTATGCTATCCATTTGTTTTTTGTATGTTCTATGTATTCCATTTTAATATTTCAGAATTAACCAATGATATTAGGCCACACTTGGCCATGATTACAGACACCTGTGTGTGTGTGTCCTTTGACACTATATAAACGAGTCACCCCGCGGTGTTTGTGATTATACCTTGATGAAGACAGCTTGCCTGTCGAAACGTTGGACATAAAACTTTTTTGCATCTGAGCTCCTAGAGTGTGCGGCTCTTCTTTATTTTCAGGTTAAACTTATAACCAGAGAATATCCCGAAACCTTGTAGCATGTCCAAGAGATAGGGTATAGACTCCACAGGGTTAGAGATATATAAAAGAAGCTTGTCTGTATATAAAGAACACCTTCTGAGTTATGTTTTCCCTCAATATTCCCTTAATCCTCTCCTCCGCCCGCAGGGCGATAGCAGGAGGCTCAATAGCCATATCAAATAGAAAAGGGGTTAAACAGCAACCCGGCCCTCCTGTGAAAAGGGAAGTAGCTGGAGGTAACATTGTTGGTGTGAACAGAAGCCACTGGGGACGAGTACAAAATCTTAATCCAGGAAAGGAATGACGGGCCAAACCCAAATCTCTCTAGTACTGTAAATAGATATTCCCAGTCAACACGGTCGTAAGCCTTTTCAGCATCAAGAGAGATGACAACCTCTGGCTGTAGAGTTGAGTGGGCAGAATAAAGGTTACCGTTTGGTGTACTGTTTGTTGTCATACGCTGTGTATGAAATAATTTGGCCCATTAGATATGCTTTTAACGACTCCCACACAGTAGAGTGAGACACATCAGGGGTCCAGTTGATCTGTAAAAAGACATCAATGTGAGTTGATACATCTTTTTTAAAGACACTACAGGATAGTAGTAGTGTGTCAAGTCGCCATGCGTGTTGTGACACAGTACTGTCCAGAAAGCGGATATATAGCTGGACAGGACTATGTTCTGAGATAACGATGCTGTGACATTGGCTATCGCCTTTGGCGAGACATCATTCTGTAGCGATGTGCGCTGAGAGTCGGGAAGCAAGTTCAGGGAGTGAGTGTTTTAATAAATAAATGGAACATAATAAAAAACAAGAAACTCGAAAAGCACACACATGAAACAGAAGCAATGACACCTGGGGAAGGAATCAAAGGGAGTGACATATACAGTGGGGGAAAAAAGTATTTAGTCAGCCACCAATTGTGCAAGTTCTCTCACTTAAAAAGATGAGAGAGGCTTGTAATTTTCATCATAGGTACACTTCAACTATGACAGACAAAATGAGGAAAAAAAATCCAGAAAATCACATTGTAGGATTTTTTATGAATTTATTTGCAAATTATGGTGGAAAATAAGTATTTGGTCACATACAAACAAGCAAGATTTCTGGCTCTCACAGACCTGTAACTTCTTCTTTAAGAGGCTCCTCTGTCCTCCACTCATTACCTGTATTAATGGCACCTGTTTGAACTTGTTATCAGTATAAAAGACACCTGTACCTATGATGAAAATTACAGGCCTCTCTCATCTTTTTAAGTGAGAGAACTTGCACAATTGGTGGCTGACTAAATACTTTTTCCCCCCACTGTATAGGGCAGGTAATCAAGGAGGTGATGGAGTCCATGTGAGTGTCATAATGCGCTGAAGCGTGTAACGACGAGCAGCCTGGTGACCTAGAGGCGGAGAGGGAGCACACCTGACAGCACTAAAGATGGAGTGAAATATTTGGTCTACCCATCCTCTCTTTAGCTTATCATGGTCGCTGGACCGGAGATGGGTCTCTTGGAGAAAAACAATGTCTCAGACTGGCCAATAAAAATAAAAGATTAAGATGGGCAAAAAGACAGAGGAACTCTGCCTAGAAGGCCAGCATCATGGAGTCACCTCCATTGCTGACGTTGAGACAGGTGTTTTGCAGGTACTATTTTGTATGAACATAACAAGATACAACAACTGAGACATAAACTGAACAAATTCCACAGACATGTGACTAACAGAAATTGAATAATGTGTCCCTGAACAAAGGGGGAGGGGTCAAAATCAAAAGTAACAGTCAGTATCTGGTGTGGCCACCAACTGCATTAAGTACTGCAGTGCATCTCCTCCTCATGGACTGCACCAGATTTGCCAGTTCTTGCTGTGAGATGTTACCCCACACTTCCACCAAGGCACCTGCAAGTTCCCGGACATTTCTGGGTGGAATGGCCCTAGCCCTCACCCTCCGATCCAACAGGTCCCAGACGTGCTCAATGGGATTGAGATCCGGGCTCTTCGCTGGCCATGGCAGAACACTGACATTCCTGTCTTGCAGGAAATCACGCACAGAACGAGCAGTATGGCTTGTGGCATTGTCATGCTGGAGGGTCATGTCAGGATGAGCCTGCAGGAAGGGTACCACATGAGGGAGGAGGATGTCTTCCCTGTAACGCACAGCATTGAGATTGCCTGCAATGACAACAAGCTCAGTCCGATGATGCTGTGACACACCGCCCCAGACCATGACGGACCCTCCACCTCCAAATCGATCCCGCTCCAGAGTAAAGGCCTCGGTATAACGCAAATTTCTTTGACGATAATCGCAAATCTGACCATCACCCCTGGTGAGACAAAACCCCGACTCGTCAGTGAAGAGCACTTTTTGTCAGTCCTGTATGGTCCAGCGATGATGGGTTTGTGCCCATAGGTGACGTTGTTGCCGGTGATGTCTGGTGAGGACCTGCCTTACAACAGGCCTACAAGCCCTGAGTCCAGCCTCTCTCAGCCTATTGCGGACAGTCTGAGTACTGATGGAGGGTATAACTCGGTATAACTCGGGCAGTTGTTGTTGCCATCCTGTACCTGTCCCGCAGGTGTGATGTTCGGATGTACTGATCCTGTGCAGGTGTTGTTACATGTGGTTTGCCACTGCGAGGACGATCAGCTGTCCGTCCTGTCTCCCTGTAGCGCTGTCTTAGGCGTCTCATAGTACGGACATTGCAATTTATTGCCCTGTCCACATCTGCAGTCCTCATGCCTCCTTGCAGCATGCCTAAGGCACGTTCACGCAGATGAGCAGGGACCCTGGGCATCTTTTTTTGTTTGTTTTTACAATTAAGATCTGTGAAGTTATTTGGATTTTTAATTATCTTTGAAAGATAGGGTCCTGAAAAAGGGACGTTTCTTTTTTGCTGAGTTTAGATATTACATAAAAATATTACAGAAATCTGTTGTTTCCAGCTATAATAGTCATTTACAACATGAACAATGTCTACACTGTAGTTCTGATCAATGTGATGTTATTTTAATGGACAAAAAATATGTGCTTTTTAAAAAAAAAAACAAGGAGGCCTAGAATTTCCTGTAGCAGTTTAGCTATGGCCAGGGTATGCCGCATTCCGCCTACGGTTCCCCCGGCGCTGTCTGTTCTCGAGGTCCTCTACCTTGGAAGTGAGTTTGACGACATCTGATGATAGCCGGGTGACTTGCTCTTCCAGTGTCACCACTTTGTCGGAGTAAATATTTGCGCCATCTTCAAGGCTATTCAGACAGGTGTCATGTCTGTTCAGATTTAATGATAACCACCATTACCATGGCTAGGTCGGGGGGATCAGAGTCCGTGTCAGGTGAGCCCGAGGCTTCAGCAGAGGCTTGCTCCTTCGTGGCCCACGGCCGCTGTTGTTTCGGCATTTTACGATTAAAAGGCAGAAAAAAAGCCAGGTTAGTAAATTGGGTTTGATTCCAAACTAAATGTTACAAAATTAACACGGTGGGGGAGGTGTTGGTCAAGTGTTAATAGTAAATTGTTTGCCCTGGATCTGAGCACCAAGAAAACGCGTCTTCACATGTTGCTGCTCACTAGTGCCCCCTCGGGACCAACACTTTAAATTGTGCGTTTATATTTTTGTTCAGTATAATATATAAAAACACACACAGGTATAAATAATTAAAATATCAGGATACTGTAAAACCCAGTATCCCTCTGAAGAGTTTGTCTTAAAGCTGTGTGCTGGAAAACCTTGGTAGAACATGGGTGGAATAGGCATTGTGGTGCTCGTGAATTTCCTTTTTTGGGGGGGTGGGGGCTTCAGAACAATACCTATTCTCACTTAAAACTTTGGATTTTTATTTTTAATTTCCATGGTTTTTACACCAGAAGGTGAATATGCAACATTCTTCTACAACATTATAATAAACAAATAAGGCCAGAGGGGGTGTGATATATGGCCGATATACCACGGCTAAAAGGGCTGTTAAACATCCTGACCTTGTTTACCATTATCTACTTCAAATATGGCATGATTCTACTACACTGCCCTCCTGAATTACTGGCACCCTAGGTAAATATGTCATTGTTGTTTATCAGCTTGATCTTAAACTGAAAATATGATATGAATCTAACCTTTAATTGATCCTCTTTTGTTTTCAAAAACATACATGTCACAATTATTGGCACCCCTGCATTTAGTACTTAGTACACCCTCCCTTCACCTAGATAACAGCTCTGAGTTGTCTCTTATAACGTTTGATGAGGTGGGAGAACACATAGGAAGGGATTTGAGATCATTCCTCCGTACAGAAAGTCTCCAGATCCTTCAGAGTCCTTGGTCCCTACTTGTGGTCTCTCCTCTTCAAATCACCCCACAGGATTTCAATGAGGTTCAGGTCATAATTATTTCTTGATGAGTTTATTTTAGTTTTTAGAATTTTAACTCAATTAAAGGTTAGATTGATATGATATTTTAAATGTAAGATCAAGCTGATAAACAATTACCTTTTTCACTGCAATTTTTGCTCCTATTTACATAGGGTGCCAATAATTCAGGAGGGCACTGTATTTGTTTGAACCACTGTCACTTATATTGATTCCAAGCAATGTTGTTCTGCTATTTTTATTGACTTGGCCAAAGCTTTTGATACGGTAGACCATTCCATTCTTGTGGGCTGGCTAAGGAGGGGTCTTTAGCCTGGTTTGTTAACTACCTCTCAAAGAGTGCGGTGTATAAAGTCAGAACATCTGCTGCCTCAGCCACTGCCTGTCACTAAGGGTGTACCCCAAGGCTCGATCCTAGCCCCCAAACTCTTACATAAACAACATAGCTCAGGCAGTAGGAAGCTCTCTCATCTATTTATATGCAGATGATACAGTCTTATATTCAGCTGGTCCCTCCCCAGATTTTGTGTTAAATGCTCAACAAAGCTTTCTTAGTGTCCAGCAAGCTTTCTCTGCCCTTAGCGTTGTTCTGAACACCTCCAAAACAAAGGTAATGTGGTTTGGTAAGAAGAATGCCCCGCTACCCACAGGTGTGATAACTACTTCTGAGGGTTTACAGCTTGAGGTAGTCACCTCATACAAGTACTTGGGAGTATGGCTAGACGGTACACTGTCATTCTCTCAGCACATATCAACGCGGAAGGCTAAAGTTAAATCTAGACTTGGTTTCCTCTATTGTAATCGTACCTCTTTCACCCCAGCTGCCATACTAACCCAGATTCAGATGACCATCCTACCCATGCTAGATTACAGATACGTTATTTATAGATCGGCAGGTAAGGGTGCTCTCGAGCGGCTAGATGTTCTTTACCATTCGGCCATCATATTTGCCACCAATGCTCCTTATAGGACACATCACTGCACTCTATACTCTTCTGTAAACTTGTCATCTCTGTATACCCGTTGCAAGACCCACTGGTTGATTCTTATTTAGAAAACACTCTTAGGCCTCACTCCCCCCTATCTGAGATATCTCCTGCAGCCTTTATCCTACACATACAAGACCCGTTCTGCCAGTCACATTTTGTTAAAGGTCCCCAAAGCACACACTTCCCTGGGTCGCTCGTGTTTTCAGTTCGCTGCAGCTAGCGACTGGAACGAGCTACAACAAACAAACACTCAAACTGGACAGTTTTATCTCCATCTCGTTAAAGACTCAATCATGGACCCTCTTGCTGACAGTTGTGGCTGCTTTGCGTGATGTATTGTTGTCTCTACCTTCTTGCCCTTTGTGCTGTTGTCTGTGCCCTATAATGTTTGTACCTTGTCTTGTGCTCCTACCATGTTGTGCTGCTGCCATGTTGTGCTGCTGCCATGTTGTTGTCATGTTGTGTTGCTGCCATGCTGTGTTGTCATGTGTTGCTGCCATGCGATGTTGTCTTAGGTCTCTCTTTATGTAGTGTTGTGTTGTCTCTCTTGTCGTAATGTGTGTTTTGTCCTATATTTTTATTTAATGTATTTTACATTTTTTATCCCAGCCCCCTCTTCCCCGCAGGAGGCCTTTTGCCAGGCCGTCACTGTAAATAAGAATTTGTTCTTAACTGACTTGCCTAGTTAAATAAAGGTTAAATAAATAAAATACTACATTTGAAACCGAGCTGCAAATTCCACTATTGTGGCTAATCCTTATTGTGACTAGCTTCACACAGGTGAGCACGGCAGAGTTGAAAAATATCCAACATATGGCAGAGTTGTTATTTTGGCACTGTTGATCAGTACACATGTGGATTCAAATGTCAAGAAGACAGGAGAAGGAGCATACTGGAATGTTTTTTGGATGTTAAACTGGTGAGTTTTTCTGATGCAAGCATGCATTTGCACACTGCAGTCAGTGCACAACAGAGCCAGAGCAGAGGCGCTGTTAATGTTATTGTTAGCTAGCAACTTTTTTGGTCAGCAGTTTGAGATGTGTCCTGTCTAACAGTGAAATGTGGCTAGCTCTTACTGTAGCCTGGACTATGGAGTAGCTAGCTTGCAAAAGCCCATTGCATGCAACGTAAGGTAGCAGCATGACAATTTGTCCAAAGTTTGGTGTTGGTTTTGAACTAATGTACAGTTGCTAGCTAGCTATGTTTTTGTGAAAAAATGTAGGACTGTCATGTGGACGTAGCTAGCTTCAGCTGTTGTTGTCTGGCTCTAACTAGCTAGCTAGCTAATGGCTGAAGTTAATTTTGTAACAAACCTTCCATAAACAAATATAATCTAGCTACCTTTCTTTGCCTTTTGTTATAGTAGCTAGCTACCTAGATTTCAGCTGACTACTCTTAGCTAGCTAGCTACAGAGGCTAGCTGCTGGACTTTGTATAATCAAGCTAACATTAGCTAGGTAACATTTGCTAGCTAGCTACCTAGCTAATAATATATATATATATATATATATATATATATATATATTTGCATTTATTGATTAACCTCAGCTTGAATACCACCATATACAGTGGGGCAAAAAAGCATTTAGTCAGCCACCAATTGTGCAAGTTCTCTCACTTAAAAAGATGAGAGAGGCCTGTAATTTTCATCATAGGTACACTTCAACTATGACAGACAAAATGAGGAAAAAAAATCCAGAAAATCACATTGTAGGATTTTTAATGAATTTATTTGCAAATTATGGTGGAAAATAAGTATTTGGTCACATACAAACAAGCAAGATTTCTGGCTCTCACAGACCTGTAACTTCTTCTTTAAGAGGCTCCTCTGTCCTCCACTCGTTACCTGTATTAATGGAACCTGTTTGAACTTGTTATCAGTATAAAAGACACCTGTCCACAACCTCAAACAGTCACACTCCAAACTCCACTATGGCCAAGACCAAAGAGCTGTCAAAGGACACCAGAAACAAAATTGTAGACCTGCACCAGGTTGGGAAGACTGAATCTGCAATAGGTAAGCAGCTTGGTTTGAAGAAATCAACTGTGGGAGCAATTATTAGGAAATGGAAGACATACAAGACCACTGATAATCTTCCTTGATCTGGGGCCCCACGCAAGATCTCACCCGTGGGGTCAAAATGATCACAAGAACGGTGAGCAAAAATCCCAGAACCACACGGGGACCTAGTGAATGACCTGCAGAGAGCTGGGACCAAAGTAACAAAGCCTACCATCAGTAACACACTCGCCGCCAGGGACTCAAATGCCAGACGTGTCCCCTGCTTAAGCCAGTACATGTTCAGGCCCGTCTGAAGTTTGCTAGAGAGCATTTGGATGATCCAGATGAGGATTGGGAGAATGTCATATGGTCAGATGAAACCAAAATATAACTTTTTGGTAAAAACTCAACTCGTCGTGTTTGGAGGACAAAGAATGCTGAGTTGCATCCAAAGAACACCATACCTACTGTGAAGCATGGGGGTGGAAACATCATGCTTTGGGGCTGTTTTTCTGCAAAGGGACCAGGACGACTGATCCGTGTAAAGGAAAGAATGAATGGGGCCATGTATCGTGAGATTTTGAGTGAAAACCTCCTTCCATCAGCAAGGGCATTGAAGATGAAACGTGGCTGGGTCTTTCAGCATGACAATGATCCCAAACACACGACAGCCCCAAAACATCACTGCTCTAGAGGAGATCTGCATGGAGGAATGGGCCAAAATACCAGCAACAGTGTGTGAAAACCTTGTGAAGACTTACAGAAAACGTTTGACCTCTGTCATTGCCAACAAAGGGTATATAACAAAGTATTGAGATAAACTTTTGTTATTGACCAAATACTTATTTTCCACCATAATTTGCAAATAAATAAATAAAAAATCCTACAATGTGATTTTCTGGATTTCTTTTTCTCATTTCGTCTGTCATAGTTGAAGTGTACCTATGATGAAAATTACAGGCCTCTCTCATCTTTTTAAGTTGGAGAACTTGCACAATTGGCGGCTGACTAAATACTTTTTTGCCCCACTGTAGCTAGCTATCTATAGTAGCCTAGGTTTGTTCATCAAGGAAAATGGTGGCTACTTTGAAGAATCTCAAATATAAAATATATTTTGATTTGCTTAACACTTTTTTGGTTACTACAAGATTCCATGTGTTATTTTATAGTTTTGATGTCTTCACTATTATTCTACAATGTAGAAAATAGTAAAAAATAAAATCCTAGAATGAGTAGGTGTGTCCAAACTTTTGATTGGTACTGTATATATAGTATAATATTGTCGTTGTATCTCAAAATCATTGTAATGTTGTTAAGCTTAAACATCTCAATTTAAATTATAAAAATTTAAAAAGATACAATTCAACCAGAGAGCCCCCTTAGACCAAGGGAAAAGGCAGCACCTGAATCATTCCCACGGTGAATGGCTAGGCCGGCTACACTATGAAACCACACACTGTTGAATCATTCCCACGGTGAATGGCTAGGCTGGCTAGGCCGGCTACGCTATGAAACCACATACTGTTGAATCATTCCCACGGTGAATGGCTAGGCTGGCTACGCTATGAAACCACATACTGTTGAATCATTCCCACTGTGAATGGCTAGGCCGGCTACGCTATGAAACCACACACTGTTGAATCATTCCCACGGTGAATGGCTAGGCTGGCTACGCTATGAAACCACATACTGTTGAATCATTCCCACGGTGAATGGCTAGGCCGGCTACGCTATGAAACCACACACTGTTGAATCATTCCCACTGTGAATGGCTAGGCCGGCTACGCTATGAAACCACACACTGTTGAATCATTCCCACTGTGAATGGCTAGGCCGGCTACGCTATGAAACCACACACTGTTGAATCATTCCCACGGTGAATGGCTAGGCTGGCTAGGCCGGCTACGCTATGAAACCACATACTGTTGAATCATTCCCACGGTGAATGGCTAGGCTGGCTACGCTATGAAACCACATACTGTTGAATCATTCCCACGGTGAATGGCTAGGCTGGCTACGCTATGAAACCACACACTGTTGAATCATTCCCACAGTGAATGGCTAGGCTGGCTACGCTATGAAACCACACACTGTTGAATCATTCCCACGGTGAATGGCTAGGCTGGCTACGCCATGAAACCACATACTGTTGAATCATTCCCACTGTGAATGGCTAGGCCGGCTACGCTATGAAACCACACACTGTTGAATCATTCCCACGGTGAAGGGCTAGGCCGGCTACGCTATGAAACCACACACTTTTGAATCATTCCCACGGTGAACGGAACTGTTGCAGAGACTTTGATATTACCGTCCGCAATTGATATGGTGAAAACAATGTGTGGAGAGGCAGAAGGCACAGAAACGCACACCAGTACATGTCACATAACACTGTTAAACAAATAATTTATGCTATTGCTAGCAATCGAGAGGAAACTGACTGAATGACTCTAAAACTTCTCAGCTCATGCTCTCCAAATGGACGTTAGCTGTGAAGGCCGAGATGCCCATGCGATGACTTTTGTCGGGAGATGCTATTAACGAGGACATATTGTTCTCTCTCACTAAACGGCACAGCGGACGAAAACACAGATTCCATGGGGTCGAATGGTGGACTTTTCCATAGATGGGGCTCCATCTATGGCGGGACGGTGGGCAGGCCTCTGTACTCTAGTTATGAATGTGTCTACCTCTGCCATATGGACACATTGTATGATATACCAAGATTAACTGGCGGCAAAATAGCTGAGCACAGAAGAGAGATATACTGCAGCAGGTAACTTTGATTGTAAACTACATCAAACCATATCCACTGTGCGCACGCCTGTTCACAAAACTATATGGAAATATGAGATCAGAGCATGACAATGTTCTATTTCACAATGAGGCCTCGGGGGAGTGTTGGAAAGATTTTTCGCATTGAGAGAGGAAGTGTTGTCATTCACAGTGGAGAAAAACAATAACTGGTTAACTTTCTGCGTAATGAAAATAAAAGCTGTCTCCTTGCCTATGTAACATATTTGGGAAACTGAACCAACGCAAGCATGCATCGGAAATACAAAAACATTTTACAGATGAGTGACCAAATCAGGAAATAATTCTTATTGGAGAGTCTTTCAAAGGTGAACCACGCCCCCTTCCCTCGGCTGTGCATGTTTCTAACAGAGAACAGCATCAGTACAGTAAGTATCCCACACGAGTGATGACTGCTCACCTCCAACGCTTGAAAGAGCACTTTGGGACCTACTTCCCAATCCGCTGGCCTGTGATCCTGGCTCAGTCGAATTGAACAACTGATTGAGCTGTCATGTGACCGAATGCATTCACGGGTCACTAAGGAGGAGTTTTGGTTCCTGACTCAAAGTGAATACCCTGCCATCTCCCTGTCATTAATGCCACGTTCAAAACAACTGGGAACTTGGAAATCTCAGACTTCCGAACTGGTCATCCAACTGGGAATTCCAACTCGGGAATACGGGCCTCTTTCTAGAGCTCATACTTTCCGACCTGAAGATCACTGACGTCATGATTTGGCCTTGTCTTGAAAGCACCATGGTAACCTTCGCCAGCTCATATCTGTGTGAAGCTGGATTCAGTGCTCTCGTCTGCATTAAAACCATCCAGGTTGGATGTGACAGCAGAGATGAGGTGCGCACTGTCGTCCACGCCCCCCGACTTTGAGAATCTCCGACGCGACATGCATCAAGCACACGCATCTCATTAGTGGTGGTGAGATAAGATGCATTAAGTCAGACTAATTTGCAGTTGACTGTCATAGCCCCACATTAAAAGTATGTGATGGTGAGCTTAGAAGACAATCAGAAATACTGTTAAAATGTTTTTGAATTGACCATAGCACCAAATTAAAAAGTGAACATTGACTGTTAATTACATACTTTTTTTTTTCACATGGTGGCGAGACTTTTTATGTATCAAAATGGGGTTGTGGGCCAAAACAAGTTTGGGAACCACTGAGCTATAGTGACAAACACAAAGAAACACACACCTCTCTCAGATGCAGGTTCTCTTTTTCCCTCTGGTCCAGCTGCTCCTCCAGATGACCCACCTGGTACTCCGCCTCCTCGCGTGATGTTGCCATGGTGATTATCTCTGACCTCTCGCCTCTCTGGCCCCTCCCTCCTCCCTGGATCATCTCCAGCAGCCTCTGGATAGACTGGTCCCTGGCCCCCAGCGTCTGTTTCTGGGAGTCAATCCTCAGCTCCATCTCTTCCAGGGTCTTCCTCAGCAGGTACAGCTCCTTGCCCTGACGCTCGTGATCTGACTGCAGCCGGCTGAAGTTCTCCTCCGTCAGATCCAGGGGAAGGGGAGAGGAGAAGCCATCGCACCCAGGGACCATGCATGGGCTGCTGGGAGGGCTGAGGCAACGGCCAGGGCTGTGGATGAGGTGGCTGGGGCTCTTTTTAGACAAGGGGATGAGGGTGTTAGCAGGGCTGTGTCTGGGGCCAGGCCCAGAGTTGTACCCAGGGCTGTGGATGTCAGCTTGGTGGTGTCTGACGTTGGAGCTGTACCCAGGGCTATGGGGATGGACAGGGCTGTTTCTGAGCCCAGGGTTGTAGGTGTTACTGGGGCTGTGTCTGGGGCTGGCTCCTAGACCAGGGCCGGGGCTATGTCTTTGCCCAGGGCTGTGGAGGTGACTGGGGCCCAGACCAGGACTGTGTCCAGGGCTGATGCCAGCCCGGTAGTCCTCGATATGGAGTTCTCGGTTCGAGCCGGTGTGAGTGGAGATGTTTGTGTGAGATCCCGAGTTCTCTTGCTGCAGACGACTGTTCATCTCTCTATGACTTCTCAGCTCTTCCTGTAGCCCATGCACTGACAACTGGAGGTGGTGAGAGAAAGAGACAGAGAGAGGGAGGGAGACAGAGAGAGTGAGAGAGAGAGACAGAGAGAGGGAGGGAGACAGAGAGAGGGAGAGAGAGAGAGAGAGGGAGAGAGAGAAAGAGAGAGAGGTGAGCCATTAAAAAGAAGAGACACACAGGGAAGACACAGACACACAAGGAGGACAATGACACACACACACACACACACACGGCTGAACACAAAAGGATAGGAGCAAACTTAGGACACACCTTGTTTCTTCTAGGTTCCCAAACCTGCAGCATAATATGGTGAAGTAAAAAATAAACAAAATAAACTGTTTTACAAAGTAACAAGCAAAAGGAAACAGAACACACTCGCTCCCTGCTGGCTAAATTAAGCACTTTTATACAATCATTACATTTATAATCAAAGGTAAGGATCTGCATATATTCAATGCTCTACTATAGCATTTTAGAGTTGATCTCTGTCATTATTCACACATTTATGCAATGTCAACACACTCCAGTAGATGGCGACAAGGATCTGCATATATCTGCACTCATAAAGACAGAACACAGGGCCAGACAGGGTGACATCACTCTAACAGGAAGGATGATGGCTCTGTGGGCACAAGGGTCAGTTGAACTTAATAACAACCCTTACTTTACTGAGTTCAAACTGTCACATCATAGCTTTACTGGGGGAAAAAAACGGAGAAGTACAGGCTCGCTAGAAGCCATGGCAAAAACAGCTACTTGTTATAGACCCGCACACACACAGTTTTCCCACAAATACAAAAGCATAAACTTTAACACACACACAAAAAGCTATCAAATACAAAGCCTACAAGAATGATGAACAAAATAAATATTTTCAACTATGCAGGAAGCTCAAACTGTCTGAACGACATCAGTTGGAACACTTCTCCCATCATAGAACGAGGAACACCAACGACACACAGACACACTGACACGGGGTGTACGAGGAGATGTTAGAACGTACAGTTGACACTCAATATTGGAGCAGAACCAACACACACACAGAGTACACACACACCAACACACATTCACACAAACATACACATAGACAAACAGATTGTGAAAAACAAGTCTTCAAATCAAATGTTATTCACATGTGCCAGATACAACAGGTGTAGACAGTGAAATGCTTACTTACAAGCCCTTAACCAACATTGCAGTTAAGAAAAATACCTAATACCTTAAAGAGCAGCAGTAAAATAACAATAGTGAAGCTATATACAGGGGGTACCGGTACAGAATCAATGTGCGGGGGTACCGGTTAGTCGAGGTAGTTGAGGTAATATGTACATGTAGGTAGAGTTATTAAAGTGACTATGCATTGATTATAAAACAGAGAGTAGCAGTAGCGTAAAAAGTGGTGGTGGGGGGCAATGCAAACTGTCTGGGTGGCCATTTGATTAGATGTTCAGTAGTCTTATGGCTTGGAAGTAGAAGCTGTTTAGAAGCCTCTTGGACCTAGACTTGGCGCTCCGGTACCGCTTGCTGTGCGGTAGCAGAGATAGCAGTCTATGACTAGGGTGGCTGTAGTCTTTGAACATTTTTAGGGCCTTCCTCTGACACCGCCTAGTATAGAGGTCCTCGATGGCAGGAAGCTTGGCCCCAGTAATGTACTGGGCCGTACGCACTACCCTCTGTAGTGCCTTTGCGGTCGGAGGCCGAGCAGTTGCCATACCAGGCAGTGATGCAACCAGTCGGGATGCTTTCGATGGTGCAGCTGTATACGTTTTTGAGGATCTGAGGACCCATGCCAAATATTTTCAGTCTCCTGAGGAGGAATAGGTTTTGTTGTGCCTTCTTCACAACTGTCTTGGTGTGCTTGGACCATGTTAGTTTGTTGGTGATGTGGACACCAAGGAACCTGAAGCTCTCAACCTGCTCCACTACAGCCCCGTCGATGAGAATGGGGGCGTGCTCGGTCCTCCTTTTCCTGTAGTCCACAATCATCTCCTTTGTCTTGATCACGTTGAGGGAGAGGTTGTTGTCCTGGCACCACATGGCCAGGTCCCTGACCTCCTCCCTAGAGGCTGTCTCGTCATTGTCGGTTATCAGGCCTACCACAACTTAATGATGGTGTTGGAGTCGTGCCTGGCCATGCAGCCATGAGTGAACAGGGAGTACAGGAGGGGACTGAGCACACACCCCTGAGGGGTCCCCGTGTTGAGGACCAGCGTGGCGGATGTGTTGTTACCTACCCTTACCACCTGGGGGCGGCTCGTCAGGAAGTCCAGGATCCAGTTGCAGAGGGAAGTGTTTAAGTGATGAGCTTCGTGGGCACCATGGTGTTGAACGCTGAGCTGTATTCAATGAATAGCATTCTCACATAAGTGTTCCTTTTATCCAGGCGTGAAAGGGCAGTATGGAGTGCAATAGAGATTGCATCATCTGTGGATCTGTTGGGGCGGTATGCAAATTGGAGTGGGTGTAGGGTTTCTGGGATAATGGTGTTGATGTGAGCCATGACCAGCCTTTCAAAGCACTTCATGGCTACAGACGTGATTGCTACAGGTCAGTAGTCATTTAGGCAAGTTACCTTAGTGTTCTTGGGAACAGGGACTATGGTGGTCTGCTTGAAACATGTTGGTATTACAGACTCAGACAGGGAGAGGTTGAAAAATGTCAGTGAAGACACTTGCCAGTTGGTCAGCGCATGCTCGGAGTATACGTCCTGGTAATCCATCTGGCCCTGCAGCCTTTTGAATGTTGACCTGTTGAAATGTCTTACTCACATCGGCTACGGAGAGCGTGATCACACAGTCATCCGGAACAGCTGATGCTCTCCTGCATGTTTCAGTGTTACTTGCCTCAAAGCGAGCATAGAAGTAATTTAGCTTGTCTGGTAGGCTCGTGTCACTGGGCAGCTCGTGGCTGTGCTTCCCTTTGTAGTCTGTAATAGTTTGCAAGCCCTGCCACATCCTGACGAGCGTCGGAGCCGGTGTAGTATGACTCGATCTTAGTCCTGTATTGGCGCTTTGCCTGTTTGATGGTTCGTTGGAGAGCATAGCGGGATTTCTTATTAGCTTCCGGTTTAGAGTCCCGCTCCTTGAAAGCGGCAGCCCTACCCTTTAGTTCAGTGCGGATGTTGCCTGTAATCCATGGCTTCTGGTTGGGGTATGTACGTACAGTCACTGTGGGGATGATGTCAACGATGCACTTATTGATGAAGCCAGTGACAGATGTGGTGTACTCCTCAATGCAATCGGAAGAATCCCGAAACATATTCCAGTCTGTGCTAGCAGAACAGTCCTGTAGCTTAGCATCTGCTTCACCTGACCACTTTATTGACCAAGTCACTGGTGCTTCCTGCTTTAGTTTTTGCTTGTAAGCAGGAATCAGGAGGATAGAATTATGGTCAGATTTACCAAATGGAGGGCGAGGGAGGGCTTTGAACGCGTTTCTGTGTGTGGAGTAAAGGTGGTCTAGTGTTTGTTTTCCTCTGGTTGCACATTTAACATGCTGGTAGAAATTAGGTAAAACGGATTTAAGTTTCCCTGCATTAAAGTCCCCGGCCACTAGGAGCGCCGCCTCTAGACGAGTGTTTTTCTGTTTGTTGATTGGCCGTATACAGCTCATTGAGTGTGGTCTTAGTGCCAGCATCGGTTTGTGGTGGTAAATAGACAGCTACGGAGAACATAGATGAGAACTCTCTTGGTAGATAGTGTGGTCTACAGCTTATCATGAGATACTCTACCAGGTGAGCAAAACCTTGAGACTTCCTTACATATCGTTCACCAGCTGTTGTTTACAAATATAAATAGACCACCACCCCATGTCTTACCAGAGGCTGCTGTTCTATCCTGCCGATACAGTGTATAACCCGCCAGCTGTATGTTATTCATGTCGTCGTTGAGCCACGACTCAGTGAAACATAAGATATTACAGTTTTTGATGTCCCGTTGGTAGGATATACGTGCTTGTAGTTCGTCCACTTTATTATCCAAGGATTGTACGTTGGCCAATAGTACCGATGGTAAAGGCAGATTAGCCGCTCGCAGCCATATCCTCACACCCCGACCTCCTTCCGTGATACCTGCGTCTCTTTCTCCAGCGATTGACGGGGATGAGGGCCTTCTCGGGTGTCTGAAGTAAATCCCTCTCGTCCAACTCGTTAAAGAAAAATTATTTGTCCAGTTCAAGGTGAGCAATCGCTGTTCTGATGTCCAGAAGCTCTTTTTGGTCATAAGAGCAACAACATTATGTACAAAATAAGTTACAAACAATGTGAAAAAACAAACAAAACAGCTTGGTTAAGAGCCCATAAACCGGTTGGTTAAGAGCCCATAAACCGGTTGGTTAAGAGCCCATAAACCGGTTGGTTAAGAGTCCATAAAACAGCAGCCATCCCCTCCAGCGCCATTTGAGTGAAGGAGGACCTTCTTTATGCTAATATTTCCCTGTCTCACAACCGGTCTCCCTCTGACTATCTCCAGAGAGGAGGGAATGAGAATATAGAGGGGGGAGAAGTAACAAGAATGGAGAGAACAAGAGGAGAGAAAAGGCAAAAGAGAGGAGGGAGGAAAAGGATGAGAGAGGGAGAGGGCAGAGGGCAGAGAAACTTTGGCAGACAAAAGATAATAGTGTCTTCTGTCATGACGATAAGATATTACTAGAAACGAAAAGTTAAGTCAGAAGGTTGAGGGAAGAGAAGTAGAAGTTTAGAGGGGAATCAATGAAGGGTGCATCCTCTGTCTGGCCTCCTCAATTAGAGTGTATTGATCCTACCATGTGTGTTTGTTAAAGAGGATTGTATTGACTGCAGAACAACAAAACCTCAATATCACCAATATTCCTGTCTACTGATATCTATCAGGCCTGCTAAAGAACAGCTATGTAATCTGTCATTATAGTGAACAGGTAGCCTGGCGGCTTAGAGCGTTGGGCCAGTAACCGAAAGTTTGCTGGATCGAATCCCCGAGTTGACAAGGTGAAAATCTGTCGCTCTGCCACTGAGCAAGGCAGTTAACCCACTGGTCCCCGGGAGCGCCAAAGACCTGGATGTGAACTAAGGCAGCCCCCCCTCACTTCTCTGATTCAGAGGGGCTGGGTTGAATGCGAAAGCCACATTTCAGTTGAATGCATTCAGTTGTACAACTGACTAGGTATCCCCTTTTCCCTACACACAGCACACACTGCTGTGTTCTGAATACAAACAATGATGATATTTGGATCATGCCTAGTGGTATTCATCCACCCTAAAGACTTTACAAAGAACCACATTAATAAAAAGAAAGGTTCAAAATATATATATTAAATCACTGCCTCACCCTCAATCCCCCTGACCCCTGACCCCTCACCCCCACCCCTCTCAGGTTATGTAAGGACATGTCTTCAGGATAATGTGCAGGCTACAGTATGTGCTATATATGGCATCAGAGTAGTTATTATCAATGTACAGTAAGTGAATACATTGAAAAGCGTGTGGGTATGGGGTAGGGGTAGTTAAAGCAGCAAGACTAAATTGCTCCATCCAACCACAAAGGAAGCTGTCTGTAGAATGGTTCTGTATTCACAGTCACTATTAATGAAAATACAAAAAGGTTCACCCCTGTGGGCTCAATGTTTCTCTGTTCTATATCTGACTGAGATGAGTAAAAACAGTGTGTGTGTGTGTGTGTGTGTGTGTGCCTGCCGGTGTAAAAGCACAGTGGTGCAGTTAGTGTAACAGTGTGAGACCGAGTTCAAAAATGTATGCAGAGGAGGCTTCCCAGCTGTGTGAGGGAGAAGAAGCTAAGCCTAATAAAGCACACCTCTGTGATAAGGACAGAGTGAAAGGGAGAAGGAAAGAGTGGGTGAAAGTGAGAGAAGACAGACAGACCAGAGAGCAGTCTATAGAACCTCTCCTCCCATTCATTCTAACTTCACAGAAGAACTGAATTTTATAGCTGCTAGAATGCCAGCCGTTGCTAGAAGCTGCTAGAATGCCAAAACTGAAGATATGGTACAGCGCTGTGTACTATTCACAGAACTGAGCAAACTGGCTCTAACCAGAATAGAAAGAGGAGTGGTACCCGCAAAATAGTACCCGTAAAACACCAGTCTCAACGTCAACAGTGATAGGCAAAAGGGCAAAAGAACACAGACACTGGACAGAGGAAATCTGCCTAGAAGGCCAGCATCCCGGAGTCGCCTCTTCACTGTTGACGTTGAGACTGGTGTTTTGCGGGTACTATTTAATGAAGCTGCCAGTTGAGGACTTGTGAGGCGTCTGTTTCTCAAACTAGACACTAATGTACTTGTCCTCTTGCTCAATTGTGCACCGGGGCCTCCCACTCCTCTTTCTATTTTGGTTAGAGCCAATTTGCGCTGTTCTGTAGTACACAGGGAGTAGTACACAGCGTTGTACGAGATCTTCAGTTTCTTGGCAATTTCTCGCATGGAATAGTCTTCATTTCTCAGAACATGAATAGACTGACGAGTTTAAGAAGAAAGTTATTTGTTTCTGGCCATTTTGAGCCTGTAATCGAACCCACAAATGCTGACGCTCCAGATACTCAACTAGTCTAGAGAAGGCCAGTTGTATTGCTTTTTTAATCAGAACAATAGTTTTCAGCTGTGCTAACATAATTGCAAAAGGGGTTTCTAATGATCAATCAGCCTTTTAAAATGATACACTTGGATTAGCTAACACAACGTGCCATTGGAACACAGGAGTGATGGTTGCTGATAATGGCCTCTGTATGCCTATGTAGATAATTCATTTAAAAAATCTGCCGTTTCCAGGTACAATATTCATTTACAACAATAACAATGTCTACACTGTTATTTTAATGGACATTTCTAAGTGACCCCAAACTTTTGAACGGTAGTGTATATCTGTCTAAAAACCACCCAGAAACCCATTGGGATACATGGCAGACAGTGTGGAAACCTCCAGGCAGACAGTGTGGATGCTTTGTCCCCATGTTAAGACCATCATGGGCCTTCATCAAGCCTCCTTCCCTCCCTCCCTCCCCCCAGTTTTTCTCACCTGGTCCTCCTCTGGAGAAGCCCACTTCTGTTCCTTCAGGATGGATGTAAGGGCTCCCTCCTCTTTCCTCATCCCTCTGTCTCGACTTTTCACCTCCGGGCTCCAGAAGTTCTTTCCACTGTTGACAGAAGAGCTGATCCTCCCTTCTCTCCCCTCTCTCCCTCCGTCCATCTCTCTTCTCAGCAGTTCATTCTCTCTCTGCAGCTCCCTGAGCTGAGCCTGGATGTCCTCTCCCCCTCCTTCTCCACCCCGTCCAGCCTGCCTCAGCAGCCCTGAGGGCGCCCCCCTGTCTGGAGGTGCTGGGTGTGGCTCTGGTCCCCGTATCGCTGGCTGTCTGATGTGGTAGTGATGTTGGGGCTGCTGCCCATGGCTGTGGTTCGGCCCGTGTAGGAGGTCCTGCTGGTGGCTCGGCCCAGAGTCATGGTTCCTTTAGGGTAGCCACCGGAGGAGGCCAAGGCATCGCGGTCACTTAGGTACATGGGGCCGGAGGTGGCGTAGGCTGCGTTCAGGGACTGGATGTTCTCCATAGACAAGGTTTTACCCCCTGACCCTGTCCCTGATGACTTTGACCCTGACCCACTAACCACGCCCAGTTTACGGTACCCTTGCTTCAGGTTCTTCTGTAACTTAGTTGATTGTGCGGAGCTGCCCTCTCCATGCCCAGTGCTCCTGGCGCTGTCATGCATCCTGCTCTGATGACGGCTGGCTTCTAATGTGGAAACATGGCAGCTACATGGTCAGAAATAAAAATAAGTGTCTAACGAGGTGGCGTCTTTCTTGTCGTCTGTGATCCTTATGTTTTTGGATTAGGATTTGTTTTACTCACTGCCATTCATCACTGTCACAGTTCCAACACAGCAGGCTGCTGATCTCTCATACAGGCTGGTCACTATTCTGGAGCTCACTGCAACACTGGAGGGTACCATGGATACTGTGAAAGAGAGCAGGAGGGCGGGAGAGGGAGGGAAATAAAAATAGATGGAAAGAGGAAGAGAAAAGACATGGCGGCAATCAACAAAATCACAACAGACAATATCCCCCGAGAGAACAGTGCTACTCCGATTGAGAAGTGAGATCTTAGACAGGTTTAAGCAGGCAGGAATCCTGTGATATTGAGTGGGAGAGGGCCTCTACTCTATACTGAAAAGCTTTCTCTATGTCTAGGCAACCCCTAATTACACCCACACACGCACTGTATAACCACATAGAGAGATAGAGAATGAGGGAAGATGCGGAGACAGAGAGAGTGAGGGAGACAGAAATAGATAGAGGAGTGGAGAAACTGGGAAAGGGATGATGAAGATGAAATAAAAGAGGGTGAGAGAGGGAGTTGGGAACTGAGAAGAGAAAGAGAGTGGATAGGAGAGACTGGAAGACAGACAGACAGGGTAAGAGAGGACAGAGAGAGGGAGATGGAGACGGGGGAAGCGAGGAGAGAGAGAGAGATGGAGACGGAGTAAGCGAGGAGAGAGAGAGAGATGGACACGGGGTAACCGAGGAGAGAGAGAGAGATGGACACGGGGTAACCGAGGAGAGAGAGAGAGAGATGGACACGGGGTAAGCGAGGAGAGAGAGAGATATGGAGCCGGGGTAAGTGAGGAGAGAGAGAGACATGGAGCCGGGGGAAGTGAGGAGAGAGAGAGATGGAGACGGGGTAAGTGAGGAGAGAGAGCGAGATGGAGACGGGGTAAGTGAGGAGAGAGAGCGAGATGGAGACGGGGTAAGTGAGGAGAGAGAGAGATGGAGCCGGGGTAAGTGAGGAGAGAGATGGAGACGGGGTAAACGAGGAGAGAGAGAGATGGAGACAGAGTAAGCGAGGAGAGAGATGGAGACGGGGTAAGCGAGGAAAGAGAGATGGAGACGGAGTAAGCGAGGAGAGAGATGGAGACACGGTAAACGAGGAGAGAGAGATGGAGACAGGGTAAGCGAGGAGAGAGAGAGAGAGAGAGAGACAGGGTAAGCGAGGGGAGAGAGAGAGAGAGAGAGAGATGAGACGGGGTAAGCGAGGAGAGAGAGATGGAGACGGGGTAAGCGAGGAGAGAGAGAGATGGAGACGGGGTAACCGAGGAGAGAGAGAGATGGACACGGGGTAAGCGAGGAGAGAGAGATGGACACGGGGTAAGCGAGGAGAGAGAGAGAGATGGAGCCGGGGTAAGTGAGGAGAGAGAGATATGGAGACGGGGGAAGCGAGGAGAGAGAGAGAGATGGAGACGGAGTAAGCGAGGAGAGAGAGAGATGGAGACGGGGTAACCGAGGAGAGAGAGAGAGAGAGATAGACACGGGGTAACCGAGGAGAGAGAGAGAGATGGACACGGGGTAACCGAGGAGAGAGAGAGATGGACACGGGGTAAGCGAGGAGAGAGAGAGATGGAGACGGGGTAAGTGAGGAGAGAGAGCGAGATGGAGACGGGGTAAGTGAGGAGAGAGAGAGAGATGGAGCCGGGGTAAGTGAGGAGAGAGAGAGATGGAGCCGGGGTAAGTGAGGAGAGAGAGACATGGAGCCGGGGTAAGTGAGAGAGAGAGAGAGAGAGAGAGAGAGAGAGAGAGATGGAGACGGGGTAAGCGAGGAGAGAGAGATGGAGACGGGGTAAGCGAGGAGAGAGAGACGGAGACGGAGTAAGGAGGGAGAGAGAGAGATGGAGACGGGGTAAGTGAGGAGAGAGAGAGACATGGAGCCAGGGGAAGTGAGGAGAGAGAGAGATGGAGACGGGGTAAGTGAGGAGAGAGAGAGAGATGGAGCCGGGGTAAGTGAGGAGAGAGAGAGAGAGAGAGAGATGGAGACGGGGTAAGTGAGGAGAGAGAGAGAGAGAGAGAGATGGAGACAGGGTAAGTGAGGAGAGAGAGAGATATGGAGACAGGGTAAGTGAGGAGAGAGAGAGATGGAGCCGGGTAAGTGAGGAGAGAGAGAGAGAGAGAGAGAGATGGAGACGGGGTAGAGTGAGAGAGAGAGAGAGAGAGAGAGATGGAGACAGGGTAAGTGAGGAGAGAGAGATATGGAGACAGGGTAAGTGAGGAGAGAGAGAGATATGGAGACGGGGTAAGTGAGGAGAGAGAGAGATATGGAGACGGGGTAAGTGAGGAGAGAGAGAGAGATGGAGACAGGGTAAGCGAGGAGAGAGAGAGATATGGAGGCAGGGTGCGAGGAGAGAGAGAGATGGAGACAGGGTAAGTGAGGAGAGAGAGAGATATGGAGGCGGGGTAAGCGAGAGAGAGAGAGTAGTGGAGACGGGGTAGCGAGGAGAAAGAGAGAGATAGAGACGGGGTAGCGAGGAGAAAGAGAGAGATGGAGACGGGGTAAGCGAGGAGAAAGAGAGAGATGGAGGCGGGGTAGCGAGGAGAAAGAGAGAGATGGAGACGGGGTAGCGAGGAGAAAGAGAGAGATGGAGGACGGGTAAGCGAGAGAGAGAGAGAGATGGAGACGGGGGTAGCGAGGAGAGAGAGAGAGATGGAGGCGGGATAAGTGAGGAGAGAGAGAGTAGTGGAGGCGGGGTAGCGAGGAGAGAGAGATGGATGGAGGCGGGTAAGCGAGGGAGAGAGATGGATGGAGACGGGGTAAGCGAGGAGAGAGAGATGGATGGAGGCGGGGTAAGCGAGGAGAGAGAGATGGAGACAGGGTAAGCGAGGAGAGAGAGATGGAGACAGGGTAGCGAGGAAGAGAGATGGAGACAGGGTAAGTGAGGAAAGAGAGATGGAGACAAGGTAAGCGAGGAAAGAGAGAGAGATGGAGGCGGGGTAAGTGAGGAGAGAGAGAGAGAGATGGAGACGGGCTAAGTGAGGAGAGAGAGAGAGATGGAGACGGGGTAAGCGAAGAGAGAGAGAGAGAGAGAGAGATGGAGACGGGGTAAGCGAGGAGAGAGAGAGAGAGAGATGGAGGCGGGGTAAGCGAGAGAGAGAGATGGAGGCGGGGTAGCGAGAGAGAGAGAGAGATGGAGACGGGGTAGCGAGGAGAGAGAGATGGAGACAGGGGTAAGTGAGGAGAGAGAGAGAGAGATGGAGACAGGGTAAGTGAGGAGAGAGAGAGAGAGAGATGGAGACGGGGTAAGCGAGGAGAGAGAGATGGAGACGGGGTAAGCGAGGAGAGAGAGAGAGGCGGGGTAAGCGAGGAGAGAGAGACGGAGGCGGGGTAAGCGAGGAGAGAGAGGCGGGAGTAAGCGAGGAGAGAGACAGGAGGCAGGGTAAGCGAGAGAGAGAGATGGAGACGGGGTAAGTGAGGAGAGAGAGAGAGATGGAGACGGGGTAAGTGAGGAGAGAGAGCGAGATGGAGACGGGGTAAGTGAGGAGAGAGAGAGAGATGGAGACAGGGTAGCGAGAGAGAGAGAGATGGAGGCGGGGTAAGCGAGGAGAAAGAGAGAGATGGAGACGGGGTAAGCGAGGAGAGAGAGATGGAGACGGGGTAAGCGAGGAGAGAGAGACGGAGTAAGGAGGGAGAGAGAGAGATGGAGACGGGGTAAGCGAGGAGAAAGAGAGAGATGGAGACGGGGTAAGCGAGGAGAAAGAGAGAGATGGAGACGGGGTAAGCGAGGAGAGAGAGAGAGATGGAGACGGGGTAAGCGAGGAGAAAGAGAGAGATGGAGACGGGGTAAGCGAGGAGAGAGAAATGGAGACGGGGTAAGCGAGGAGAGAGAGAGATGGAGACGGGATAAGTGAGGAGAGAGAGAGAGTAGTGGAGGCACGGGGTAAGCGAGAGAGAGATATGGAGACGGGGTAGCGAGGAGAGAGATGAATGGAGACGGGGTAGCGAGAGAGAGAGATGAATGGAGACGGGGTAAGCGAGGAGAGAGAGATGGATGGAGACGGGGTAAGCGAGGAGAGAGAGATGGAGACGGGGTAAGCGAGGAGAGAGAAATGGAGACAGGGTAAGCGAGGAGAGAGAGATGGAGACAGGGTAAGTGAGGAAAGAGAGATGGAGACAGGGTAAGCGAGGAAAGAGAGATGGAGACAGGGTAAGTGAGGAAAGAGAGAGAGATGGAGCCGGGGTAAGTGAGGAGAGAGAGAGAGAGAGAGAGAGAGAGATGGAGACGGGGTAAGTGAGGAGAGAGAGAGAGAGAGATGGAGACAGGGTAAGTGAGGAGAGAGAGAGATATGGAGACAGGGTAAGTGAGGAGAGAGAGAGATATGGAGACGGGGTAAGTGAGGAGAGAGAGAGATATGGAGACGGGGTAAGTGAGGAGAGAGAGAGATATGGAGACGGGGTAAGTGAGGAGAGAGAGAGAGATGGAGACAGGGTAAGCGAGGAGAGAGAGAGATATGGAGACGGGGTAAGCGAGGAGAGAGAGAGAGATGGAGACAGGGTAAGTGAGGAGAGAGAGAGATATGGAGACGGGGTAAGCGAGGAGAGAGAGAGAGATAGAGACGGGGTAAGCGAGGAGAAAGAGAGAGATGGAGGCAGGGTAGCGAGGAGAAAGAGAGAGATGGAGGCGGGGTAGCGAGGAGAAAGAGAGAGATGGAGACGGGGTAGCGAGGAGAAAGAGAGAGATGGAGACGGGGTAAGCGAGAGAGAGAGAGAGAGAGATGGAGACGGGGTAGCGAGAGAGAGAGAGATGGAGGCGGGATAAGTGAGGAGAGAGAGTAGTGGAGACGGGGTAAGCGAGGAGAGAGAGATGGATGGAGACGGGGTAGCGAGGAGAGAGAGATGGATGGAGGCGGGGTAAGTGAGGAGAGAGAGAGAGATGGAGACAGGGTAAGTGAGGAGAGAGAGAGAGAGAGAGAGAGAGATGGAGACGGGGTAAGCGAGGAGAGAGAGATGGAGACGGGGTAAGCGAGGAGAGAGAGACGGAGACGGAGTAAGGAGGGAGAGAGAGAGATGGAGACGGGGTAAGTGAGGAGAGAGAGAGACATGGAGCCAGGGGAAGTGAGGAGAGAGAGAGATGGAGACGGGGTAAGTGAGGAGAGAGAGAGATGGAGACGGGGTAAGTGAGGAGAGAGAGAGATGGAGACGGGGTAAGTGAGGAGAGAGAGAGAGATGGAGGCAGGGGTAAGTGAGGAGAGAGAGCGAGATGGAGACGGGGTAAGTGAGGAGAGAGAGAGAGATGGAGACGGGGTAAGTGAGGAGAGAGAGCGAGATGGAGACGGGGTAAGTGAGGAGAGAGAGCGAGATGGAGACGGGGTAAGTGAGGAGAGAGAGAGAGAGATGGAGACAGGGTAAGTGAGGAGAGAGAGAGAGAGATGGAGACAGGGTAAGTGAGGAGAGAGAGAGAGAGACGGGGTAAGCGAGGAGAGAGAGACGGAGACGGGGTAAGCGAGGAGAGAGACGGAGACGGGGTAAGCGAGGAGAGAGAGAGAGAAATGGACACGAGGTAAGCGAGGAAAGAGAGAGAGATGGAGACGGGGTAAGCGAGGAGAGAGAGAGAGATGGAGACGGGGTAAGCGAGGAGAGAGAGAGATATGGAGACGGGGAAGCGAGGAGAGAGAGAGAGATGGAGACAGGGTAAGTGAGGAGAGAGAGAGATGGAGACGGGGTAAGTGAGGAGAGAGAGAGATGGAGACGGGGTAGCGAGGAGAGAGAGATATGGAGGCAGGGGAGCGAGAGAGAGAGAGATGGAGACAGGGTAAGTGAGGAGAGAGAGAGATGGAGACGGGGTAAGTGAGGAGAGAGAGAGAGATGGAGACGGGGTAAGTGAGGAGAGAGAGAGAGATGGAGACAGGGTAAGTGAGGAGAGAGAGAGATATGGAGACGGGGTAGCGAGAGAGAGAGAGATGGAGACGGGGTAAGCGAGGAGAGAGAGAGATATGGAGACGGGGTAAGCGAGGAGAGAGAGAGAGATGGAGCCGGGGTAAGCGAGGAGAGAGAGAGATATGGAGACAGGGTAAGCGAGGAGAGAGAGAGAGATGGAGACAGGGTAAGTGAGGAGAGAGAGAGATATGGAGACGGGGTAAGTGAGGAGAGAGAGAGAGATGGAGACAGGGTAAGTGAGGAGAGAGAGATATGGAGGCGGGGTAGCGAGGAGAGAGAGAGAGATGGAGACAGGGTAAGTGAGGAGAGAGAGAGATATCGAGACAGGGGTAGCGAGAGAGAGAGAGAGAGTAGTGGAGACGGGGTGCGAGGAGAAAGAGAGAGATAGAGACGGGGTAAGCGAGGAGAAAGAGAGAGATGGAGACGGGGTAAGCGAGGAGAGAGAGAGAGATGGAGACGGGGTAAGCGAGGAGAGAGAGAGATGGAGACGGGATAAGTGAGGAGAGAGAGAGAGTAGTGGAGACGGGGTAAGCGAGGAGAGAGAGATATGGAGACGGGGTAAGCGAGGAGAGAGAGATATGGAGACGGGGTAAGCGAGGAGAGAGAGATGAATGGAGACGGGGTAAGCGAGGAGAGAGAGATGAATGGAGACGGGGTAAGCGAGGAGAGAGAGATGGATGGAGACGGGGTAAGCGAGGAGAGAGAGATGGAGACAGGGTAAGCGAGGAGAGAGAGATGGAGACAGGGTAAGTGAGGAAAGAGAGATGGAGACAGGGTAAGCGAGGAAAGAGAGATGGAGACAGGGTAAGCGAGGAAAGAGAGATGGAGACAGGGTAAGTGAGGAAAGAGAGATGGAGACAGGGTAAGCGAGGAAAGAGAGAGAGATGGAGACGGGGTAAGCAAGGAGAGAGAGATGGAGATGGGGTAAGCGAGGAGAGAGAGAGAGATGGAGACGGGGTAAGCGAGGAGAGAGAGATGGAGACGGGGTAAGTGAGGAGAGAGAGAGAGATGGAGACAGGAGTAAGTGAGGAGAGAGCGAGAGAGAAGGAGACGGGGTAAGCGAGGAGAGAGACGGAGACAGGGGTAAGCGAGAGAGAGAGATGGAGACGGGGTAAGCGAGGATAGAGAGAGATGGAGACGGGGTAAGCGAGGAGAGAGAGAGAGATGGAGACGGGGTAAGCGAGGAGAAGAGAGAGATGGAGACGGGGTAAGCGAGGAGAGAGAGATGGAGACGGGGTAAGCGAGGAGAGAGAGACGGAGACGGAGTAAGGAGGGAGAGAGAGAGATGGAGACGGGGTAAGCGAGGAGAAAGAGAGAGATGGAGACGGGGTAAGCGAGGAGAGAGAGAGATGGAGACGGGGTAAGCGAGGAGAGAGAGAGATGGAGGCGGGGTAGCGAGGAGAGAGAGAGAGATGGAGACGGGGTAGCGAGGAGAGAGAGAGATGGAGACGGGGTAAGCGAGGAGAGAGAGATGGAGACAGGGTAAGCGAGGAGAGAGAGATGGAGACAGGGTAAGCGAGGAAAGAGAGATGGAGACAGGGTAAGTGAGGAAAGAGAGATGGAGACAAGGTAAGCGAGGAAAGAGAGAGAGATGGAGACGGGGTAAGTGAGGAGAGAGAGAGAGAGATGGAGACGGGCTAAGTGAGGAGAGAGAGAGAGATGGAGACGGGGTAAGCGAAAAGAGAGAGAGAGAGAGAGAGATGGACGGGGTAAGCGAGAGAGAGAGATGGAGACGGGGTAAGCGAGAGAGAGAGAGATGGAGACAGGGTAAGCGAGAGAGAGAGATGGAGACGGGGTAAGTGAGGAGAGAGAGAGAGATGGAGACAGGGTAAGTGAGGAGAGAGAGAGAGAGAGATGGAGACGGGGTAAGCGAGGAGAGAGAGATGGAGACGGGGTAAGCGAGGAGAGAGAGAGAGACGGGGTAAGCGAGGAGAGAGAGACGGAGACGGGGTAAGCGAGGAGAGAGAGACGGAGACGGGGTAAGCGAGGAGAGAGAGACGGAGACGGGGTAAGCGAGGAGAGAGAGACGGAGACGGGGTAAGCGAGGAGAGAGAGAGATGGAGACGGGGTAAGTGAGGAGAGAGAGAGAGATGGAGACGGGGTAAGTGAGGAGAGAGAGCGAGATGGAGACGGGGTAAGTGAGGAGAGAGAGAGAGATGGAGACAGGGTAAGCGAGGAGAGAGAGAGAGATGGAGACGGGGTAAGCGAGGAGAAAGAGAGAGATGGAGACGGGGTAAGCGAGGAGAGAGAGATGGAGACGGGGTAAGCGAGGAGAGAGAGACGGAGTAAGGAGGGAGAGAGAGAGATGGAGACGGGGTAAGCGAGGAGAGAGAGAGATGGAGACGGGGTAAGCGAGGAGAGAGAGAGATGGAGACGGGGTAAGCGAGGAGAGAGAGAGAGATGGAGACGGGGTAAGCGAGGAGAAAGAGAGAGATGGAGACGGGGTAAGCGAGGAGAGAGAGAAATGGAGACGGGGTAAGCGAGGAGAGAGAGAGATGGAGACGGGATAAGTGAGGAGAGAGAGAGAGTAGTGGAGACGGGGTAAGCGAGGAGAGAGAGATATGGAGACGGGGTAAGCGAGGAGAGAGAGATGAATGGAGACGGGGTAAGCGAGGAGAGAGAGATGAATGGAGACGGGGTAAGCGAGGAGAGAGAGATGGATGGAGACGGGGTAAGCGAGGAGAGAGAGATGGAGACGGGTAAGCGAGAGAGAGAGAGAAATGGAGACAGGGTAAGCGAGGAGAGAGAGAGATGGAGACAGGGTAAGTGAGGAAAGAGAGATGGAGACAGGGTAAGCGAGGAAGAGAGATGGAGACAGGGTAAGTGAGGAAAGAGAGAGAGATGGAGCAGGGTAAGTGAGGAGAGAGAGAGAGAGAGAGAGAGATGGAGACAGGGTAAGTGAGGAGAGAGAGAGAGAGATGGAGACAGGGTAAGTGAGGAGAGAGAGAGAGATGGAGACAGGGTAAGTGAGGAGAGAGAGAGATATGGAGACGGGGTAAGTGAGGAGAGAAAGAGATATGGAGACGGGGTAAGTGAGGAGAGAGAGAGATATGGAGACGGGGTAAGTGAGGAGAGAGAGAGAGATGGAGACGGGGTAAGCGAGGAGAAAGAGAGAGATGGAGACGGGGTAAGCGAGGAGAGAGAGAGAGATGGAGACGGGGTAAGCGAGGAGAAAGAGAGAGATGGAGACGGGGTAAGCGAGGAGAGAGAAATGGAGACGGGGTAAGCGAGAGAGAGAGAGAGATGGAGACGGATAAGTGAGGAGAGAGAGAGTAGTGGAGACGGGGTAAGCGAGGAGAGAGAGATATGGAGACGGGGTAAGCGAGGAGAGAGAGATGAATGGAGACGGGGTAAGCGAGGAGAGAGAGATGAATGGAGACGGGGTAAGCGAGGAGAGAGAGATGGATGGAGACGGGGTAAGCGAGGAGAGAGAGATGGAGACGGGGTAAGCGAGGAGAGAGAAATGGAGACAGGGTAAGCGAGGAGAGAGAGATGGAGACAGGGTAAGTGAGGAAAGAGAGATGGAGACAGGGTAAGCGAGGAAAGAGAGATGGAGACAGGGTAAGTGAGGAAAGAGAGAGAGATGGAGCCGGGGTAAGTGAGGAGAGAGAGAGAGAGAGAGAGATGGAGACGGGGTAAGTGAGGAGAGAGAGAGAGAGAGATGGAGACAGGGTAAGTGAGGAGAGAGAGAGAGATGGAGACAGGGTAAGTGAGGAGAGAGAGAGATATGGAGACGGGGTAAGTGAGGAGAGAAAGAGATATGGAGACGGGGTAAGTGAGGAGAGAGAGAGATGGAGGCAGGGTAAGTGAGGAGAGAGAGAGAGATGGAGACAGGGTAGCGAGGAGAGAGAGATATGGAGACGGGGTAAGCGAGGAGAGAGAGAGAGATGGAGACAGGGTAAGTGAGGAGAGAGAGATATGGAGACGGGGTAAGCGAGGAGAGAGAGAGAGATAGAGACGGGGTAAGCGAGGAGAAAGAGAGAGATGGAGACGGGGTAAGCGAGGAGAAAGAGAGAGATGGAGACTGGGTAAGCGAGGAGAAAGAGAGAGATGGAGGCAGGGTAGCGAGGAGAAAGAGAGAGATGGAGACGGGGTAAGCGAGGAGAGAGAGAGAGATGGAGACGGGGTAAGCGAGGAGAGAGAGAGATGGAGACGGGATAAGTGAGGAGAGAGAGAGAGTAGTGGAGACGGGGTAAGCGAGGAGAGAGAGATGGATGGAGACGGGGTAAGCGAGGAGAGAGAGATGGATGGAGACGGGGTAAGTGAGGAGAGAGAGAGAGATGGAGACAGGGTAAGTGAGGAGAGAGAGAGAGAGAGAGAGAGATGGAGACGGGGTAAGCGAGAGAGAGAGAGAGATGGAGCCGGGGTAAGCGAGAGAGAGAGATATGGAGACAGGGGTAAGCGAGAGAGAGAGAGATGGAGACAGGGTAAGTGAGGAGAGAGAGAGATGGAGGACGGGGTAAGTGAGGAGAGAGAGAGATGGAGACAGGGTAAGTGAGGAGAGAGAGAGATATGGAGACGGGGTAAGCGAGGAGAGAGAGAGAGATGGAGACAGGGTAAGTGAGGAGAGAGAGAGATATCGAGACGGGGTAAGCGAGGAGAGAGAGAGAGAGTAGTGGAGACGGGGTAAGCGAGGAGAAAGAGAGAGATAGAGACGGGGTAAGCGAGGAGAAAGAGAGAGATGGAGACGGGGTAAGCGAGGAGAAAGAGAGAGATGGAGACGGGGTAAGCGAGGAGAGAGAGAGATGGAGACGGGATAAGTGAGGAGAGAGAGAGAGTAGTGGAGACGGGGTAAGCGAGGAGAGAGAGATATGGAGACGGGGTAAGCGAGGAGAGAGAGATATGGAGACGGGGTAAGCGAGGAGAGAGAGATGAATGGAGACGGGGTAAGCGAGGAGAGAGAGAGATGAATGGAGACGGGGTAAGCGAGGAGAGAGAGATGGATGGAGACGGGGTAAGCGAGGAGAGAGAGATGGAGACAGGGTAAGCGAGGAGAGAGAGATGGAGACAGGGTAAGTGAGGAAAGAGAGATGGAGACAGGGTAAGCGAGGAAAGAGAGATGGAGACAGGGTAGCGAGGAAAGAGAGATGGAGACAGGGTAAGTGAGGAAGAGAGATGGAGACAGGGTAAGCGAGGAGAGAGAGAGATGGAGACAGGGTAAGCAAGGAGAGAGATGGAGATGGGAGTAGCGAGGAGAGAGAGAGAGAGATGGAGGCAGGGTAGCGAGGAGAGAGATGGAGACGGGGTAAGTGAGGAGAGAGAGAGATGGAGACAGGGTAAGTGAGGAGAGAGAGAGAGAGAAGGAGGCGGGGTAAGCGAGAGAGAGAGAGGGAGGCGGGGTGCGAGAGAGAGAGAGATGGAGGCGGGAGTAAGCGAGGATAGAGAGAGATGGAGACGGGGTAAGCGAGGAGAGAGAGAGAGATGGAGGCGGGGTAGCGAGGAGAAAGAGAGAGATGGAGACGGGGTAAGCGAGAGAGAGAGATGGAGCGGGGGTAAGCGAGGAGAGAGAGAGGCGGAGACGGAGTAAGGAGAGGAGAGAGAGAGATGGAGACGGGGTAAGCGAGGAGAAAGAGAGAGATGGAGGCGGGGTAAGCGAGGAGAAAGAGAGAGATGGAGGACAGGGTAAGCGAGGAGAAAGAGAGAGATGGAGGCAGGGTAAGCGAGGAGAGAGAGAGAGATGGAGACGGGGTAGCGAGGAGAAAGAGAGAGATGGAGACGGGGTAAGCGAGAGAGAGAGATGGAGACAGGGTAAGCGAGGAGAGAGAGATGGAGACAGGGTAAGCGAGGAAAGAGAGATGGAGACAGGGTAAGTGAGGAAGAGAGATGGAGACAAGGTAAGCGAGGAAAGAGAGAGAGATGGAGGCAGGGTAAGTGAGGAGAGAGAGAGAGAGATGGAGCGGGCTAAGGGGGGGTAAGAGTAAGGAGGGAGAGAGCGGAGTAGGAGGGAGAGAGAGAGAGATGGAGACAGGGTAAGCGAGGAGAGAGAGATGGAGACCAGGGGTAAGCGAGGAGAGAGAGAGATGGAGACGGGGTAAGCGAGGAGAGAGAGAGATGGAGACGGGGTAGCGAGGAGAGAGAGAGATGGAGACGGGGTAAGCGAGGAGAAGAGAGAGATGGAGACGGGGTAGCGAGGAGAGAGAGAGAGATGGAGACGGGGTAAGCGAGGAGAGAGAGATGGAGACAGGATAAGTGAGGAGAGAGAGAGTAGTGGAGGCGGGGTAGCGAGGAGAGAGAGATATGGAGGCAGGGTAAGCGAGGAGAGAGAGATGAATGGAGACGGGGTAAGCGAGGAGAGAGAGATGAATGGAGACAGGGTAGCGAGGAGAGAGAGATGGATGGAGGCGGGGTAGCGAGGAGAGAGAGATGGAGGCAGGGTAGCGAGGAGAGAGAAATGGAGACAGGGTAAGCGAGGAGAGAGAGATGGAGACAGGGTAAGTGAGGAAGAGAGATGGAGACAGGGTAAGTGAGGAAAGAGAGAGAGATGGAGCCAGGGTAAGTGAGGAGAGAGAGAGAGAGAGATGGAGGCGGGGTAAGTGAGAGAGAGAGAGTAGTGGAGGCGGGGTAGCGAGGAGAGAGAGATATGGAGGCGGGGTAAGCGAGGAGAGAGAGATGAATGGAGGCAGGGTAAGCGAGAGAGAGAGATGAATGGAGACGGGGTAAGCGAGGAGAGAGAGATGGATGGAGACGGGGTAGCGAGGAGAGAGAGACGGAGGCAGAGTAAGGAGGAGAGAGAGAGATGGAGCCGGGGTAAGTGAGGAGAGAGAGAGACATGGAGCCAGGGAAGTGAGGAGAGAGAGAGATGGAGACGGGTAAGTGAGGAGAGAGAGAGATGGAGGCGGGGTAAGTGAGGAGAGAGAGAGATGGAGGCAGGGTAAGTGAGGAGAGAGAGAGATGGAGGCGGGGTAAGTGAGAGAGAGAGCGAGATGGAGACAGGGTAAGTGAGGAGAGAGAGAGAGATGGAGGCAGGGTAAGTGAGGAGAGAGACAGAGAGATGGAGACAGGGTAAGTGAGGAGAGAGAGAGAGATGGAGGCAGGGTAAGCGAGGAGAGAGAGACGGAGGCAGGGTAAGCGAGGAGAGAGGGGAGGCAGGGTAAGCGAGGAGAGAGAGAGAGGAGGGTAAGCGAGGAGAGAGAGAGAGAGATGGACACGAGGTAAGCGAGGAGAGAGAGAGATGGAGACAGGGTAAGTGAGGAGAGAGAGAGAGATGGAGACGGGGTAAGTGAGAGAGAGAGAGATGGAGGCGGGGTAAGTGAGAGAGAGAGAGAGATGGAGACAGGGTAAGTGAGGAGAGAGAGAGATATGGAGACGGGGTAAGCGAGAGAGAGAGAGATGGAGGCAGGGTAAGCGAGGAGAGAGAGATATGGAGACGGGGTAAGCGAGGAGAGAGAGATGGAGCAGGGTAAGCGAGGAGAGAGAGATATGGAGACAGGGTAAGCGAGGAGAGAGAGAGAGATGGAGACAGGGTAAGTGAGGAGAGAGAGAGATATGGAGGCAGGGTAAGTGAGAGAGAGAGAGAGATGGAGACAGGGTAAGTGAGGAGAGAGAGAGAGATGGAGGCAGGGTAGCGAGAGAGAGAGAGAGATGGAGACAGGGTAAGTGAGGAGAGAGAGAGATGTCGAGACAGGGTAAGCGAGGAGAGAGAGAGAGAGTAGTGGAGGCAGGGTAAGCGAGGAGAAAGAGAGAGATGGAGGCAGGGGTAGCGAGGAGAAAGAGAGAGATGGAGGCGGGGTAAGCGAGGAGAGAGAGAGATGGAGACAGGGATAAGTGAGGAGAGAGAGAGTAGTGGAGGCGGGGTAAGCGAGGAGAGAGAGATATGGAGGCAGGGTAAGCGAGGAGAGAGATGAATGGAGGCGGGGTAAGCGAGGAGAGAGAGATGGATGGAGACAGGGTAAAGCGAGGAGAGAGATGGAGACAGGGTAAGCGAGAGAGAGAGATGGAGACAGGGTAAGTGAGGAAAGAGAGATGGAGACAGGGTAGCGAGGAAAGAGAGATGGAGACAGGGTAAGCGAGGAAAGAGAGATGGAGACAGGGTAAGTGAGGAAAGAGAGATGGAGACAGGGTAAGCGAGGAAAGAGAGAGAGATGGAGACAGGGTAAGCAAGGAGAGAGAGATGGAGATGGGGTAAGCGAGGAGAGAGAGAGAGATGGAGGCAGGGGTAAGCGAGGAGAGAGAGATGGAGACGGGGTAAGTGAGGAGAGAGAGAGAGATGGAGACAGGGTAAGTGAGGAGAGAGAGAGCGAGAGAGAAGGAGACGGGGTAGCGAGAGAGAGAGGCGGAGGCAGGGTAAGCGAGGAGAGAGAGAGATGGAGACAGGGTAAGCGAGGATAGAGAGAGATGGAGAGCGGGGTAAGCGAGGAGAGAGAGAGAGATGGAGGCAGGGTAAGCGAGGAGAAAGAGAGAGATGGAGGCGGGGTAAGCGAGAGAGAGATGGAGACGGGGTAAGCGAGAGAGAGAGAGCGGAGTAAGGAGGAGAGAGAGAGATGGAGGCGGGGTAGCGAGGAGAAAGAGAGAGATGGAGACGGGGTAAGCGAGGAGAAAGAGAGAGATGGAGACGGGGTAGCGAGGAGAAGAGAGAGAGATGGAGGCGGGGTAAGCGAGGAGAGAGAGAGATGGAGACAGGGTAAGTGAGGAGAGAGAGAGATATGGAGGCGGGGTAAGTGAGGAGAGAGAGAGAGATGGAGACAGGGTAAGTGAGAGAGAGAGATGTGGAGGCGGGGTAAGCGAGGAGAGAGAGATGGAGACAGGGTAAGTGAGGAGAGAGAGAGATGAGAGAGAGAGTAGTGGAGGCCGAGAGAGAGAGAGATGGAGACAGGGTAAGCGAGGAGAAAGAGAGAGATGGAACGGGTAGCGAGAGAGAGAGATGGAGGCGGGATAAGTGAGGAGAGAGAGAGTAGATGGAGACAGGGAGCGAGGAGAGAGAGATATGGAGGGAGGAGAGAGAGATGGAGGCGGGGGTAAGCGAGGAGAGAGATGGAGCCAGGGTAGCGAGGAGAGAGAGATGGAGACAGGGTAAGCGAGGAGAGAGATGGAGACAGGGTAAGTGAGGAAGAGATAGAGATGGAGACAGGGTAAGCGAGGAAAGAGAGATGGAGACAGGGTAAGTGAGGAAGAGAGATGGAGACAGGGTAGCGAGGAGAGAGATGGAGACAGGGTAAGCAAGGAGAGAGAGATGGAGATGGGAGTAAGCGAGGAGAGAGAGAGAGATGGAGGCAGAGAGAGATGGAGACGAGAGAGAGATGGAGGCAGGGTAGCGAGGAGAGAGAGAGATGGAGGCAGGGTAGAGATGGAGGCAGGGTAAGCGAGGAGAGAGATGGAGAGCGGGGTAAGCGAGGAGAAAGAGAGAGATGGAGACGGGGTAAGCGAGGAAAGAGAGAGATGGAGGCAGGGTAAGCGAGGAGAGAGAGAGAGATGGAGGCGGGTAAGCGAGGAGAAAGAGAGAGATGGAGGCAGGGTAAGCGAGGAGAGAGATGGAGAGGAGAGAGAGATGGAGACAGGATAAGTGTAAGTGAGGAGAGAGAGAGATGGAGACAGGGTAAGTGAGGAGAGAGAGAGAGAGAGAAGGAGAGACGGGAGAGAGAGAGATGGAGACGGGGTAAGCGAGGATAGAGAGAGATGGAGACGGGGTAAGCGAGAGAGAGAGAGAGATGGAGACGGGGTAAGCGAGGAGAAAGAGAGAGATGGAGACGGGGTAAGCGAGGAGAGAGAGAGATGGAGACGGGGTAGCGAGGAGAGAGAGATGGAGACGGAGTAAGGAGGGAGAGAGAGAGATGGAGACGGGGTAAGCGAGGAGAGAGAGAGAGATGGAGACGGGGTGAGAAAGAGAGAGATGGAGACGGGGTAAGCGAGGAGAGAGAGAGAGATGGAGACGGGGTAAGCGAGGAGAGAGAGAGATGGAGACGGGGTAAGCGAGGAGAGAGAGATGGAGACGGGGTAAGTAGCGAGGAGAGAGAGATGGAGACAGGGTAAAGCGAGGAGAGAGATGGAGACAGGGTAAGCGAGGAAAGAGAGATGGAGACAGGGTAAGTGAGGAAAGAGAGATGGAGACAAGGTAGAGAGAGAGATGGAGACGAGGAGAGAGACGGAGACGGAGTAAGGAGGGAGAGAGAGAGATGGAGACGGGGTAAGCGAGGAGAAAGAGAGAGATGGAGACGGGGTAAGCGAGGAGAAAGAGAGAGATGGAGACGGGGTAAGCGAGGAGAAAGAGAGAGATGGAGACGGGGTAAGCGAGAGAGAGAGAGATGGAGACGGGGTAAGCGAGGAGAAGAGAGAGATGGAGACGGGGTAAGCGAGGAGAGAGAGAGAGATGGAGACGGGGTAAGCGAGGAGAGAGAGAGATGGAGACAGGATAAGTGAGGAGAGAGAGAGTAGTGGAGACGGGGTAAGCGAGAGAGAGAGATATGGAGGCGGGGTAAAGCGAGGAGAGAGAGATGAATGGAGACGGGTAAGCGAGGAGAGAGAGATGAATGGAGACGGGTAAGCGAGGAGAGAGAGATGGATGGAGACGGGGTAAGCGAGAGAGAGAGATGGAGACGGGAGCGAGGAGAGAGAAATGGAGACAGGGTAAGCGAGGAGAGAGATGGGAGACAGGGTAAGTGAGGAAAGAGAGATGGAGACAGGGTAAGTGAGGAAAGAGAGAGAGATGGAGCCGGGGTAAGTGAGGAGAGAGAGAGAGAGAGAGAGAGATGGAGACGGGGTAAGTGAGGAGAGAGAGAGAGTAGTGGAGACGGGGTAAGCGAGGAGAGAGAGATATGGAGACGGGGTAAGCGAGGAGAGAGAGATGAATGGAGACGGGGTAAGCGAGGAGAGAGAGATGAATGGAGACGGGGTAAGCGAGGAGAGAGAGATGGATGGAGACGGGGTAAGCGAGGAGAGAGAGACGGAGACGGAGTAAGGAGGGAGAGAGAGAGATGGAGACGGGGTAAGTGAGGAGAGAGAGAGACATGGAGCCAGGGGAAGTGAGGAGAGAGAGAGATGGAGACGGGTAAGTGAGGAGAGAGAGAGATGGAGACGGGGTAAGTGAGGAGAGAGAGAGATGGAGACGGGGTAAGTGAGGAGAGAGAGAGATGGAGACGGGGTAAGTGAGGAGAGAGAGCGAGATGGAGACGGGGTAAGTGAGAGAGAGAGAGAGAGATGGAGACGGGGTAAGTGAGGAGAGAGACAGAGAGATGGAGACAGGGTAAGTGAGGAGAGAGAGAGAGAGAGATGGAGACGGGGTAAGCGAGGAGAGAGAGACGGAGACGGGGTAAGCGAGGAGAGAGAGACTGAGACGGGGTAAGCGAGGAGAGAGAGACGGAGACGGGGTAAGCGAGGAGAGAGAGAGAGAGATGGACACGAGGTAAGCGAGGAGAGAGAGAGAGATGGAGACAGGGTAAGTGAGGAGAGAGAGAGATGGAGACGGGGTAAGTGAGGAGAGAGAGAGAGATGGAGACGGGGTAAGTGAGGAGAGAGAGAGAGATGGAGACAGGGTAAGTGAGGAGAGAGAGAGAGATATGGAGACGGGGTAAGCGAGGAGAGAGAGAGATGGAGACGGGGTAAGCGAGGAGAGAGAGAGATATGGAGACGGGGTAAGCGAGGAGAGAGAGAGATGGAGCCGGGGTAAGCGAGGAGAGAGAGAGATATGGAGACAGGGTAAGCGAGGAGAGAGAGAGAGATGGAGACAGGGTAAGTGAGGAGAGAGAGAGATATGGAGACGGGGTAAGTGAGGAGAGAGAGAGAGATGGAGACAGGGTAAGTGAGGAGAGAGAGAGATATGGAGACGGGGTAAGCGAGGAGAGAGAGAGAGATGGAGACAGGGTAAGTGAGGAGAGAGAGAGATATCGAGACGGGGTAAGCGAGGAGAGAGAGAGAGAGTAGTGGAGACGGGGTAAGCGAGGAGAAAGAGAGAGATGGAGACGGGGTAAGCGAGGAGAAAGAGAGAGATGGAGACGGGGTAAGCGAGGAGAGAGAGAGATGGAGACGGGATAAGTGAGGAGAGAGAGAGTAGTGGAGGCAGGGTAGCGAGAGAGAGAGATATGGAGGCGGGGTAAGCGAGGAGAGAGAGATGAATGGAGGCGGGGTAAGCGAGAGAGAGAGATGGATGGAGACGGGGTAAGCGAGAGAGAGAGATGGAGACAGGGTAAGCGAGGAGAGAGAGATGGAGACAGGGTAAGTGAGGAAGAGAGATGGAGACAGGGTAGATGGAGACAGGGTAAGTGAGGAAAGAGAGATGGAGACAGGGTAAGTGAGGAAAGAGAGATGGAGACAGGGTAAGCGAGGAAAGAGAGAGAGATGGAGACGGGGTAAGCAAGGAGAGAGAGATGGAGATGGGGTAAGCGAGGAGAGAGAGAGAGATGGAGACAGGGTAGCGAGGAGAGAGAGATGGAGACGGGGTAAGTGAGAGAGAGAGAGAGATGGAGACAGGGTAAGTGAGGAGAGAGAGAGAAGGAGACGGGTAAGCGAGGAGAGAGAGGCGGAGGAGAGAGAGAGAGATGGAGACGGGTAAGCGAGGATAGAGAGAGATGGAGACGGGGTAAGCGAGGAGAGAGAGAGAGATGGAGACGGGGTAAGCGAGGAGAAAGAGAGAGATGGAGACGGGGTAAGCGAGGAGAGAGAGATGGAGACGGGGTAAGCGAGGAGAGAGAGAGAGATGGAGACGGGGTAAGCGAGGAGAAAGAGAGAGATGGAGACGGGGTAAGCGAGGAGAAAGAGAGAGATGGAGACAGGGTAAGCGAGGAGAAAGAGAGAGATGGAGGCAGGGTGAGAGAGAGAGATGGAGACAGGGTAAGTGAGGAGAGAGAGAGATATGGAGACGGGGTAAGTGAGGAGAGAGAGAGAGATGGAGACAGGGTAAGTGAGGAGAGAGAGAGATATGGAGACGGGGTAAGCGAGGAGAGAGAGAGAGATGGAGACAGGGTAAGTGAGGAGAGAGAGAGATATCTAGAGGGTAAGAGAGAGAGAGAGAGTAGTGGAGACAGGGTAAGCGAGGAGAAAGAGAGAGATGGAGACGGGGTAAGCGAGGAAAGAGAGAGATGGAGACAGGGGTAAGCGAGGAGAGAGAGAGATGGAGACGGGATAAGTGAGGAGAGAGAGAGAGTAGTGGAGACGGGGTAAGCGAGGAGAGAGAGATATGGAGACGGGGTAAGCGAGGAGAGAGAGATGAATGGAGACGGGGTAAGCGAGAGAGAGAGATGGATGGAGACGGGGTAAGCGAGAGAGAGATGGAGACAGGGTAAGCGAGGAGAGAGATGGAGACAGGAGTAAGTGAGGAAAGAGAGATGGAGACAGGGTAAGCGAGGAAAGAGAGATGGAGACAGGGTAAGCGAGGAAAGAGAGATGGAGACAGGGTAAGTGAGGAAAGAGAGATGGAGACAGGGTAAGCGAGGAAAGAGAGAGAGATGGAGACGGGGTAAGCAAGGAGAGAGAGATGGAGATGGGGTAAGCGAGGAGAGAGAGAGAGAGATGGAGACGGGGTAAGCGAGGAGAGAGAGATGGAGACGGGGTAAGTGAGGAGAGAGAGAGAGAGATGGAGACAGGGTAAGTGAGGAGAGAGAGCGAGAGAGAAGGAGACGGGGTAAGCGAGGAGAGAGAGACGGAGACGGGGTAAGCGAGGAGAGAGAGAGATGGAGACGGGGTAAGCGAGGATAGAGAGAGATGGAGACGGGGTAAGCGAGGAGAGAGAGAGAGATGGAGACGGGGTAAGCGAGGAGAAAGAGAGAGATGGAGACGGGGTAAGCGAGGAGAGAGAGATGGAGACGGGGTAAGCGAGGAGAGAGAGACGGAGACGGAGTAAGGAGGGAGAGAGAGAGATGGAGACGGGGTAAGCGAGGAGAAAGAGAGAGATGGAGACGGGGTAAGCGAGGAGAAAGAGAGAGATGGAGACGGGGTAAGGAGAAAGAGAGAGATGGAGACGGGGTAAGCGAGGAGAGAGAGAGAGATGGAGACGGGGTAAGCGAGGAGAAAGAGAGAGATGGAGACGGGGTAAGCGAGGAGAGAGAGAGAGATGGAGACGGGGTAAGCGAGGAGAGAGAGAGATGGAGACAGGATAAGTGAGGAGAGAGAGAGAGTAGTGGAGGCGGGGTAAGCGAGGAGAGAGATATGGAGACGGGGTAAGCGAGGAGAGAGAGATGAATGGAGACGGGGTAAGCGAGGAGAGAGAGATGAATGGAGACGGGGTAAGCGAGGAGAGAGAGATGGATGGAGACGGGGTAAGCGAGGAGAGAGAGATGGAGACGGGGGTAAGCGAGGAGAGAGAAATGGAGACAGGGTAAGCGAGGAGAGAGAGATGGAGACAGGGTAAGTGAGGAAAGAGAGATGGAGACAGGGTAAGCGAGGAAAGAGAGATGGAGACAGGGTAAGTGAGGAAAGAGAGAGAGATGGAGCCGGGGTAAGTGAGGAGAGAGAGAGAGAGAGAGAGAGATGGAGACGGGGTAAGTGAGGAGAGAGAGAGAGTAGTGGAGACGGGGTAAGCGAGGAGAGAGAGATATGGAGACGGGGTAAGCGAGGAGAGAGAGATGAATGGAGACGGGGTAAGCGAGGAGAGAGAGATGAATGGAGGCAGGGTAAGCGAGAGAGAGAGATGGATGGAGGCAGGGTAAGCGAGGAGAGAGAGACGGAGGCAGAGTAAGGAGGAGAGAGAGAGATGGAGACGGGTAAGTGAGGAGAGAGAGACATGGAGCCAGGGGAAGTGAGGAGAGAGAGAGATGGAGACGGGGTAAGTGAGGAGAGAGAGAGATGGAGACGGGGTAAGTGAGGAGAGAGAGAGATGGAGACGGGGTAAGTGAGGAGAGAGAGAGAGATGGAGACGGGGTAAGTGAGGAGAGAGAGAGAGATGGAGACGGGGTAAGTGAGGAGAGAGAGAGAGAGATGGAGACGGGGTAAGTGAGGAGAGAGAGAGAGATGGAGACGGGGTAAGCGAGGAGAGAGAGATATGGAGACGCGAGGAGAGAGAGATGAATGGAGACGGGGTGAGAGAGATGGATGGAGACAGGAGAGAGAGAGATGGAGACGGGGTAAGTGAGAGAGAGAGAGACATGGAGCCAGGGAAGTGAGGAGAGAGAGAGATGGAGACTGGGGTAAGTGAGGGAGAGAGATGGAGACAGGGTAAGTGAGGAGAGAGAGAGATGGAGACGGGGTAAGTGAGGAGAGAGAGAGAGATGGAGACGGGGTAAGTGAGGAGAGAGAGCGAGATGGAGACGGGGTAAGTGAGGAGAGAGAGAGAGAGATGGAGACGGGGTAAGTGAGGAGAGAGACAGAGAGATGGAGACAGGGTAAGTGAGGAGAGAGAGAGAGAGAGATGGAGACGGGGTAAGCGAGGAGAGAGAGACGGAGACGGGGTAAGCGAGGAGAGAGAGACGGAGACGGGGTAAGCGAGGAGAGAGAGACGGAGACGGGGTAAGCGAGGAGAGAGAGAGAGAGATGGACACGAGGTAAGCGAGGAGAGAGAGAGAGATGGAGACGGGGTAAGCGAGGAGAGAGAGATATGGAGACGGGGGAAGCGAGGAGAGAGAGAGATGGAGACAGGGTAAGTGAGGAGAGAGAGAGATGGAGACGGGGTAAGTGAGGAGAGAGAGAGAGATGGAGACGGGGTAAGTGAGGAGAGAGAGAGAGAGATGGAGACAGGGTAAGTGAGGAGAGAGAGATATGGAGGCGGGGTAGCGAGGAGAGAGAGAGATGGAGACGGGTAAGCGAGGAGAGAGAGAGATATGGAGACGGGGGTAAAGCGAGGAGAGAGAGAGATGGAGCCGGGTAGCGAGAGAGAGAGAGATATGGAGACAGGGTAAGCGAGGAGAGAGAGAGAGATGGAGACAGGGTAAGTGAGGAGAGAGAGAGATGGAGGCGGGGTAAGTGAGAGAGAGAGAGATGGAGACAGGGTAAGTGAGGAGAGAGAGAGATATGGAGGCGGGGTAGCGAGGAGAGAGAGATGGAGACAGGGTAAGTGAGGAGAGAGAGATGTCGAGGCGGGGTAAGCGAGGAGAGAGAGAGAGAGTAGTGGAGACAGGGGGTAGCGAGGAGAAAGAGAGAGATAGAGACGGGGTAAGCGAGGAGAAAGAGAGAGATGGAGGCGGGGTAAGCGAGGAGAAAGAGAGAGATGGAGGCGGGGTAGCGAGGAGAGAGAGAGATGGAGACGGGATAAGTGAGGAGAGAGAGAGTAGTGGAGACGGGGTAAGCGAGGAGAGAGAGATATGGAGGCGGGGTAGCGAGGAGAGAGATGAATGGAGACGGGGTAAGCGGAGAGAGAGATGAATGGAGACGGGGTAAGCGAGGAGAGAGAGATGGATGGAGACGGGGTGCGAGGAGAGAGAGATGGAGACAGGGTAAGCGAGAGAGAGAGATGGAGACAGGGTAAGTGAGGAAAGAGAGATGGAGACAGGGTAAGCGAGGAAAGAGAGATGGAGACAGGGTAAGTGAGGAAAGAGAGATGGAGACAGGGTGCGAGGAAAGAGAGAGAGATGGAGACTGGGTAAGCAAGGAGAGAGAGATGGAGATGGGGTAGCGAGGAGAGAGAGATGGAGACAGGGTAAGCGAGGGAGAGAGATGGAGACGGGGTAAGTGAGAGAGAGAGAGAGATGGAGACAGGGTAAGCGAGGAGAGAGAGAGATGGAGACGGGGTAGCGAGGAGAGAGAGAGATGGAGACGGGGTAGCGAGGAGAGAGAGATGGAGACGGGGTAAGCGAGGAGAGAGAGAGAGATGGAGACGGGGTAGCGAGGAGAAAGAGAGAGATGGAGACGGGGTAAGCGAGGAGAGAGAGATGGAGACGGGGTAGCGAGGAGAGAGAGAGAGATGGAGACGGGAGTAAGCGAGGAGAAAGAGAGAGATGGAGCGGGGTAAGCGAGGAGAAAGAGAGAGATGGAGAGGGGTAAGCGAGGAGAGAGAGAGAGATGGAGACGGGGTAAGCGAGGAGAGAGAGAGATGGAGGCGGGATAAGTGAGGAGAGAGAGAGTAGTGGAGGCAGGGGTAAGCGAGGAGAGAGAGATATGGAGGCGGGGTAGCGAGGAGAGAGATGAATGGAGGCGGGGTAGCGAGAGAGAGAGATGAATGGAGACGGGGTAAGCGAGGAGAGAGAGATGGATGGAGACGGGGTAAGCGAGGAGAGAGAGATGGAGACTGGGTAAGCGAGGAGAGAGAAATGGAGACAGGGTAAGCGAGGAGAGAGAGATGGAGACAGGGTAAGTGAGGAAAGAGAGATGGAGACAGGGTAGCGAGGAAGAGAGATGGAGACAGGGTAAGTGAGGAAAGAGAGATGGAGACAGGGTAGCGAGGAGAGAGAGAGATGGAGGCAGGGTAAGCGAGGAGAGAGAGGCGGAGCGGAGTAAGGAGGAGAGAGAGATGGAGACAGGGGTAAGCGAGGGAAAGAGAGAGATGGAGACGGGGTAAAGCGAGGAGAAGAGAGAGATGGAGGCGGGGTAGCGAGGAGAAAGAGAGAGATGGAGAGAGCGGTTTAAGCGAGGAGAGAGAGAGATGGAGCGGGGTAAGCGAGGAGAGAGAGAGATGGAGGCGGGGTAAGCGAGGAGAGAGAGAGAGATGGAGACGGGATAAGTGAGGAGAGAGAGAGAGAGTGGACGGGGTAAGCGAGGAGAGAGAGAGATGGAGACAGGGGTAAGCGAGGAGAGAGATGAATGGAGACAGGGTAAGCGAGGAGAGAGAGATGAATGGAGGCAGGGTAAGCGAGGAGAGAGAGATGAATGGAGACGGGGTAAGCGAGGAGAGAGAGATGGAGACAGGGGTAAGCGAGAGAGAGAGATGGAGACAGGGTAAGCGAGAGAGAGATGGAGACAGGGTAAGCGAGAAAGAGAGATGGAGACAGGGTAAGTGAGGAAGAGATGGAGACAGGGTAAGCGAGGAAAGAGAGAGAGATGGAGACAGGGTAAGTGAGAGAGAGAGAGATGGAGGCAGGGTAAGTGAGAGAGAGAGAGATGGAGACGGGGTAAGTGAGAGAGAGAGATGGAGACGGCGGTGAGGAGAGAGAGAGAGATGGAGGCGGGAGTAAGCGAGGAGAGAGAGAGATGGAGACGGGGTAAGCGAGGAGAGAGAGAGAGATGGAGACGGGGTAAGCGAGGAGAAAGAGAGAGATGGAGACAGGGTAAGAGAGAGAGAGATGGAGAGGGTAAGCGAGAGAGAGAGATGGAGCGGGGGTAAGCGAGGAGAGAGAGAGAGAGATGGAGGCAGGGGTAAGCGAGGAGAGAGAGAGATGGAGGCGGGGTAAGCGAGGAGAGAGAGAGAGATGGAGACGGGGTAAGCGAGAGAGAGAGAGAGAGATGGAGAGGGTAAGCGAGGAGAGAGATGGAGGAGGGAGGAGGAGAGAGATGGAGACGGGGTAAGCGAGGAGAGAGATGGAGAGGGGTAAGTGAGGAGAGAGAGAGATGGAGGCAGAGTGCGAGGAGAGAGAGAGAGAGAGAGATGGAGACAGGGTAAGGGAGGAGAGAGAGAGAGAGAGAGAGAGAGAGATGGAGACGGGGTAAGCGAGGAGAGAGAGAGATGGAGAGCGGGTAAGTGAGGAGAGAGAGAGAGACATGGAGCCGGGGAAGTGAGGAAAGAGAGAGATGGAGATGGAGTAAGTGAGGAGAGAGAGAGAGATGGAGACAGGGTAAGTGAGAGAGAGAGATGGAGACGGGGTAAGCGAGAGAGAGAGAGAGATGGAGACGGGGTAAGCGAGGAGAGAGAGAGAGAGAGATGGAGACGGGGTAAGCGAGGAGAGAGAGAGAGAGAGAGAGAGGAAGTAGAGAGAGAGAGAGAGAGATGGAGGCAGGGTAAGTGAGGAGAGAGAGAGAGAGAGAGATGGAGTAAGTGAGGAAAGAGAGAGAGAGAGAGAGAGAGAGATGGAGAAGGGGTAAGCGAGGAGAGAGAGAGAGATGGAGACGGGGTAGCGAGGAGAGAGAGAGAGAGAGAGAGAGAGATGGAGGCGGGGTGCGAGGAGAGAGAGAGAGAGAGAGAGAGAGAGAGAGAGAGAGAGAGATGGAGCGGGTAAGCGAGAGAGAGATGGAGATGGGGAGCGAGGAGAGAGAGAGAGAGAGAGATGGAGGTAGCGAGGAGAGAGAGAGAGAGAGAGAGAGAGAGATGGAGGAGGAGAGAGAGAGAGAGAGAGAGATGGAGGCGGGGTAGCGAGAGAGAGAGAGAGAGATGGAGATGGGGTAAGCGAGGAGAGAGAGAGAGAGAGAGATGGAGGGGTAAGCGAGGAGAGAGAGAGAGAGAGAGAGAGATGGAGACGGAGTGCGAGGGAGAGAGAGAGAGATGGAGGCAGGGTAAGCGAGAGAGAGAGAGAGATGGAGGCGGGGTAAGCGAGGAGAGAGAGAGAGAGAGATGGAGAGGGTAAGCGAGGAGAGAGAGAGAGAGAGAGATGGAGACGGGGTAAGCGAGGAGAGAGAGAGAGAGAGAGAGAGAGAGATGGAGACGGGGTAAGCTAGGAGAGAGAGAGAGAGAGAGATGGAGACGGGGTAAGCGAGGAGAGAGAGAGAGAGAGAGAGATGGAGACGGGGTAAGCGAGGAGAGAGAGAGAGAGAGATGGAGACGGGGTAAGCGAGAGAGAGAGAGAGAGATGGAGACAGGGTAGGGAGAGAGAGAGAGAGAGAGAGATGGAGACGGGGTAAGCGAGAGAGAGAGAGAGATGGAGGCAGGGTAAGCGAGAGAGAGAGAGAGATGGAGAGGGTAAGCGAGGAGAGAGAGAGAGATGGAGAAGGGAGTAGCGAGGAGAGAGAGAGATGGAGGCAGGGGTAGCGAGGAGAGAGAAAGAGAGAGAGAGATGAGGACAGGGTAAGTGAGGAGAAAGAGAGAGATGGAGACAGGGTAAGTGAAAAGAGAGAGAGAGAGAGAGAGAGAGATGGAGACGGGGTATGCGAGGAGAGAGAGAGAGAGAGAGAGAGAGAGAGAGAGAGAGAGAGGGTAAGCGAGAGAGAGAGAGAGAGATGGAGACGGGGTAAGCGAGCAGAGAGAGAGATGGAGACGGGGTAAGCGAGGAGAGAGAAAGAGATGGAGACGGGGTAAGCGAGGAGAGCGAAAGAGATGGAGACGGGGTAAGCGAGGAGAGAGAAAGAGATGGAGACGGGGTAAGCGAGAGAGAGAAAGAGATGGAGAGAGCGAGAGAGAGAGAGAGAGAGAGAGAGAGAGAGATGAGGACAGGGTAAGTGAGGAGAGAGAGAGAGAGAGATGGAGACAGGGTAAGTGAGGAGAGAGAGAGAGAGATGGAGACGGGGTAAGTGAGGAGAGAGAGAGAGAGAGAGATGGAGACAGGGTAAGTGAGAGAGAGAGAGATGGAGACGGGGTAAGCGAGGAGAGAGAGAGAGAGAGAGACAGGGTAAGTGAGGAGAGAGAGAGAGAGAGAGATGGAGAGGGTAAGCGAGGAGAGAGAGAGAGAGATGGAGACGGGTAAGGAGAGAGAGAGAAAGATGGAACCACGAGGAGAGAGAGAGAGAGAGAGAGAGAGAGAGAGAGAGAGAGAGAGAGAGAGAGATGGAGACGGGGTAAGCGAGGAGAGAGAGAGAGAGATGGAGACGGGGTAAGCGAGGAGAGAGAGAGAGATGGAGACGGGGTAAGCGAGGAGAGAGAGAGAGAGATGGAGACGGGGTAAGCGAGGAGAGAGAGAGATGGAGACGGGGTAAGCGAGGAGAGAGAAAGAGATGGAGACGGGGTAAGCTAGGAGAGAGAAAGAGATGGAGACGGGGTTAGCGAGGAGAGAGAAAGAGATGGAGAGCGAGGAGAGAGAAAGAGATGGAGCAGGGTAAAGCGAGGAGAGAAAGAGATGGAGACGGGGTAAGCGAGGAGAGAGAAAGAGATGGAGACGGGGTAAGCGAGGAGAGAGAAAGAGATGGAGACGGGGTAAGCGAGGAGAGAGAGAGAGAGAGAGAAAGGGAGAGAGAGATGAGGACAGGGTAAGTGAGGAGAGAGAGAGAGAGAGAGAGAGATGGAGACAGGGTAAGTGAGAGAGAGAGAGAGAGAGATGGAGACGGGGTAAGTGAGGAGAGAGAGATTGAGATGGAGACAGGGTAAGTGAGGAGAGAGAGAGAGAGATGGAGATGGGGTAAGCGAGGAGAGAGAGAGAGAGAGACAGGGTAAGTGAGGAGAGAGAGAGAGAGAGAGAGAGATGGAGAAGGGTAAGTGAGGAGAGAGAGAGATGGAGACGGGGTAAGCGAGGAGAGAGAAAGATGGAGACACGGTAAGCGAGGAGAGAGAGAGAGAGAGAGAGAGATGGAGACAGGGTAAGTGAGGAGAGAGAGAGAGATGGAGACAGGGTAAGTGAGGAGAGAGAGCGAGAGAGAGAGAGAGAGAGAGAGACGGAGAAGGGTAAGTGAGGAGAGAGAACATTTGTGGGTGGAGTGAAAGTTAGTTTTTAATTGTGTGTGCGCTCGCTGATCAATGTCCCTTACTCTATTATTCCAAGAAAATCTTTAGCATTGAGAGAGAAAAAAAACAGCTGTTAACATAAAAAGTAGGCTACCAGTGGTGGAAAAAGTACCCAATTGTATTACTTGAGTAAAAATTAAGTTACTTTGTAAAATTATACTCGAGTAAAAGTCCAAAAGTATTTGGTTTAAAATATACTTAAGTATTAAAAGTCAAAATCATTTCATATTCCTTATATTAAGCAAACCAGACAGCAGCATTTTCTTGTTGTTTTTATTTTACGGATAGCCTTGGGCACACTCCAACACGCAGAAAAACATGTACAAATGAAGCATTTGTGTTTAGTCCGCCAGATCAGAGGCAGTAGTGGTGACCTCTTCACAAGTGTGTGAATTGGACCATTTTCCTGTCCTGCTATGCATTCAAAATGTAAGGAGTACATTTGGGTGTTAAGGAAGGTGTATGGAGTAAAAAGAACAATATTTTCTGAAGGAATTTAGTGAAGTAAAAGTAGTCCAAAATATAAATAGTAAAGTACAGATACCCCCCAAAAAACGACTTAAATAGTACTTTAAAGTATTTTACTTGAGTACTTTACACCACTGATGCCTACCAACATCACCCAGGTCCTACTGTCCGTTTTTAAGAAGCAAAACACTGCGTTTCAGCACGGTTGAAAGTGCCCGCACAAAACCAGCTCAGTTGCTTCCGCTTTGACACTGATCTAAGGTCGGTTTTGCGTTTTTCCTCTGAAAAGGACAGCCCGGGAAGCGGATACTATGAAAACCCTGCCAGAAATCCCTCCTCTTATCTAAGAAGATCGGGCGTTGAGGTCATCTACGGCTAGACCATTGGTTTAGATATGTGTCAATCTCACGAGTTGTCAATCCGCTTTCCATCAATGGATGAGAGACAGTAAACGCTATCTGCCAGCAATCGACCCTAAATAATATAATATTATAATCATAAACCAGTATCATAGAACTCAATATTGAACATTTAGTTTATAGTGTTTTCCTAGACTACATCTAATGACGCGAGAAACAGGTGTGAATCAATTGTCTTTGAAAAAAATCTAACATTCAAAGGTTAGCTTTGTGCTAAAGTATAGTAAATAAACCTGTTGGAACCTAATGTGATCCGCAACAAAAAAGGACATCATATTGAAGAAAAACTGAAATCCCCTTCCCGATACTGGGGACAATATTTTTTCGGGCTTGTGCATCAATTCTACCCAGAGCGGAGGAAATTTACGCATCATGACATGTCAGTCAAATTTCTATAATTTTGGGTTGATGGACTGGATGTTGAAATCACTTTCTATATCGATCCAAAAGAAAATCACAATATTCCCAAAGTTCTGCAGCTACATATAGCTTTGTTACACCCCACTCCACAGAATAACTAATTCGCCGTTTCTGAGTTGACCAAAGCAGAAGCGCGGGGGAAACTGCTACAGTTTATATTACAACACGCTTGGCATGATGCTTGGTGATGCCTGATAAGAGATGTAGGGGCTCTCAATCCAACAACCGGTCTAATATCCCTTCAGAAGTGGAAACACTTAGGCCTAATGAGACAGTCGCGGTCATAGATGTATTCCACCCAGCCCGTGTCAGACCCCGTAGGGTAGAAACTATGTGCGACCACGGGAAGGGGGATTAAGCTACTTCTCCTATTCGTAGCTGTATGTATCTCTACATTACATAAGAATTAAGCCTCTCAGTCACAAAAACGACGCATTTTGAATCATCTTTTTTAAAAGATGCCCTAAAATCAAGACGCCCTACGCCGGTGTTCGTAATAATAGGCTCGGTGTCTCTCTTACCCGTCAACAGACCTGCCCTTCTCCATCACCGGAAAGCCCAGCTCGTGTCCAAGTCCATTGGCGCGAGCTCCACGGTCCCAGCATTCTCTCGACCTCTCCTGCTGTCGGGCCACAAGCACGCGCAAACTCTCTCACCGCGGCGGGGACAATTAAAGGGACAGCGATGATTGGAGATGGAGATTACGCCATGAGTGTAGTGGATGGGACAAGCACAAAGGAGTGCCTGAAAACTAGTCGACTGGTGAGGCAGGAAATACTGCCACATTTGGTCATTGAGTTGTATATATATATGGTAGAACGTAGTAGGATATTATTGTTCATCCTTGCAAGAGATTTAGATAAACCAACAGACAAAAATCCACCCCAGACTACAAGAAGGTTCCACAATTTTTCCCTCTGACAGAGAAGTGAGTGTTGATTGACTGTGGTAGATACTGTAGAAGTGAGAGAAGGGGCCCACTAGTGGAGTTGAGAGGGATGGTGAGGTTGCCAAAGTGATACCTACTATCAACAGAAATAATACCAATCAACCTCACTGTCACATAATCATTCCCCTATATCTAGTTTACCAGTGTAGTGGACAGTGGCGGCTGGTGGGAGGAGCTATAGGACGACAGGCTCATTGTAATGGCTGGAATGGAAATCATGTGGTTTCCATGTTTGATACCGTTCCATTAATTTCAATCCAGCCATTACAATGAGCCTGTCGTCCTATAGCTCCTCCCACCAGCCTCAGTCAGACTATCCCACCGTGACATCAGCATAGGGCATCATCAGCGCAAACTATAATTTGTATTTTTTTGTAGTAAACTACTAGCCTGACGACTCACACTAAATTCTTTCGCTGCTCTGTCGTTTCCTACATACTTTAGTCTGAGACTGCCACAATTGAATAATTAACTGTATATATATATAGAGCTTTCTACCAACTGTGGTACTCAAAGAACTTCACATAGTAGGGGGTAAACTCACCTCATCCCCCACCAATGTCTGGGACCCACCTGGGTGATGCACGGTGACTCGCCACACATCTGCTATTAGGTGGAGAGTGATATATGCCAATTAGGAATGATTAGGTGGCAACGACAGAATGGGACCAGGTTGGGAATTTAGCCATGACACCGGGGTTAACACCCCTACTCTTACAATAAGTGCTATGGGATTTTTAAATGACCACAGAGAGTCAGGGCACCTGTTTAATTTCCTATCCGAAAGACGTCACCCTACACAGGGCAATGTCCCTTTCACTGCTCTGGGGCATTGGGATCTCCTTAGACCAGAGGGAAGAGTGCACCCTACTGGCCCTTCAACACCACTTCCAGCAGCACTTGTTCTCCCATCAAGGGACCGACCAGGACCAACTCTGCTTATCTTCAGAGGCAAGCCAGTAGTGGTATGTAGGGTGGGATGCTGCTAACTAATAAAGCCTGGCTAACAGGACACAGCTGTGCTGCCATTTGGGAGTTTCCTATTCTAACTTCCTTCAGAAACAGATAGTCTTGTGGCAAAAAAAGAACACTTTATTCACCTGTGGACAAACAGAAAAAAACCATCAATCTCAGTTCCCGTTTATATGGAAGTGAAGAACAGAGTGATGAGGAGGAATTTACATTTAGTGGAAGTTGTAGTGTGGGCTGGATGACAACATTGCTCTTGATATGGTGGTAAACTTCTGCATGGAATGAGTATTAATACACAATAATGACTTTGTTCCCTCTCTGTAATATGTGTGTGGCCTTTAATGTTGAAATCAGTTAAATACTGATCAAAATGAACACATAACTAAATGCATGTATTTGTTTCTGAAAATGTTCTTCAAACTGCAACAACAAGTAAAACCAACCCAAAACAAGCAACTATCTTTGAAGGATCACACTAATCCTGTAAATTCACTGTAGACAATTTTTTTTTAAACAATTCACGTATTCACCTTTATTTTATAATATCATCTGATAGCCACAAAGAAAAAATAGAGTTCAATTCAGAAAATGTTGTGAGTGAATTGCCCTCCTCTTGACAGTGTAAAGCACTTGAAACCACTCCACTATTAGTATACCTGGGTCATTCCAAGAATAGAGTGCCATGTTTCTAAACTTGTTAAAACATTTCTAGCGTATCTATTTATGGGTAACAGGTTTGATGTGTTATGATGGACACAAAATTAAGAACTATTAGATGTTCAATGTTTCTTGTTAAAACATTTTTTTAAAGGAATAGTTTTACCATATTAAAATGAGAGTTCAGTTCACATGACCTTACACCTGAGGGACAAATGTAAATGAATCTCCAATCACATTAAATAAATGATAATCTTCCGAAATGTCTACCAAAGCAACACATTACCTAGGGCTTTACAATGATGGTGAAAACTTGGGCACATTTTGGGGTAAAGTGGGTGAAAATATTCGTAGAAGTCCGACAAACATAACATGGGACATGCCAAAATGGGGATTTTCAGAGAAAACAACACATTTATTTGAATGAAAACACACTACTATTGGAATTTCTAACATGGTTTAGTGTAGTTATAGATGTACTGTATGTTATCCAACTCTTAAATTGAGTATTCTATCAACATTTACAGACAATGTCACAAGGACATAAAAGGCACTCTATTTGTGGATCGACCCACCTATATGAAGCTCTCGTTGACGTTGCTGTCATAGGAGCGGATGTTGTCGGAGGCCAGTGCTGTCTTCATGTGGTTCCAGAACAGTGGCTGGGCCTGAGGGTTCCTGGGCCAGGACAGAACAGACTTCCTGCAGAGCCTCTTCCTCAGCTGCAGGTACTTCAGCTTGGGAAACACCTTGTCCAGCAGAACCAACACCGCCACGTCCACCTGCAGATAAGATAACAGATAAGATAGTACAGAGTGAGTGAGTGGTAGGGACGTTGCCTGTTGTTTTTTTTCTTCATTATGAAGATATTACTTGAATGTAGCCTACGTACAGTTGAGGTCAGTTAGGATCACCACTTTATTTTAAGAATGTGAAATGTCAGAATAATAGTAGAGAGAATAATTTATTTCAACTTTTATTTATTTCATCACATTCCCAGTGGGTCAGAAGTTTACATACACTTCATTAGTATTTGGTAGCATTGGCTTTAAATTGTTTAATTTGGGTCAAACATTTCAGGTAGCCTTCCACAAGCTTCCCACAATAAGTTGGGGGAATTTTGGCCCATTCCTCCTGACAGAGCTGGTGTAACTGAGTCAGGGTTGTAGGCCTCCTTGCTCGCACACGTTTTTTCAGTTCTGCCCACAGATTTTCTATAAGATTGATGTCATGGCTTTGTGATGGCCACTCCAATACCTTGACTTTGTTGTCCTTAAGCCATTTTTCCACAACTTTGGAAGTATGCTTGGGGTCATTGTCCATTTGGAAGACCCGTTTGCGACCAAGCTTTAACTTCCTGATTGATGTCTTGAGATGTTGCTTCAATATATCCACATAATTGTCCTTCCTCATGATGCCATCTATTTTGTGAAGCGCACCAATCCCTCTTGCAGCAAAGCACACCCACAACATAATGCTGCCACCCCCATGCTTCACGTTGGGATGGTGTTCTTTGGCTTGCAAGCCTCTCCCTTTTTACTCCAAACATAACGATGGTCATTATGGCCAAACAGTTCTTATTTTGTTTCATCAGACCAGAGGACATTTCTCCAAAAAGTACGATCTTTGTCCCCATGTGCAGTTGCAAACCGTAGTCTGGCTTTTGGAGCAATGGCTTCTTCCTTGCTGAGTGGCCTTTCAGGTTATGTGAATATAGGACTCGTTTTACTGTGGATATAGATACTTTTGTACCTGTTTCCTCCAGCATCTTCACAAGGTCCTTTGCTGTTGTTCTGGGATTGATTTGCACTTTTCGCACAAAAATACGTTTATCTCTAGGAGACAGAACGCGTCTCCTTCCTGAGCGGTATGACGGCCCCATGGTGTTTATACTTGCGTACTATTGTTTGTACAGATGAACGTGGTACCTTCAGGCGTTTGGAAATTGCTCACAAGGATGAACCAGACTTGAAGGTCTAAAAACAAATTCTGAGGTCTTGGCTGGTTTCTTTTGATTTTCCCATGATGCCAAGCAAAGAGGCACTGAGTTTGAAGGTAGGCCTTGAAATACATCCACAGGTACACCTCCAATTGACTCAAATGATGTCAATTAGCCTATCAGAATCTTCTAAAGCCATGACATCAATTCATGGAATTTTCCAAGCTGTTTACAGGCACAGTCAACTTAGCGTATGTAAACTTCTGATCCACTGGAATTGTGATACAGTGAATTATAAGTGAAATAGTCTGTCTGTAAACAATTGTTAGAAAAATTACAAACTGTAGTTTGTTAACAAAAAATTTGTGGAGTGGTTGAAAAATTTGTTTTAATGACTCCAACCTAAGTGTATGTAAACATCCAACTTCAACTGTTTTTTTATATATATTTTTTATTTCACCTTTATTTAACCAGGTAGGCCAGCTGAGAACAAGTTCTCATTTACAACTGCGACCTGGCCAAGATAAAGCAAAGCAGTGCGACACAAACAGCAACACAGAGTTACACATGGAATAAACAAACGTACAGTCAATAACACAGTAGAAAAAATCTATATACAGTGTGTGCAAATGAGGCAAGATTAGGGAGGTAAGGCAATAAATAGGCCGTAGTGGTGAAGTAATTACAATTTAGCAATTAAACTGGAGCTGCCAATGACACACAAACACATTACAAGTCTGACCTTTTCATCCAGCAGCCTCTGCTGCACCATGTAGAAGGCCTGGCGAGTCACCCCATTTACTCTGCTAACTCTTGCTCCCCCGCTGCTTGACCCGCTCGTCAGCACAAACACGGTCTTCATGCTACTGTAGACAGCACTGTGAAGATTCTCGATGCAGGACAGACCTGGAACCCAATCTCTCTCCTCCAGGCAAAGACAGAACCTCCTTCGCCCCACGTTCTCCAGGTGGACCAGCAGCTCATTGTAGACCCAGTCTCTCACTGCCTGGTTGCCCGTGTCGAAGACCACAAAGGCATCATACTGACTCTGGAATTTTCCCCCAGGCAGTTGGGAGTAGCCCTTGTGTCCTGCCCACAGCACCTGTTTGTTACAAAATAAATTGTGTCCATATGTTGAACATCTACATTACACTAACACAACATTGATTTACAGCTGGGCTATTCAATTATGGTCTTCTAATCAGGGACTGATAGTTCACTAATATGATTTCCCAGTGCACGATCTGGTAAATCAATGACATTACTTGATCAATTAACTATCAGGGAGGGAATACAACACAACATTGATTTGTAAAAGTACCTGGAAGCAGTACCAGACATCCCAGCCGTAGAGGTGCCTGAGTAGGGGCAAGGCTGTGAACACCAGAGTCAGGAAGGTCATAGAGAGGAAGGCCAGGCTGCCATAAATTTCCTGGCAGGATCGGGGGTCCATAGACAACACACTAGCCCCTTGCTGCGACTCGGGGAAACCGCAGTGTACACCAGTGGTGAGAAGGAGGATCTCCACCTGGCTGGCACGCAGGAAGTCTGCAAACCAGGATGTGTCGCAGGAGCAGTCAAATGGGTTGGCATGCAGAGTGAGAAACTGGAGGGCACTGCCGTTTCTCAGTGGGGCAGGGAGGGACTGCCGATCCAACAGCTTGAGTTTGTTGTGGTTGAGGTAGAGAAAACGTAATGCCAATGCTTGGCTGAAAAAGTCTTCGGGGAGAAAGCTGATCTGGTTGTGACTAAGGTCCAGAAGGGTCAAGTTTGCCTGAAAATGTATGACTTTGTCGGGAAGTTCAGACAGATAGTTAACACTAAGGTTAAGGTGGCACAGTCGGCCGAACGCTGTGATGTTCTCCCAGGGGAAATAGTTCAGTTTGTTGTCGCTGACCCGGAGCACCTGGAGGCTGACAGGCAGGTTACAGAAGGCTGCTGGTGAAAGAGACCTCAGCTGGTTCCTGGAGATATCTAGGTAGATAAGGTTGGTCAGGTTCTGGAAGAAGGTGATGTAGTCGTTGCTTCTAGTGTCCCACATGATGTCCAGGTTGTTCCCGGAGAAATACAGGTACCTGAGGGAGTCGCTGTACAATGTATGATCTATCCGCATCCCAATGCTGTTGTCAGACAGACTTAACGCCTCCAGATTGGGGAGGTTCTTGATGAACTCAAAGCGGTGGCCCATGCCTCTCATTAGGAAGTGAAACTCATTGTTGCTGAGGTCCAAAGCCTTCAGAGTGGCGTTGAGCTCCTTGAAGGCTTCTCCATAGTACAGATCTATCCTGTTGTGGGCCATGCTGAGGTACGCCAGGTTGTCCAGGTGGAGAAACTGTTTGCCGTTTAAGCTCTGGCTCATGTAGTTGTAAGAGAGGTCCAAACAGACTGCCTTTTCCATACCTAGGAACAAACTGCCATTGAGGGTGAGGATGTTGTTTTGGGAAAGGTCAAAAGACATGGTACCATTGCAGAGATTATTTTTGAAGGAAAATATGGTTGGGTTTTGAGTGCAGTCATCCTCCAGTATCGCCAACGTGTTTGGCCCTGGCTCGGCTGCAGTGACTACTGGACCTGGTTGATGCCAGGGCTCATCTGGGACAGCCTTCCGGTCACTGAGCAACATGGGTGGGTTCTCAAGTTCCACTGTGGCATACCGGTTCTGGTTCTGAAAGCTCTTAAAGGACTTACACATGGAGGACTGAGTAGAGAAGGATGGGAGAAATTCCAGCATGTTCTGGGAAAGGTCCACCCTCACCAGGGCTGGTAGCTGGGCCAGGGCACTCAGATTACAGGACCTGATGAAGTTCATCCGCAGCTCCAGAACCTCCAGCCAACGGAACTTGGCCAGAACCGCCACACTTTCCTCTGAGACCATATGGAAGAAGTTCCCACTGAGGAGAAGTGTTTTCAGGCCAGACATCTGGGTCACGTTGGGAGACAGCACCAGCTCCTGGAAGGTTTTCATCGGCTCATAGTTGTAGATGAGGCTGATCCAAGTGAGCCTCTTCAGCTCTATAAAAAAGGTGCCGGTGCGTATGGCAATGGCCAGTAGGTTGTCCGATAGGTCCAGTCCCTCTAGGTGTACCAGGGGACTGAAGAGGCCCTCTGGGATGTTGTGGAGGGAGTTTCCCCTCAGGCTGAGGAATTTGAGAGAGTTGTTCTGGGCGTAAAACGCACGTGGGTTGATGTTAAGGGGGGTGTTGTTGAAGCAGGGGAAGCAGGGCTGAGCAGCATGGTCACAGCGCTGGCAGTTCCAGCCCAGGTTGAGTTTACAGAGCTGGGTCAGATTGGCAAACGCCCACTCATCCAACACAGAAATTTTATTCTCATTCAGATCCAGGCTCTTCAGAGAGGTAGGCATTCCCAGAGGGATGGATGTTACATTGTTAAACCCCAGGGTAAGGTATTGCAGCTGGGTAAGCTCCCTGAAGACTGCCTCGTCAATGTGGAAGGACTGGTTGCAGGGGTTACCATAGTAGCAGTTCATGGTGAGCAGCAGCTGCTTGAGGTTTGGTGTGCCGAGGGGCTGGGTTATGTTGTAAAGGTGGTTAGACTCCAGATCAAGGACTTCCAGGCTGTCAGGTAGTCTGGGGAGGGGAGAGGTGAGGCTGTTTCCTGCCAGTAGGAGGGTGCTGAGGTTCTTAAGACACATGAAGGCATCCTTGTGGATCTCAACATGGCACGAGGGAGACCCAGGGGCCCTCATATGACTAGGGAGACAGTTCCTTGTCATGCTCAGTTTCTGGAGGTTTGGAACCCCAGAGAATGCATCCTTCCCTACCTGCTGAATCCCGGTATAGCTCAGATCAAGTGAAAGGACAGAGGCTGAGCAGATCAATGGGATGCGGGTGAGCGCCCTCCGAGAGCAGTTCACCACACTGGAGTCTGGGTTGTTGTCGCAAGGGAAGAACTTGGGATTTGTAGTTCTAACAGCTATTGGTAGTAGACATAAGCAGAGGAGAACTCCATATCCCTGCATGACCTGGACCGAGAGAAATAAACATCCGTACCACAAAGTACATCTTATTTAAAAGTCAAATTATAACTGCACAGAAGTACATACAATGAAAGTTGATCCCAGCAAGTCCCAGCTATGGGCAATGTCAAAACCAGATCCAAGCCATATCAAATTGGGTTTCAGATGCTAACTGTGGGTACGCAAATGACCACATGACTGCAAATACAGTACAATCATGAGACAACCAGTATAAAGTAAATGCTGGTACATTAATAATAGTATTCAAATTATGAGGATTCACCTCAATGTAAAGTTTTCATGGCCTTGCACAGATATTAACTGGCATATTAGAACTGAGAATGACACTTACCGTGGGAGGTTTTGGGCCTCAATAACCCACTGGATGTCAATTATAATGAAATGTGTTGTTTTGAATGGAATAGACCGATGCTTTATTCCAAAACAAGTTTCTGCCAACCTTTCCTTCAAATAACGCATCCCGTATCGAGAGAGAAAAGCCTTGAATGACAGACCAGATGTAAAAACACAGTAGTTAAGTACCAGGGATTATGTAACACAATTCAGAAATGAAGAAGTGAAACCTTCCCAGACAGATGTCTGTCAACTGACAGGGCTTCTTACAAAATGAAAATCTGAAATGGCATGTCACCTCCCCTGTCTATGCCATGACCAAATATCAAATACATGGGTACTTAAAAATGATAATTAATAAATATTTTGTGATATACACCAGATAGCTGCAGTGAAAGGTGTTGTTTTACAGGTTTAAAACTTGACCACCCTTCATGTATAACATTGCAACATTACAACCAAATACGTTATGCCTTTTGAAAAAATATAAAAAATACATACATAAAAGATCCAATGGCTATGTTAGGCTGCAAATCGTAAAAGTATCAAATGTCAATACTAAAGTACAGATATCCCGAAAAACTACTTTTGTACTTTAAAGTATTTTTACTTAAGTACTTTACACCAGTGCTGACTAGCATATATTGAGTTTGCAATGTCCCATACATTGGATGCCCAAATCAACTGGAAGTACTGCATCTACAAACAAATTTAACAACATAATCGGAAATATTTTTTCCTAAAATTACTGTTTGCGATTGACAAATTATTTTGATTCACCTGATTCGATTAATCACGATTGAACCGAATCTCAACTAATAAATGGCTAAGTGAATTGTTAATTTTGTCAAAATTAATTGTTTAAATGAATAATCTGATTCATTAAAAAATGAAATCAACTGTGTATGGCCTTATTCGCGAGTGTCAGTGGAAAGTTTTTTGGGACATGACGAAAACATGAATACATGCTAATAACAGCTTAACAGTTAACTACAGTGTACAATACATGTTTGTTCTGAATTGGTTACCTAAATACAGTGGTGTAAAGTAAAAATACTTTAAAAGTTCTACCTAAGGAGTATCTATACTATGCTATTTATATTTTGACAACTTTTACTTCACTACATTCCTAAAGACAATAATGTACTTTTTACTCCATACATTTTCCCTGACTTCCAAAAGTACCAATTACATTTTCAATGCTTAGCAGGACAGAAAATAGTCAAATCCACACACTTATCGAGAGAACATCCCCTGGTCATCCCAACTGCCTCTGATCTGGTGGATTCACTAAACACAAATGCTTAGTTTGTAAATGAAGTCTGAGTGTTGGAGTGTGCCCCTGGCTATCCGTAAAAATAAAAAAAATACAGTTGTGCTGTCTGGTTTGCTTAATATAAGGAATTAGAAATGATTCATTCTTTTAGTTTTACTTTTGATACTTAAGTATATTTAAAATTAAATATTTTTTTACTTTTACTCAAGTAGTATTTTACTGGGTGACTTCCACTTTTACTGCCTAAATATTAGTCAGTTCTCTATCACATTTTACATAGGCTAGGCATACAGAGCATTCGGAAAGTATTCAGACCCCTTGACTTTTCCACATATTGTTATGCTAGCCTTATTCTAAAATTGAGTATACATATTTTTTCCCCCTCATCAATCAACACACAATACCCAATAATGACAAAGCAAAAACTAGTTTTTAGGAAAAAAACAAAAACAGAAATACCTTATTTACATAAGTATTCAGACCCTTTGCTATGAGACTCGAAATTGAGCTCAGGTAAATCCTGTTTCCATTGATAATTCTTGAGAAGTTTCTACAACTTGGTTGGAGTCCACCTGTGGTAAATTAAATTGATTGGACATGATTTGGAAAGGCACACACACCTGTCTATATAAGGTCCCACAGTGGACAGTGCATGTCAGAGCGAAAACCAAGCAATGAGGTCAAAGAAATTGTCCGTAGAGCTCTAAGACAGGATTGTGTCGAAGCACAAAAAATGCCTGCAGCATTGAAGGTCCCAAAGAACACAGTGGCCTCCATCATTCTTAAATGGAAGAAGTTTGGAACCACCAAGACTCTTCGCCCGGCGGAGGAAACCTGGCACTATCCCTACGGTGAAGCATGGTGGTGGCAGCATCATGCCGTGGGGATATATTTCAGTGGCAGGAACTGGGAGACTGGTCAGGATCGTGGGGAAAGATGAACGGAGAAATGTACAGAGAGATCCTTGATGAAAACCTGCTCCAGAGCTCTCATTACCTCAGACTGGGACAAAGGTTCACCTTCCAACAGGACAATGAGCCTAAGCACATAGCCAAGACAACGCAAGAGTGGCTTTGGGACAAGTCTCTGAATGTTCTTCAGTGGCCCAGCCAGAACCCGGACTTGAACCTGATCAAACATCTCTGGAGAGACCTGAAAATAGCTGTGCAGCGACGCTCCCCATCCAACCTGACAGAGCTTGAGAGGATCTGCAGAGAAGAATGGGAGAAACTCCACAAATACAGGTGTGACAAGCTTGTAGCATCATACCCAAGAAGAATTAAGGCTGTAATCGCTGCCAAAGGTGCTTCAACAAAGTATTGAGTAAAGGGTCTGAATATTTATGTAGATGTGAGTTCAGTTTTTTATTTGTAATACATTTGCTAAAATGCATAAAAACCTGTTTTTGCTTTGTCATTATGGGGTATTGTGTGTAGGTTGATGAGGAAAAAAAAAAAACAATTTAATAAATTTTAGAATGAGGCTGTAACGTAACAATGCACTGTGCCTTCTGCTGCAATGTCCAACTGTCTTTCTCTCCTTGAGCAACAAAGCCCACTCATCTTGAACGTATGCAGGTGATGCACACAAACAGACGTGTTTCCGATCCTGGCTGATATGTGGATTTTTAATTGATTAAAATAGTTAACTGTGCCTATACATTCCATTAACAGAAATTTTATTAAATTCCATGACTTTTCAGATTTGATCATTTCCCAAAAACTTTTCCCGGCACAGAAAACATTTAAAATTCTGTGACTTCATGAACCCTGCCCTGGAGCAAATTAAGTACCTTGCTCAAGGGCACAGACAGATTTTTCACTTTGTTGGCTCAGGTACCTTTCAGTTACAGGCCCAACGCTCTAACCGCTAGGCTACCTACCACCCTTTGTTCAATATATACCACTGACAGACAGTACCTTATATTTCCATGTTTTCCCAGTATCATAGTGCAAAATGATGGAAGGAAAAGTGGCAATGAGGGACGAATTCAACATATACAGTTGAAGTCGGAAGTTTACATACACTTAGGTTGGAGTCATTAAAACTCGTTTTTCAACACTGCACATATTTCTTGTTAACAAACTATAGTTTTAGCAAGTCAGTCAGGACATCTACTGTGCATGGCACAAGTAATTTTTCCAACAATTGTTTACAGACAAATTATTTATAATTCACTGTATCGCGATTCCAGTGGGTCAGAAGTTTACATACTGTAACTGTGCCTTTAAATAGCTTGGAAAATTCCAGAAAATTATGTCATGGCTTTAGAAGCTTCTGATAGGCTAATTGACATCATTTGAGTCAATTAGAGGTGTACCTGTGGATTTAGTTCAGAAATCAGCCAAGACCTCAGAAAAACATTTGTAGACCTCCACAAGTCTGGTTCATCCTTTTGAGCAATTTCCAAATGCCTGAAGGTACCACGTTCATCTGTACAAACAATAGTATGCAAGTATAAACACCATGGGACCACGCAGCCGTCATACTGCTCAGGAAGGAGACGCGTTCTGTCTCCTAGAGATGAACGTATTTTTGTGCGAAAAGTGCAAATCAATCCCAGAACAACAGCAAAGGACCTTGTGAAGATGCTGGAGGAAACAGGTACAAAAGTATCTAAATCCACAGTAAAACGAGTCCTACATAACCTGAAAGGCCGCTCAGCAAGGAAGAAGCCACTGCTCCAAAACCGCCATAAAAAAGCCAGACTAGTTTGCAACTGCACACCGTAGTCTGTTTTTTTGGAGAAATGTCCTCTGGTCTGATGAAACAAAAATAGAACTGGTTTGCCATAATGACCATTGTTATGTTTGGAGGAAAAAGGGGGAGGCTTGCAAGCCGAAGAACAACATCCCAACTGTGAAGCGCGAGGGTGGCAGCATCATGTTGTGGGGGTGCTTTGCTGCAAGAGGGACTGGTGCACTTCACAAAATAGATGGCATGAGGTACGAAAATGATGTGGATATATTGAAGCAACATCTCAAGAGATCAGTCAGGAAGTTAAAGCTTGGTCGCAAATGGGTATTCCAAATGGACAATGACCCCAAGCATACTTCCAAAGTTGTGGAAAAATGGCTTAAGGACAACAAAGTCAAGGTATTGGAGTGGCCATCACAAAGCCCTGACCTCCCAATCCCATAGAACATTTGTGGGCAGAATTGAAAAAGCATGTGCGAGCAAGGAGGCCTACAAACCTGACTCAGTTACACCAGCTCTGTCAGGAGGAATGGGCCAAAATTCACCCAACTTATTGTGGAAAGCTTGTGGAAGGCTACCCGAAACGTTTGACCCAAATTAAACAATTAAAAGCCAATGCTAGCAAATACTAATTGAGTGTATGTAAACTTCTGACCCACTGGGAATGTGATGAAAGAAATAAAAGCTGAAATAAATCACTCTACTATTATTCTGACATTTCACATTCTTAAAATAAAGTGGGGATCCTAACTGACCTAAGACAGTGAATTTTTACTAGGATTAAAATGTCAGAAATTGTGAAAAACTGAGTTGATGGAAGTAATTGTATTTGGCTATGGTGTATGTAAACCTCCGACTTCAACTGTATTAAAAAAAAAGTCATTTTTTTTATAGCCAAAACATGTTTTATTGATAGAATCATTAGAGAAAGATCCCTGGTTGTTACAATCAGTATAAAGCATCTGCAACCCTGGAAAGCACCATCAGAATGAATGTAATGAGTACAAAGTGTAGTGTAGACCTTCACCGGGGGTTACCATTACTTGGTCCATAATGTTTAGCTCAAGAATATTCAAAGTACTTCTTTCTCTTCATATTATGATCACATTAAATCACAACTTTGAAGATGAAACTATACGGCTGTTTAGTATCTTTCTAAATAAAAAGGTCTTCGATCATTTCTGAACGGCAGTACCCATAGCCCTTGTTTAATCATAGGCAGAACCTTTCATGAAGAAAAGTTGAAAATAAGGATTAATGTTCCTAAATGACAGGCAAAATCAATGTGTTCCAAGAGTTTCATATTTGATATAGGACAAGATAACTTGCCATCCTTCAGGTGTAATTCCAAAGCTATAAACTGATGCAGATGATCTAATCACAGATGACTTAGTGCAGGTAGCCTACAGTACCCTCAGCACTTAGGCCTGACCCTCACACCTTTATTATACAGATTAACATCCTGTTGTTAGCATGCTAGAGCTATCATAGGGTTAGCATGCTATCGCTAATGGTATCGTCACAGAGACAGGTGCTGGGTCATCCAGAGAGCTATGTTCATGAAGCCGTCAGACTCCGCGTCCACCTTGGCCAGGGAGTGGTTGTTCCCTGGGTACCATAGCAACCTGAAAGAAAGGCATCCAGGCGGAGTTAAGAAGCTAGAGTCAGCGATGCATGAAGTAAACAACAACATCGGGCTGACAAGAAAGACCAACTAAGAAAGACCACGGAAGCGTGAGGCGAAACTTCTCTGTTTTGGTGCCGCAGCTACCCCGTTTATAGGAGATTAAAGCTCACCCATGCAAAGATACTGTGTAATACGGAGTGCATTATCTTGCATATCATTCATCTGCGGTTCATCCTGCTGCTCGTGGCAACGTCAAATCACTGAGTCTCAGTTTAAGAGTCTCTTGTTCTGTTTTTTTTTTACAAATAGGAAGAGGAGAATCTGTCTTTGGCAAGCACCCCCATTAACTGGTTAGCTGTTGATTACCTTTACTTAACGCATACAAAGTACTTCACTGTCTTTATTCTGATATGTGACCAGCACACCACTAAATACTACATTACCCAGCAGCCAACAGCCCAATGGCAGTCTACTCACCGCACTGGGACTTGTAGTGCCTTCAAGGCTCTGTAGTACTCAATGCCCTGCTTAGGGGGCACACGCTTATCATCCTCTCCCAGAGTCAGCAACACAGGAGTCTTCACCTGAATGGCGACAACAGTCACATACAGGGTTAGTCAACACAGACACAAGGCACAGAAAAACAAGGGTAGAGAGACAGCAAAGCTTTTTCACCTGCATTGGATCAGTAAAACAGAATGTGAAACACACAGTCCGCTGGATAACACACACACACCTGTTTGACATGTTTGATAGGAGACTTGTTTAACATCTGCTCCCAGACTGCTGGGTCAGGCAGGCAATCTGTACTGTAGTTATAGCCAGCCTCCACCATACACCTGAAACACACCCACACAGACACACACACACGTTGGTTAACCACACCTTATAGAGAAAAGGGAACAAAAATCAAATAGCATGGATTATATCATGTCATATCTAGTTTCCCTTCTGGTTGTTTGAATTACTGACTGCTTCCTCTCCCTACAGAGACACAGACAGACGGCACATCCCGGCAAGCCTATACAACCCCCCTAAGACTGAAGTGTGTATGTCTCTCTGTATCCACCAACCTGAAAGTAAATGTCAGTCATGGATGTCAAGCCTATGTGGTAATAGCTACAGTTGAAGTCGGAAGTTTACATACACTCGTTTTTCAACCACTCCACAAATTTCTTGTTAACAAACTATAGTTTTGGCAAGTCGGTTAGGACATCTACTTTGTGCATAACACAAGTCATTTTTCCAACAATTGTTTACAGACAGATTATTTCACTTATAATTCACTGTATCACAATTCCAGTGGATCAGAAGTTTACATACACTAAGTTGACTGTCTTTAAACAGCTTGGAAAATTCCAGAAAATGATGTCATGGCTTTATAAGCTTCTGCTAGGCTAATTGACATAATTTGAGCCAATTGGAGGTGTACCTGTGGACGTATTTCAAGGCCTACCTTCAAACTCAGTGCCTCTTTGTTTGATATCATGGGAAAATCTAAAGAAATCAGCCAAGACCTCAGATAAACAAATTGTAGACATCCACAAGTCTGGTTCATCCTTGGGAGCAATTTCCAAACGCCTGAAGGTACCACGTTCATCTGTACAAACAATAGTATGCAAGTATAAACACCATGGGACCACGCAGCCATCATGCATACCACTCAGGAAGGAGACGTGTTCTGTCTCCTAGAGATGAACGTACTTTGGTGCGAAAAGTGCAAATCAATCCTAGAACAACAGCAAAGGACCTTGTGAAGATGCTGGAGGAAACAGGTACAAAAGTATCTATATCCACAGTAAAACGAGTCCTATATTCACATAACCTGAAAGGCCGCTCAGCAAGGAAGAAGCCACTGCTCCAAAACCGACATAAAAAAGCCAGACTACGGTTTGCAACTGCACATGGGGACAAAGATCGTACTTTTTGGAGAAATGTCCTCTGGTCTGATGAAACAAAAATAGAACTGTATGGCCATAATGACCATCGTTATGTTCGGAGGAAAAAGGGGGAGGCTTGCAAGCCGAAGAACACCATCCCAACTGTGAAGCACGGGGGTTGCAGCATCATGTTGTGGGGGTGCTTTGCTGCAGGAGGGACTGGTGCACTTCACAAAATAGATGGCATCACGAGGAAAGAAAATGATGTGGATCAAGACATCAGTCAGGAAGTTAAAGCTTGGTCGCAAATGGGTCTTCCAAATAGACAATGACCCCAAGCATACTTCCAAAGTTGTGGCAAAATGGCTTAAGGACAACAAAGTCAAGGTATTGGAGTGGCCATCACAAAGCCCTGACCTCATCCTATAGAAAATCTGTGGGCAGAACTGAAAAAGCGTGTGCGAGCAGAGCAAGGAGGCCTACAAACCTGACTCAGTTACACCAGCTCTGTCAGGAGGAATAAAAGCTGAAATAAATTATTCTCTCTACTATTATTATGACATTTCACATTCTTAAAATAAAGTGGTGATCCTAACTGACCTAATTTTCACTCTGATTAAATGTCAGGATTTGTGAAAAACTGAGTTTAAATGTATTTGGCTAAGGTGTGTGTAAACTTTCGACTTCAACTGTAAGTAGGGCTGGGATGATACACTCCTTAGTGTCCTGGCACTGAAACAAAACATGAAGTGGACCTAACTTATTTAGGAAAATATCCCTAATGTTGGAAACATGATGTCATCCATGTCACATGTATTTATTTTCCAAGCTATAGCACACAATATTTTACATACAGCAGGTTTTTAAAGGATTTTTTTGCCATGGAAAATATACTGCGATACTGGTATCGTCCCTATGAGTTAGCAGATGTTTGTGTGGGCATGGTAGTGAGAAAGTGTGATTGTACCAGTCTGGGATGTCGGTGCTTCCGATCATGGAGGCCAGGTTGATGACGGGGTTCCGGGCCACGCAGGCCTTGTAGAACTCTGGGTACTGGCCAATTAGATGACAGGCCAGGAATCCGCCGTGGGAACCCCCGGCAACCGCAACCTTCTGCTTGTCAAACGCCCCGCTCCTCAGAACACTCTCCACTGCAAACTAGAGCCAGAAACAACAGGATGATGAAAGAGAGAGGGAGGGTGAGAGAAGTGAGAGAGAGAAGTGAGAGAAAGTACGAGGGAGGAAGCAGAGAGGTTTGAGAGGGGGAGATGACAGAGACTACAAAAATACTGTAAAAATGAAACGTCAGAGTCAGACAGAGACTGATTCTAGGGCTGAATACTATAGACCAGGGATGCACAATATATCGGTGAACTTGTCGGAATCGGCCGATATTAGCTAAAAATGGCAACATCGGTATTGGCCGATGTCAAGGCGGACGTGCATACCTATATAAGGCAAGGCGGACGTGCATACCTATACCTATATAATTTCGCGCTGCACGTGCAACACAGCATTCCTAACTTAGCCTACAATGTCTGCTGTTTGGATCGAACAGTCAACAAGTCCAGTAGTCATTTGAAATGGAATTCATTGCCCTTGACAATCAACCGTTCTCTGTCGTGGGTGATGTTGGCTTTCGCCGACTGGTCGAGCACCGGTACACACTACCAAGTGCGCTATTGTTCAGATGTTGCCCTACCGGGAGTTACACAGTAATAGCGTCACCGCTATTAACGTCACGACTGACATTTAGACCAGCGATGTCAGCCCCATGAGCATGCCGAGTCTGACAGAACAGTGGGTCGTCGAGGATTTCGTACTGCATGCTCAAGAATGTGCTGGTTGTCATACCACTGCTGCCATTTCAATGGCATTTGAGAACATGTTTGAAACATGAACACACTAGCTAGCTCCATTTGAAAAACTGACTCGAGAAATAAGCTCATCAACTGCGCCTGCAGCAGACGCGATACCCTCGGTCATGGCATTGAAACGCCTGCTCAACAAAACTGCCGACAGGCTGTGAACAAGCGATTCGGTGGAATTCCCTCTTTACTGTATAGGCCAAAAATGCATCACTACTATAGACTAATAAGCCACACAATGATCTGAAAATACTGTGTGTGGTGTAACTCATGTTTCTGTACCTGAACATCCTTGACGTCTTGAGTGCCCACATTACCAGGTAGAGAGAGGATACTGTCCTGGCCGTAGCCTATGGAGCCGCGGTAGTTCACTGAAAGGACACAAGTGAGGTACAAGTGAACATTTCACCCCCTCAACAGCTTCCCCTGTTGACACTAATCTTGCTCAACTAGAACGTGTTTTTGTTCGAATGGAGCTATTTTTAAGTCACTCCCAAAAAAATGATTGAGTTAGGATGGCATTTTACCTTTAGACCCACTCTCCCCTACACACTGCAAACTTCAGAGTGGTAACATGCTTAACTTGTTAGGGAGCAGCGCATGAGGTGCCCATTTTGGAGAGCCTGGCGTGCCCAAAGTAAAATGCCTCCCATTCAGGCCCAGAAAATAGGATATGCACATATTTAGAACCATTGGATAGGAAACACTCTGAATTTTCTAAAAGTGTTAACCATTTGTCTGTGAGTAAAACAGAACGGATATGGCAGGCGAAACCCCAAGGGATTTCTGTCCTGGAAAAAGTGGTTTTGACAGAGTGCCGCATTTGGAACCCCTCCCTTATGAAAATGCCCATATAAGGGCATATGAATGCAGTACCGATCGCTTCCTCTGGATGTCAACAGTCTCGAGACAGTGTTCAGAATTGTTTTGGATGCTATTAGAGCAGAGAAGAAGAGAAAACAGGAAGTGTCCCCTTGGAAGTCAACAGAAGAGAACGCGCGCTCCCGAGAAGGCACGCTCTGTGTTTTTTTCCGTTCTTATAGCCCAGTTTATATTCCGGTTTAATTATTATAGTAAATATACGTAAAAGTGTTCCTAAGGATACATTTTAAATGATTTTGGATTGTTCTTGGACAAGTTTATAGGTATAAGTTGAAAGAGTTCTCTTCACGTTTCAATGGAGGAGTGGAGGCTGTAGTTTCTGATTATAACGCGCGAACCAAACGGAGATTTATGGATAAAATACATTACTTTTTCTAACAAAAGAACCATGGATTGTCTTCGTTGGACACTTTGGAAGCCATCAGCAGAAGTACTTCAACAGGTAATTGATTTGTTTTCGCTGTGAAATGTGTTTTGTGTGAACCGTGAAGGATAATGAATTCATGGTAATGTGAAAATAGTGAAGGTGCTACCCTCAAACAATCAAATGTGGTGATTTCGCCGTAAAGCTAGCGCCTCACCACTCCCTAAGAAGTTAACGATGCCATCGCTATAAACATTACAGGAGCAAGTAGTGCCTTGCTCAAGGGCACATGGACAGATTTTTCTCCTAGTCGGCTCAGGGATTTGAACCAGCGACCTTTCGAAAAGAAGGCTGTTAATCAGAACGTCTGTGTATGCCATCCTGATGCAGTACAAAATTATAACAAATAAACACATTTTTTTTAAATGACATTTTGAGTGCGGACCCAACCAAAAGATTACCAACTCACTGGATCAAAAATGACAAGACATGAAATTCCTTCACATTGATGATTTTTTGCTAAGCCAATCAGTTTTCCACAATGATTCAACGTCACCACATTGAAAATCTTGACGTGGAAACAATCTATTATGCAGATAGAGACATAATAAACCGTAGCTCTAACTCACCCAGTAGGATAGCAAAGCCCATCCTGCACAGCACTGAGGAAGAGAGCAGCCAGTCTGCTACAATCACAGAGTGAGGACCACCTGAGAGAGAGAGAGAGAGAGACAGAGTGAGGACCACCTGAGAGAGAGAGAGGACCACCTGAGAGAGAGAACCACCTGAGAGAGAGAGAGAGAGAGAGAGAGAGTAGCTACACACACAACCAGCTCCAGGGTGAAGTTTCCCCTAGGTACAGATCTAGGATCAGCTTTCCCCAACCATAACCGTTAGGGGGAAATTCCAAACTGACCCAAGATCAGCATCTATGAGCAACTTCACCCTACTCCCCACAACCAAGCAGGGGCACGCACACACACTATATGGTGTGTAACTTACCATGTGGGGTGACTATGAGTGGCAGTTTCACTCCCTCCTTCACATCCTTTGGTTTCAGCAGGAGGGCGTCAAAGTCCAGACCAGCTACAAAACAAGGATAATATCAAATCTAATTTTATTTGTCACATACACACGTTTACAAGATGTTATTGCGGGTGTAGCGAAATGCTTGTGGATTGAGACACATAGGAGAGGATTTACTGATAATTGACATGCTAGAGAGAAAAAGTCCAACTGTGAGAGTGGATGTTCTTACGGTATTGGCTGTTGTCTTGCTCTGGGGGCGGGGTGAAGTTGAGGATCTGCCAATCGATATCAGGCTGGGTCTGAGACTCCTCCAGCATGACCCAGTCCACCTCCTCACTGGAACCACCCAGTGGCAGGAAGCCCACCCTCTAGCGACAGGAAATTAGGTCATTAATAAAAAAAACAATAAGACAATGGGCATTAAGCAGATGTTACTATAAATGACTCATCCAAAGCAAGACATTTCAATAATGTGTCTATTTTACTGCAAAGCATTGTCAAGTAATACATAAAGTATATTGAGTATGTTAATGTATGGGCGTGTCTACATTACCAGGCTGGGGGGGCAGTTAGGGGAAGACCAGCTGACCACCATCAGGTCTCTCTCGATGGTCAGCAATGACCAGCTGCCCACTGGAGACTCTACAGGGGAACACAGAACACCACAACATCGTTAGGATGTCAGTCAGAATGTTAGAACAGCAACAACAGTCCTAGAGCTTTAGAACTCAGAGACAGTATTTGTCAAGGGACTGACTAGGGGGCAGGGGACTGTGTGACCCACTCACTTGATGTCAGAGAGGTGACGCTCCCTGTGGTCGTTTCCACCAACAGCAGATCCTACAGGAGACAAAACATGTCAATATGATTCGATTGTGGCCAAACATATGGCATAATTAATTATACTAATTATCTATCATCAGGGTCTAGGGGTGCTTACCTTGCGGCTGCCCTGTGGACAGGAGACCAGGATGCGCTGGCTGTCAGCTGACCAGCACAGAGGAGACAGAGACGAGCTGTAGATCCCGGCAAAGCCATCTTGAACACACAAACAGTTAGGATAAACAAATACACTCGCAAAGTTCCTGTAATTATATTAACAAATTCTACTTTATAATAAACATTTCCTTACCATCTCTGGGTCTCTTTACCACGTCCACCACCACGGAGGTCTTCTTGGTGTACCAGTCATACTACAACACACAGCCATCGACTCAAGACATGAGGTATATTCCAATAGTATTCAAATAATTTCTCTAATTGGGAGCAGTTGGATAGGTTTTCCTCTCTCTTGCTCACTCACTCACCATACGAAGCCTGCTACACTGCTGGTGAGGTCCGTAGACAGCACACTCCAGGTAGATAATCCTGCACTGGTCTGGGCTGAGCTTGGGGGAACACACAGCACTGGAGCCTGATGAAAGCTGCTCTGAGAGAGGGAAACACAAACAGACTTCTAGAAAATACTATGGTCATGTATAGCTCAGAGTGAAATACACTTACCACACTGTCCCCCAGTCAGGTCAACATAGAACAAGGAGGACCTGAATTAGAAAACACAGGGAGGGAGTGAGAGGCCTTTACTGGATTTAAGAGCTGCCACTCATAACCACCACTCTGATCTGACCAATCACAGTGCTCACCTGCGGTTGGGCGAGTATTTGAGGCCCAGTCTGAAGGGCTCATGCCACCAGCCGACGAACACCACGCCTGTGTCACTCGGAGCCCAAAACGCCTGGGGACACAAGTTATAACACTGGTACAGCACATATATACTGTGCAACACACACACACACACACACACACAGAAATGGCACCCAGCAATACACACACACACGGTACTGACCTGGCCTGGCGAGATGTTATCCGGGACTCCCTCTAGCACAGAGACGTTGCTACCCTCGATGTCCAACACACACAGCACAGGAGAACTTTTACTGACCAAGGTCTCCCCCCAGTCCTCGTAAAACACAAACTGCTCCCCCTGCAGGACGGGAGGAGCAAACACACACAGTATGGTGAACCAAGACATTTTAGTTTAAAAGCAGGGGGTCAATCAATGGAACAATCCTCCTCCTAACCTTTGTGGTCTCCTCTTCCTTGCCCATTTTCAACCCCTCCTCTTCATCAGCAAGAGAACAGGACTCAGGAGACACTGACTGTATATTAGAGATGGAAGGGCTTAGGAAATAGACCAAGTGAGGGAATCACTAACACAGTTTTGCAGTGAAGTTCATTAGCACTGCATTGTGAGAGTGCATTGTGCTCATGTTTAAACTTTAGGTGTGTGTGTTTTGAAGGCCAGACCTGGAAGAAGGACTCTGCCTTGAGTCTCTTTCTCTCAGCCACATACAGCAAGTGAGTTTCAGAGTGGGACCACACCAGGCAGCCAAACTGGTCTGGGAACAGATATAAATGAACAGGTGGGTCAACCAAAGAACGTGCCTGATATACTTTGGTGTTAAGGCCTTCCCACGCTATACGTCAGATTCAGCATTTTATGATTATTACATGTCACACTGTGCGGTGTTACCAAATTAAAATCTAGCCATCAACCTGGACAGATGGAACTGAAGCAAATCGTACACTCATCACATTCTGTGATTGGCTTGGACGGCTACGTCAGCTGATGTAGGCTACATCAACTGCAGCGGTGGATTTGATCTGAGCATGTGCCAGCACCAGTAGGGCACGCCTCCCTCTATGCTTATGGGCGAGTGAAGAGAGTTCGGAAAAACAAAGTATGCATCTTAGAAATAGTTCACACATAGAAACTTTATATGTCCGAACTCCAAATCAAATAGGCTTCTTAAGAATAACAGTTGCTGTGGTATTATTTAATTTAGCAATTTTTCCCAAGGCGTGGAAATTTTGTCTGGGACGGCCAAATCGTGGCATAAGACGGCACAAATTGTGCAGCCTGTTCGGGTCTTTATGGAAAACAACAGTTTATTGTGTGCCAGTAACAGAAGAACTTCAGGAAGTCTCTCATATACAGACACATTACATTGGTGTCTCACCATCTTCATAGACCTTGCCATGTTTCTTCAGGGCTGTCAGGTTGATGCTCTTCACTTTGATGTTCTTACTCCAGATCTGAGGGGTCAAAGGGAATGGAGGAGGGGTCAAAGGGAAAAGAGGGTCAGCTGTCAATCAAAATGAGTGAAAGAGGTTGAGGATATAGGGGCGGGGGGGTTGCCCCAACCTAGGCACTTATCCAAGGTCAGTTGTGCAGACAGATAGAGAGAAACAGATAGAGAGAGACAGCGAGACAGATATATAGGAGACACAGAGAGAGAGAGAGAGACCCTCACCTCCAGAAACTGTTTGTCCTCTCCTTTGATGTTGCTCTCTCTCACAACCGCTTTCATGTCTCCTGATGGAGAGTCTCTACTCAGCAACCTGACACAGAGCAAACACTAAATTAACCACACACACACAGAACACACTCATGTGTCAAACTGTCAAATGTCCACATACTCTCCCTTGATCTCAGTGCAGTTTCCTGAGGGTCCAGAGTAGACCACCGACTTGTCATCGTGAAACACAATGTACTGCCGACAGAACTTGACATTCTCGTTCCTCTCCAGATCCCGCTGACTCCATTCTAGGGGACACAGAATAAAGGCATGAAAACCCAAACACAGACCAACGAACAGAGAGAGACACAGACCGACGGACAGACACACACACCTGTGTAGATGTTGCTGTATTTTCCTCCATACTGCGATGTTATGACTGGCCCTACGTCAGCTCGGGTCAGGGAGGGAAACAGGCTCAACTCCCGGTAGAGTTTGGAGATGTCTTCCGGATTAGTCATTACCTTTCCACACACAACAGATGAGGAACTTGCACATCGTGTCAGGGATAAACAATGTCTCACAACCCGCATTGATGAGTTCATCTTTTACTGGTTGTCTCTCTTGACTCTGGACTGAGACAATAATGGTAGACTGGCTTGTTTACTAATTGCAATAGTCAGTGCAGCATGCAATTCCTATGTCTCACTACATAAACAACAATGAAATCAGTGTTAACACTGGCAGGCTTTGTGACAAAACAAGCTGCAAGGTTATCTAGCTAAGGAATATGACTCTTGTAGGTTACTGGCTAGTAAGTTCAGTAGCTATACAATTGGCTGGCTAGCTAACTATTCTAAAAGAACAGCCTATCACTACCTAGCGAAGACGAATATTATTCTAGCTTTAAATTATTGTTTGTTTAGTTGAGCACCCTATATCCAACATAACTACAGTGGCTTACTTGACTGACCAGGAAGTGCCTTTTTGCGCGTGACCATAAGAAAGCTAGCTGGACCAATGACTGCCTAATGCTACACCACATAGACATTATATCCAGTATCTCTGCCTACACTAGCTGGAAAATAAATAGTTAGCATTTCAAATTCACCACACTAGCTGGAAAGAAAGATAGCGAGCATACGGTAGCTACTTAAATTAGCTAGTAGAAGTTGGACACGCAAGTAGCTAGGTTAGCAAGGCAGCACATAATGGGAAGTTGGACAAGCTAGCTTTGTGTAAAAGCTCACATTAAATTTAAATAAACTGGAATTGAACACACTGATAGCTATTTAATAAAACGTACCTGGGACTCCATCGCCGCTCTGACTGATCAACAGCTCTGTGTGTAGTCTCGTTCTTTCGGTGTTGTTAGGCGGGGTACACCAGGGTTGCCATGTCCGTAGTTTTCCTGGTATCGGGATAATTTGACAATCACCGCGTTCGATGGGAGCGGATCACTTTTGTCAAGTCGGTCAGCGCCATTCAAAGTGTGTTGCATTTTGGCAGTGGTGGAAAAATTATCCAATTATCATACTTGAGTACAATTATAGATACTTTAATAGAAAGTCTCTTAAGTAAAAGTGGAAGTCACACAGTAAAATACTACTTGAATAAAAGTCTAAAAGTATTTGGTTCTAAATATACATAAGTATCAAAAGTAAAAAATCATTTCAAATTCCTTATATTAGCAAAGCAGATATAAGATATAACATTTTCTTGTTTTAAAAATTTACGGATAGCCAGGGGCACTCTCCATCACTCAGACATAATTTATAAAAGATGCATGTGTTTAGTAACTGCCATTTCAGAGGCAGTAGGGATGACCAGGGACGTTCTCTTGATAAGTGTGTGAAATTGACCATTTTCCTGTCCTGCTAAGCATTCAAAAAGTACTTTTGGGTGTCAGGGAAAATGTAGTGATTAAAAAGTACGTTATTTTCTTTGGGAATGTAGTGATGTAAATGTTGCCCAAATATAAATAGTAAAGTACAGATACCCCAAAAAAACGACTTAAGTAGTACTTTAATGTGTTTTACTTAACCTTTACACCACTGCATTTTGGGGATACAGTCTACATGTAGACAGCATGAACTTTACTAAAATCATGTGATCAAAGGTCATGAAGTTTTGACTGCAGTCGACTACAAGTTTCTGCAGTGGCTCTTCATCAACTTCATCCTGCAGATGTAGCAAAAAAACTAAAACAAACCTGCAGCTGTAGCAAAAAACTAAAACAAAACTGCAGCTGTAGCAAAAAACTAAAACAAACCTGCAGCTGTAGCAAAAAAACTAAACCTGCAGTTGTAGCAAAAAAACTAAACCTGCAGCTGTAGCAAAACAACTAAACCTGCAGCTGTAGCAAAAAAACTAAAACAAACCTGCAGCTGTAGCAAAAAACTAAAACAAAACTGCAGCTGTAGCAAAAAACTAAAACAAACCGTCAGATGTAGCAAAAAACTAAAACAAACCTGCAGCTGTAGCAAAAAAACTAAACCTGAAGTTGTAGCAAAAAAACTAAACCTGCAGCTGTAGCAAAAAAACTAAACCTGCAGCTGTAGCAAAACAACTAAACCTGCAGCTGTAGCAAAAAACTAAAACAAACCTGCAGCTGTAGCAAAAAAACTAAAACAAACCTGCAGCTGTAGCAAAAAACTAAAACAAACCTGCAGCTGTAGCAAAAAAACTAAAACAAACCTGCAGCTGTAGCAAAAACTAAAACAAACCTGCAGCTGTAGTAAAAAACTAAAACAAACCTGCAGCTGTAGCAAAAAAACTAAAACAAACCTGCAGCTGTAGCAAAAAACTAAAACAAACCTGCAGCTGTAGCAAAAAAACTAAAACAAAGCTGCAGCCATGGCAAAAAAACTAAAACTGCAGCTGTAGCAAAAAAACGAAACCTGCAGCTGTAGCAAAAAAACTAAAACAAACCTGCAGCTGTAGCAAAAAAACTAAAACAAACCTGCAGCTGTAGCAAAAAAACTAAACCTGCAGCAAAAAAACTAAACCTGCAGCTGTAGCAAAAAAAACTCAAACAAACCTGCAGCTGTAGCAAAAAAACTAAAACAAACCTGCAGCTGTAGCAGACATGAGTCGGGCACAATCAAAATCAAAAATTGTTCAAAATCAACATGTGCCCTCAGCCTAAGAGAGCATTTCCTCTTGGTCTAATTGTCACGTCGGTTGCGCCCGTAGGAGACTTACAGGTTAATATCCCGTGTGTTACACTTAATGTGGGATCGTCTATTGTCAACCAATCTTTAGGGTGTTTTTGTTCGACCCACAATCTTTAGGGTGTTTTTGTTTGACCCACACGAACGTAACCAAAGACATGACTACAACCGGAACCAACTTTGCTGTGATTCATACACTGGATACAAATCAATGTGATATTTGAGGCTCTCTGGTTATACATGTACACAGATATGGTTTTAGTTTGTGAGTGTGATATGGTGGTTGGAGACCTGTTTATTTCGACAATATAAAAAAAAAAACATCTGAACTTTGCTGTTGGACGACCAAATTAGTGTCCTGCTTTCGGCTATTGCAGATACATCTCCCCCGACTTCACTCCTCGACTTTCGTCTGCAGTTGGTTGCTTCAGCCTTAACACCTAAACAAGCCAATTGAACACACCTACCCAGGGTTGCCAGGTCAAGTTATAGTTTCTACAAAATGACCAGTAAAAACTCGCCCAAAAGGTCTGAAGACTAGCCCCCCAAAAAAGATCACAGCAAAAGAGTTGCCATATTAATATTATTAATTAATGTCCCTTTTGCGAGACTGACTTGTCATGCTAAAATGTTGCCTTAGTTTGCTTAGAGAAAGACAAACTGATAGAACTACATCTCATTTAGGCCTACATCTAATTTAATATAGTCTACAGTAGCCTAGATAAGATGTAGGCAGCCTATATCCCATGATAGGCCTACATCTAATTTCAGATAGTCGACAGTAGCTTAGACAAGATGTAGGCAGCCTATATCCCCTGATAGGCCTACATCTAATTGAATATAGTCTACAGTAGCCTAGACAAGATGTAGGCAGCCTATAGCCCCTGATAGGCCTACATCTCATTTCAGATAGTCTACAGTAGCCTAGACAAGATGTAGGCAGCCTATATCCCCTGATAGGCCTCCATCTAATTTCAGATAGTCGACAATAGCCTAGACAAGATGTAGGCAGCCTATATCCCCTGATAGGCCTACATCTAATTTCAGATAGTCTACAGTAGCCTAGACAAGATGTAGGCAGCCTATAGCCCCTGATAGGCCTACATCTCATTTCAGATAGTCTACAGCAGCCTAGACAAGATGTAGGCAGCCTATAGCCCCTGATAGGCCTACATCTAATTTAATATAGTTTACAGCAGCCTAGACAAGATATAGGCAGCCTGTAGCCCCCGATAGGCCTACATCTAATTTAATATAGTCTACAGTAGCCTAGACAAGATGTAGGCAGCCTATTGCCCCTGATAGGCCTACATCTAATTTCAGATAGTCGACAATAGCCTAGACAAGATGTAGGTAGCCTATAGCCCCTGATAGGCCTACATCTCATTTCAGATAGTCTACAGTAGCCTAGACAAGATGTTAGCATGCCTGTAGCCCCCGATAGGCCTACATCTAATTTAATATAGTTTACAGCAGCCTAGACAAGATGTAGGCAGCCTAATGCCCCTGATAGGCCTACATCTAATTTAATATAGTCTACAGTAGCCTAGACAAGATGTAGGCAGCCTATAGCCCCTGATAGGCCTACATCTAATTTCAGATAGTCTACAGTAGCCTAGACAAGATGTAGGAAAGATGTAGGAAAGATGCTTGCTTAGTTCAAATTAACAGATAAATTTATTCACCATGAATAGCAAGGCGATTTCACAATAAAAAGTGCTTGTGTTTCTCAAATAGCCTGCTGGAATAGGCTACTGAGGATGTGGTCATAATTTAAATCACTGAATTAAATATGAATAATTTGCATATAAACTGAATATGTCAACAACAGCCAGTGTTTATTTTTGTAAATGTGTTTTACCTGTAGCCTAATCTGACTACTGTTACCGTCAATCTTTATTGTATATTTTACCTTTATTTCACTATGACAGCCTACACCGGCCAAACCTTAACATGGACGACGCCAATTGTGCGCCACCCTATGGGACTCCCAATCACAGCCCAGGATCGAGCCAGGGCCTGTAGTGACACCTCTAGCACTGAGATGCAGTGCTTTAGACCGCTGCGCCACTCGGGAGCCCAATCTAACGCATTCATAATAACACAAAGCTACAACAGCAATAAACTGAAGTTATAGGCTATGTATTAAATTGGTTTGCTAGCTACAGGTAGGCTACACAAGTGGCACAAATTGTTGCAATGACTCCAGTGATATCGTCATTTCAACATATGTATCGTATCAAAAGGTAGCCTACAATGGCATTACATGAATAGGCTACTTGATGGCCAACAGAGGCAAATGTATAATTCTCCACATTTAGCCTAATGTCCGTTTCATTGAGGACTTTCTCCATAAAAAGAACCACGCGAGAGAGTTCCATCTTCTATTTCAAATGCCCACTAGGGCAGCCGCCGAGATCCAAGAACTGACAATGCGCTTCACTTGATACCGTTTTCTTTAAGCAGTCAACAGTAGAATGCAGTTTAAACCACCTCCGAACGGATTTATGTAATGCGCCCAAAGTCGTTTTCAGTGCTTTCTCTGCATTATTTCCTGATGTGCATCAGTTCTGGCGTATGAATGTTTTTTGGAAAAAGGTTTGGAAATAGGTGTCTATATGACGACAATCTAAATTGCCTACCTACAACAAAAAAGTTGTCACAACGTGCGCGCGTGCTGCTGTCGCTCTTTTCGCTGACGTGACTCAGTCAATAACTGTAGTGCTCCATGTGGCATTTCCTCTCTTGATACAAAAAAACATGTTGGAGTCTAGTTTCCAGTCCTTGTTGGTTGGTTTTCAATATTCAGAAATGTTGTAAAACGGGCAACCCTGGGGTACACACACACACACACAATAGCACGTGATTCAGATGCGACGCCCTATGCTGGTTAAAATAAGTAGGTACCTGAACCTTACTAGTGCATCTTTTGAATTACAACGTTTGTACAGCAGCAAGATAACACCAGGTTGACTTGTTTGAAGTGAGAACATGCAGACTGTAATGTCCCTTCCAGCCGCTGGGTTCGTGCTGGTCCGCGGAGTGTTGTGACTGGCTGGGGGGTCACACAACAAGCCAACATGGCCGATTTTGAGGAGCCGCTGTCAGAAGAAGAGAAGGTAGCGATATTATGATTTTATTCACACGTTACTCTATTATTCTATTCTAAAGTTACTGTATGTCACCGGTTGTTGAATGGTCAACAGTAAATTGGTACTATATTTTAGAGCTACTAGCGTTTGCACTGTTTCAGTAAAGAGACGATTCACTTTAGTGGCTAGCTAACTATGCTAACGTTAGCATGAACCTCACTGGCCAACTTTTACTGGCTAGAAATTGTAACTATTAGTAGTTATATAACTATTTAACTATATGCGGGAATTAAGTTCCAGTGTTCTAATGGAAACACATGATCCTACTTTTTGGATGTGGTTAGATCTGTTTGGCCAATTCAGGAAGTAGCTAACGTTAGCTGTTTGGCAAAATAAATCGTTGATACCGTTTCCAGCAGTAAGGCAGTGCTAGCTAGCTAACTACAACAGCGATTTTCTAGGTCAAACAGATACAGTTGCAGCTCAAATGCTTCTGCTAGCTTTAGACGCCCTAAAGAGAGGACGTGTATACACACACCCGACACTTTAATGTACACCCGACACAGTGGGTGCGAGTGCAGTGTACAGTGCCTATGGCCCTGTCCAGAAACAAACAACCCTAGGAAGGCCTAGCCCCCCCACACCCAACACTATTAAGCCTTTACTGCACCCATCCAGTGTGTGTGACAATAAAACATGTTTTTTTGGTCCACTTTGTCCTCTGAAATGTTGCCATATAGTGATTATATCAGATCTACACAAGTGTCTAGTGGTTGTTTCTGTACGGGGGGGAAATTGGGGTATGCCCTGTGTGGAATGCAGCTCAGGTTCCAGGCATGAGAATCTGTAAAGACTGGTAGTTTCCATAGAAACTGGATAAGTAGCAATCCCTTGAGGCCGGCCATGCAACTGCATCTGTTGGGTCAAAATCAGTGGCACTGGTTTCTAATGACCAGGATTTGTGTTTAATGTGTTTATAAATGAACTTAGGCTACCTAATGCTATTTTCCAGTGTGTTGTCCATTAGCCTAAAGTATCAGCTTACGCCATTCTTACAATCTCCTCAAGTAGGCGCCTCTGTGAACATCATAGACAGGACACCGTCTGAATCGCACTATGCATGGTTTACTGGGATTACAATTTAGAAAAGTCTTCCTAGCTCACTGCTATTTTCCCCACTCAGCCTGATCTAATCTAGAACATTTCTAAATTAAATTGATGTAGGCCTAGTAGGATACTGATTCGTACTCTCTCCACAGGTCCGCATAGCAGCAAACTTCGTTACCCATGCACCCCCTGGAGAGTTCAACGAAGTTTTCAACGGTGAGAAGGTTTTGTTGAATGGAGAATAGTCTACAATCACATTGTTGTTTAGATGGTGCCATGTAGTTTGTGATTGTAAGGGTTTCTTGACTGAAGGTGAATGTGTGTTTTGTGTAGTTTGCTGACTGCCTGACTAGTTGTTGATGTATTGTAAGATAGTGGACCCATGGCTTAAAGGGTTGCTGGAAGGCAGGCAGACAGCTTCTTGAAGTGCAAGATGTTTGTTCACAGGTGAAGAGTGCAGGGCAAAGGTAGGGCAGGAGTCCACATTTACAGGTGAAGGATGCAAGGCCAAGGTAGGGCAGGAGTCCATATTTACAGGTGAATAGATCCTAAGATGTAGGATAATGACAAAATAGATTATATTTACAAAACCGAACAAAAGTTGACTTTAACAGCTAAAAAGTCTTAGCTGGCATAATTTACAAGCTGAGTTTTGTGTTTACAGACTGACAAGTTGATGTTGATGTATGCTTTGCGTTCCAGATGTGCGGCTTCTCCTTAACAATGACAACCTGCTCAGGGAGGGAGCGGCTCAGTGAGTAGCACCCTATCACGATGTGATGTCAAAATTTTGAAACAACCACACATCATTACTTATCATTAGTCATCATTATTGTTGTAGGACTCCGTAAAGATCCTATGTTCTATTTCATTCTGTGTTCTCTCTCCCCAGTGCTTTTGCCCAGTACAACATGGATCAGTTCACCCCTGCCAAACTTGAGGGTTATGATGAACAGGTAAGAGTGATATAAGGCTGAGTTTATCTGGAGCCGCAGTCTGATCACACTATATTTACTGCTATTATCAAATTAAGTCTGTTTAGTACAGTTCACTTGTAAACAAACTGTTTGTCAACAACAACAGTTAACAATTCTCTCCCCTCCCCCTTCTCTCTCCAGGTTCTGATTACAGAGCATGGGGACCTGGGTCAGGGGAGGTTCCTGGACCCTCGGAACCGGGTGTCGTTCCGCTTCGACCACCTGAGGAAGGAGGTGAGCGATGTGCAGCCATACGACGGAGACAGCTCCCCTGAGAGCTTGGAGAGAGGCTTGCGACACCGCTCTCAGCGCATACGTTAAAGAGCACTACCCCAGCGGAGTCTGCACGGTAACCCCACCACACACATTCATAACCTCATACGAATTCACAACCACACTCACTCAGCACATACGGCAAAGTACTACCCCGGAGTCTGTATGATACTCCACCAACTTGCATCAAAGAACAGAAACACAATTGTGCTGCTAACGCCGCTAACCCTGACCCTTGTGATATCGCCACTGTATGTCATTACTTCAAGCCACTAATCTGCCTTTAGGCTAATCATGAAATCCGTATTCGCTGCAGGTATATGGGAAAACAGTTGATGGCCAGCAAACAATCATTGCCTGCATTGAGGGACACCAATTTCAACCAAAAAACTTCTGGTACAGTCCCAACGGCATCATTATACATTGGTCTTTACAAGTTCAGAATGTTATGTGACTTAATCTCTTTCACACATACTTCTTCTGCCTTTTCTCTCAGGAATGGGCGCTGTAGGTCAGAGTGGAAATTCACCATTGGTCAGTCTACCTCTCATGTAGTGGGTGTGTTGAAGATACAGGTGGGCAATCGTGATATTTACACAGGAACAAATGCTGAAGATAATTAAACACCCAAAGTCTAATAATTAAACAGACTCTCTCTCTAGGTGCACTACTATGAAGATGGTAATGTGCAGTTGGTCAGCCATAAGGAAGTGGAGGAGTCTATAACAGTGACTGTGAGTGGACATAACACTGATTCTATTCAGTAACAGCCAATTAGAACTCATTTTTCTTCAGTATCTTTACTCTATCCCTTTAATGTAAAGAGAAGGAAGGAAGCAAACTGTAAATAACAACTTCTGCCATTATGTTGTAGAACCGGTATACTGAACAGGTTAGGTAAGTTCAGGTTATGGTCAATTACCTGTGTGAGAAAGGCGACTCTTTAAAAAAAAATTTGTCAACAGAATGAGAGCCAGACTGCCAAGGAGTTTGTGGATATCATTGAGAATGCTGAAAATGATTACCAGGTAATTTACCTCACCCTTTTCAATGGACGTGTGTGTTCTGTTCTTTATGGCTGTCTATACTTCTCTTGTAAAATCTCCTCCCCTCCCTCCTGTTGCTCCTCCCCTCCCTGTAGACGGCGATCAGTGAGAACTACCAGACTATGTCTGACACCACCTTCAAGGCCCTGCGCCGCCAGCTGCCCGTCACGCGCACCAAGATTGACTGGAACAAGATCCTCAGCTACAAGATTGGCAAGGAGATGCAGAATGCATAGAGGAGCAGAGTCTCACACCGCTGGGCTGGCAACACACGCTCGCGCAAGGACTAACCAAAGCTTATATATATATTGTAGTCTGGGGCAATGCAAAGAAAAAATAAAACAAACCAAGCTGCAGATTGACAGTCTGTTGGGCACAGTTCTGTATTGTTTAAAGAAGCTTTGGTTTTGGAGAAAAAGGACATTAAGTGTCTTGAGTTACAGGAGGGGAGTTTGAGTCTGCTAAAGGGGTGTTGAGTTTCATGTTGTAATGTTGACACTCTTGAACAGCTGCACCAAGACCCCAGGTTGAATTATTTTACAATGCATCCTTCCTTCTGTCCTTGATGTAGGAAACACTCCTTATTCTTATCCAATCACGTACAGATCAGTGATTACCTCAAGAAAGGAAGGATGCATTGTGAAATAATTTAAACATGGCAATTAGGCACACCAAGCGGGGGATGTTTTCCAATAGATGTTCATATCAGCCCCATTTCCCCCCTTAACAGGACTGGTCCTCGATATAGTCAGTTTTGAGGGAACTGTTTACTTTTTTTCTGCTGTACTCTTCCACTTCCTGTTGTATGTGTCCGCAGCTCTAGCCAATGAAGGCTGAAAGACTGTATCATAACCACCTCTGTTTCTGAATCAATTCTCTTCTGTCTTACCTTGGCAACAACAACCATTACTGTGTCCTTTCTCTTTAGTTGAAGAAAAACCATACCAATAAATCTCTTTCCTATGCTAAAGAACTCCATACATGCAAAGCTCCCCTTTCTCCCATGCATACACGCAGATCTATATTTTGTTATGCAGGTTTTTATTTAATTTAATCTTAGGCTCAGCCCATCTGTAATATTCACACCTGTGTTTAGGTACCTAAACTATACACAGCCATTTCAGTACTTAGTTTAAACCAGGGGCTTTGTTCAGGAGGGTCCAATGTTACAAAATGTTCAATTAGAAATGCGTTGTGTAGGTCAGACACACTTCTCTGTCATGCTAAATAAAGACTTGTGTGCTCTATACTGTAAATATCTATCTGCAAACCATGCTTCCCACAGAACACACCCCTGTTCAGCCACAACATGCACCTACTCAATATTACCATAGGCTGACTCGAGATCAGTTATTCTGTGCTGTGTTTAACCTTCACACTGACTAGCGCTGTACTCAGATGCGACATTCAGGACTGTACTGCCCCGTTCTGTTGTACAAATAAAATAATTGATCATCTTGGCCTGGTTGTTTTCCTCAGGCATTGTATTGCTGGATTCATCCCTTTGTACAAAGACATCAGTCCAGCAGCAGTGGGTGCCGTCATAAGCTCTACCTGTCTTTCCGCGATTCCTTGCATCTTATCTCCTTGCCTCCTTTCCAGGTGTATTGGAGGTTCCCCCTTTTATCCAAATCGATTTGAGAATTAAGCTAGGAGAGGAATCAATGTAAGATGAATAGAGAAAGACCGTCTTGACTTATTGACAGGAAACGGGTGGTTTTGGGGCATAATGCTAGCAGAAATCAGGCTATTAGACTGAAGAAATTGGTGCTTGGTTGGGATGTTTATTTTGTAATTGAAAAATCATCATATGCATAGTTCAGTTGTGAAACAATACATAAGAAAAATGCTTGTGTACATTTAGAATAATTAGAAGACAGAAATGTTGAGAAATAGTTTAGGTTAAGTAACTTCCAGAAGACAGCAAGAGATTATTTTGAACAAATAAAAGCTTTCTTATCATTGTGCCCTGTTTTGTTAATATCTTATAAAACATTCTTAAATACCACAAATATAAGACCTATGGGACCATCAAAAGTGACAAAAGGTTGCTAGGTTCAGGTTATGAAACAGTGCAGTCATGTTATTAAGGACTTCCCACTTGTTCCTATTTTGACAAAGGTGTAAAAATAGATTAAGGGTTAGATCTACTCAGTTACAAAAAATAATGATACAGTGGTACAGATCTGACCCATAGCTAGTCCCCTTTATATACAAAAAGTGTGAGTTCGCCAAAAGGTCTTGGAGGACATCAAAGGTATAAAACCAGTCTGTCACTATCTGCTTTAAACACAAGGATAGACGGTTCACACTCAATTCCAGGTAAACAATATTAGCCTACAAGATGCTTGTTCTGAATTTGGTCCCTTTTGGAAAAAACAACAAGAAATTGTCCCGGAATAAAAAAGTTGTATATATTTAAGTGTCACCTTATTTTTCTATCCCAGTGTAAGGTCTATCTTAGGGAAGGCCCAGTGTAAGGTCTATCTTAGGGAAGGCCCAGTGTAAGGTCTATCTTAGGGAAGGCCCAGTGTAAGGTCTATCTTAGGGAAGGCCCAGTGTAAGGTCTATCTTAGGGAAGGCCCAGTGTAAGGTCTATCTTAGGGAAGGCCCAGTGTAAGGTCTATCTTAGGGAAGGCCCAGTGTAAGGTCTATCTTAGGGAAGGCCCAGTGTAAGGTATGTCTTAGGGAAGGCCCAGTGTAAGGTCTTGTTAAAAAGGCCCAGTGTAAGGTATGTCTTAGGGAAGGCCCAGTGTAGTGTATGTATCTTAGGGAAGGCCCAGTGTAAGGTATGTCTTAGGGAAGGCCCAGTGTAAGGTCTATCTTAGGGAAGGCCCAGTGTAAGGTATGTCTTAGGGAAGGCCCAGTGTAAGGTATGTCTTAGGGAAGGCCCAGTGTAAGGTATGTCTTAGGGAAGGCCCAGTGTAAGGTCTATCTTAGGGAAGGCCCAGTGTAAGGTCTATCTTAGGGAAGGCCCAGTGTAAGGTCTATCTTAGGGAAGGCCCAGTGTAAGGTATGTCTTAGGGAAGGCCCAGTGTAAGGTCTATCTTAGGAAGGCCCAGTGTAAGGTCTATCTTAGGGAAGGCCCAGATATAATGGGGTGTAAGGTATGTCTTAGGCCCAGCTGCTTAGGGAAGGCCCAGTGTAAGGTATGTCTTAGGGAAGCTTTTCCCTTGTTAAAAATCCAGTGTATTCACTATTCTAGTGTATGTAGTAGACAACATGTAGATATGACCAGACATAATGGAGTGTAATGCAGAGAGCTGCAGAGACCAGATATAATGGGGTGTAATGCAGAGAGCTGCAGAGACCAGACATAATGGGGTGTAATGCAGAGAGCTGCAGAGACCAGATATAATGGGGTGTAATGCAGAGAGCTGCAGAGACCAGACATAATGGGGTGTAATGCAGAGAGCTGCAGAGACCAGACATAATGGGGTGTAATGCAGAGAGCTGCAGAGACCAGATATAATGGAGTGTAATGCAGAGAGCTGCAGAGACCAGACATAATGGGGTGTAATGCAGAGAGCTGCAGAGACCAGACATAATGGGGTGTAATGCAGAGAGCTGCAGAGACCAGACATAATGGGGTGTAATGCAGAGAGCTGCAGAGACCAGACATAATGGGGTGTAATGCAGAGAGCTGCAGACCAGACATAATGGGGTGTAATGCAGAGAGCTGCAGAGACCAGATATAATGGGGTGTAATGCAGAGAGCTGCAGAGACCAGATATAATGGGGTGTAATGCAGAGAGCTGCAGAGACCAGATATAATGGGGTGTAATGCAGAGAGCTGCAGAGACCAGATATAATGGGGTGTAATGCTGAGAGCTGCAGAGACCAGATATAATGGGGTGTAATGCAGAGAGCTGCAGAAACCAGATATAATGGGGTGTAATGCAGAGAGCTGCAGAGACCAGATATAATGGGGTGTAATGCAGAGAGCTGCAGAGACCAGATATAATGGGGTGTAATGCAGAGAGCTTCAAATTATGCTTTTGAATGATTTGTATTATTTACAACATTGTGCTTTATTATAAACTGGATGGTTCGAGCCCTGAATGCTGACAGACGTGGTATATCAGACTGTATACCACGGGTATGATAAAGCATTTATTTTTACTGCTCTAATTACGTTGGTAACCAGTTTATAATAGCAATACGGCACCTCAGGGGTTTGTGATATATGGCCAATATACCACGGCTAATGGCTAAGTCCAGGTACACCGCATTGCGTTGGCCATATATCACACCCCCTTGGGCCGTATTGCTTTAGTAAACTATGTTCTAAATGTCATCTTGTACAAACTACAGTGAAAGCCATGATAACTTTCAGTGCAGGTACTGCTAGATATTGTGATAAGCTACAGATCAGACTAGGCAGGGGAAAGTCAGATGGGAGCATACATCTGTAAAAGTAGTGTCATGATACACCTACGTGTGCAATCAACAGATTCTATTTGAATCCTCTTGCCATGTAAAAACTCCCCTCTCCATGCAGCCTTTGTATTGCTTCATTGGACGAGACTGCAGAGTGGACTTGGGCGGAGATGTCTTATTTTATCTCACTCAGTTAATGTCCTAGAATAACTAAATGCATAATTAATAAGATCACTTTTAAACATAGCTATGGAATACAAGAAACTAGGTATAAAGATATATTACAAATCAAAAGAATAAAAAACTATCCATAAATTCCAAATAAAATAATTCTTATGAATCCAATAAAATCCAGTATATTATAGATTTAATTTTAACTAGACAGTGTTTCAGACAGTTTGCTAGGTAGTGTTTGAGCTTTCATGTGATACTAAGTGGCTAATTTATATGGTCAAAATAGGGCCTACAGAGTTTGTATAAGTAGTGGTAGGTAGACAGTTGCAGAGCAGTTTCTGCCTGCTGCAGGACATCCATAAGATGAAGGCAGGATCCAATCCAGAAGCGCTTGACATTTAAAGGTAATCAAAGATGGTGGATAATGAAGATGTCGCAAAAAGGCCGTTTATCATTGACATTTAAAAAAAAAGTTTCTGTCTGCTTAAGTGGGCATTCCCTCTCTTGTGTGAGCATGCTTTCCCACATAAGCTCACACGGGAAAGCACGCTCAAAGATGGTCACGAGAGAGAGGAAACACCCACTTACACAGACAGAAACCTTGACAATTTTTTTTCAATGCAAAACTACCCAATAACAGCTGGCCCTGGTCTACTTATCTCCTCGCTCGCCCCACCCACTCGACCAGAAAAAATGAGCCTGTGAGATGTGTCGCTTTCTTTACCGTCTCTGAGGTCATTTCTGATTGAGACGACATCAGCAGCGTTTACCTTGAATGTGATCTATTCGAACCCAGTGACATTGCCTTTAAAAGCTGCATTGTTGACTAGAGCGCTCGGATTGAATCTCGGGCCTAAAGGTGAGTGAGCAAGTGCAAATGGGAGAGAGCAACTAGCGTATCTGGAATGAGGGAGGCCATTAGGTGCTAGCTGCTGGAGGAGAGCACTGGCTCCTTGGGGAATAAGACAAAGCTGATCACAGATACTGATCCTAGGTCCGTTTTGTGTTTTCTCCCTAATGGTTAAAGATGGGAAGGATTTGGGAAGGCTATGCTGATCCTAGATCAGTTTCTAGCTGCCGTGGACCTTAGCTGTTAGCTACCGGAGGAGAGTACCAGGTCTGGCTCCTTAGCCCCCTCCTGCCCACTGCTGCTTACCCCACAGCCCCCCGTCAGCTCTGGGAAGAGGCTGGCCCCTGCTTGGGGGTCGGGGGAGCCTGGAGAGGGGCTCATACCCGGTTTCTTAGAAACGGGGGGTGGGTGGCACCTCTCGGACCGAGGGGTGAGGGGCGAGCGTATACCTGGAGACAGGGGTCCTCCAGGCGAGGTTTTCCCCCCAGGAGGGGAGGCTGCCAGGCTCCGGTAGTCAGTCCCAAACGGAGAGCTGTTCAGTGGGGGGAGCTTGGCCCCTGCCTGCTGGCTGGTGAAACGGGACAGGACCTGGGTGACGGTGTTCCGGGCTAGCTGCTTGGCCGTGCTGTTCTCTGAGGGTGGTGGGATGGGGGTGGTGGTAGGGGACAGGTCCCGGGGGGAGAGAGGAGCCGTGCTACCCTGCTGGAGCTGCTCCTGCTCAGCCTGCACCTGGAACTTATGCCTGGCGGCGTGGAAGCGCTGGTTGACTCCAGCCTGGTAGGAGGACGTGTGGAAGCCACCGGGGCTGACCAGACGCTTAGCCAGCGTAGGGGAGGAGATGGGGGGAGGAGGAGAGGGAGGAGGAGGCCGTGCTGGAGGGCGAGAGGTTGGGGTGAGGGTGGCAGTGGGGGTGAGGAGGGTGAGGGTGGAGAGGGGAGTGAAGACTTGCTCCGGACTCGCTCTCTACCCCACCGTTCTCTACAGCCCCGCCCTCCTGAAGGGGATCAGTGTCCCGCTGAGGGTTAGGGTGATGCCCATTGACCTTTGGTACAGGGGTCACTTTAGGGGCGACGCTTGCCTTCCCATCAGGCTCTGTCTGGCTCGAGGAGGACACCGCTGACGCCGCAGCTGACGCTATCTTTGAAGGAGGAGACTGTTTCAGCTGTTTCACCTCCTTCACCGCAGTCTCCTGCGCCTCCCTAACCCTTCCTTCCTCTCCTGCTGCCTCCAACCTCCTCCTCAGCTCCTCCACCTCTCTCTCCAGCCCCTTGCTCCTCTCCTCTTCTCGTCTGATCCTGGCTCTTAACTGTTCCCTCTCTGTGTCAAACTCAGCCAACTGGCTCTCTGCTCTGGCCTCTAGCTGCGCTGCTCTGCCCTTCTCCTCTTCCAGAGCCCCCCTCAGGCTCTCTGAGGTACAGCTCTCCTCCTGGAGTTGCAGGCGGAGCTGGCTGACTCTCTGGGCCTCCTCTAGGGCCTGGCTGGTGGTTCTCTGGAGCTCCAGGGTTAGGTCCGAGGACAACTGCTGCTGCTGGGACAGAGTTTCCTCTGCCAGGCCTACTGCCCTCTCCTGCTCCCTCTGCAGCCTACGCACTGCTGCACGCTCCACCTCCAACTAGAAACACACAGAGAGATAGAGGTTGATCTTTCAACTTTCAACTTCCCTTAGCACATTGTTTTGAATTCCCAGATAGGAAAGGGTTTGCTGCAGGCACACCTGTATGTGTATTCTCCTATTTGCACTGCCTTTGCTGATAACTTATTTATTGACAGAAAATGTACTTGCTACGACTGTGATACGTTGTTGTCTCACTTAGCTATCTTAAGATGAATGCACTAATTGTAAGTCACTCTGGAAAACAGTGTCTACTAAATACTTGTCCAGGGTTACAATAAAAAAGTGTACTGTTGGGGGTACTGGAGGACCATGGTTGGGAAACACCGTGCTAAATGACTAAAATGTAAGGCACACAAGTGACATATTTGAGCAGTTTTCTCGTCTGACCACATGGCGGTGTCAGAGTCTAGGAGAGTGGAGATATACTTCCACCCTTAATACTGCAGAGTGAGAGATACACACGCAGTACTCCTGCATCCTTATATTCCACATATTTTACTTTATATTTCTGTATTCTTCTACTGAAAAAGGTGTAAGGGTAAGCTTTTAAAGAAAACGCAAAATGGATCATCCCTAAACAACTGTTCTGAAAGTGCCATGTGCTGTTCAAGTGATGTTCATTTATATTTTTTTATCAGAATCAATCATTAGAGTGTAATGTGTAAAAAACATCACAGTACAGTGACTCCTGTTGGGAACAGTACTAGATTCTACAGAAACAGAGGCAGGAAAACATCAACACACACACACACACACACACACACACACACACACAGGGATCCCTCAGGAAGCCTCTACTTATGTAAGGCTGTGTGTGTGTGTGTGTGTGTGTGTGCGTGCATGTGCTGACCTTGATTGGTCAGGGACAGTCATTATCTCAGGCTTTCCTGGGCCCCAGGCTGCCGGTCAGCTGAACAATAGCCTCTTCCTCCTTGTTTCCTATGGAGCCGCCCAGCCTGTGTGTGTGTGTGTGTGTGTTGTGTGTGTTGTGTGTCGGCCTAGACCCCTCAACCCCATTGAGATACACAATAGATCTCCAGTCAGAGAGAACTGAGGCTACTCACAGGGACAAATCAGCTAGTAGTGTGGGGGCCATGGGGGACACAGAGAAGGGAGAGGAGGGAGAGAGGAGGGAGGAGAGTGTGTTCACAGACACAGATGTGCTTGTCTGTCAAAGAGTGGAATTCTTCGCCTGATGTTTAACAGTCCCTCCTCTTACTCTGATTTTGTCTTTGACACACACACACACCTGCTGCAGTAGTTTCTCCCTCTCCTTCTCCAGCATGATGGTGACATCATCATCCTGCGCCGACTCTAGTGCGTGTCGGTGCTTCTCCTCCTCCAGATCTGCAATCACCTGCCAATCAAACAGAGGAGGACCAATCAGATCACAGATCACAAAAATAACACAGTGGGTGGATTCAATTATGCTACATCACTTTGTTTTGAGACGACTTCACCTTGGGCTTTGAACGGGGTACCTGGCTCACACCCGGGAGGCAGCCTGGTTCCAAAACCAATGCAATCAACTTTCACCCAGTGAAAAACACCATTAATATCAACTTTCACCCAGTGAAAAACACCATTAATATCAACTTTCACCCAGTGCAAAACACCATTAATATCAACTTTCACCCGGTGCAAAACACCATTAATATCAACTTTCACCCGGTGCAAAACACCATTAATATCAACTTTCACCCGGTGCAAAACACCATTAATATCAACTTTCACCCGGTGCAAAACACCATTAATATCAACTTTCACCCGGTGCAAAACACCATTAATATCAACTTTCACCCAGTGCAAAACACCATTAATATCAACTTTCACCCGGTGCAAAACACCATTAATATCAACTTTCACCCAGTAAAAAACACCATTAATATCAACTTTCACCCAGTAAAAAACACCATTAATATCAACTTTCACCCAGTGCAAAACACCATTAATATCAACTTTCACCCGGTGCAAAACACCATTAATATCAACTTTCACCCAGTAAAAAACACCATTAATCGAACTTCCTCAATACTTTCAAAGGCTTTGCCATCAATGTAACCTCCCCACCCCACTCTCTTTCTTTCTTTCTTTCTTTCTTTCTTTCTTTCTTTCTTTCTTTCTTTCTTTCTTTCTTTCTTTCTTTCTTTCTTTCATTCTATTTTTCTTTCTTCCTCTCTCTCTCAATTCAATTAAAATTATCTCTCTCTCTTCTCTTTTCTCTCTCTTCAAATTAACAGTAAACATTACACACACAAAAGTTTCAAAAGGAAACAGTCTGCCACTGTGTACTCTTTGTTTAGGGCCAAATAGCATTCCAGTTTGCTCAGTTAATTCTTTCCAATGATTTGGTTGGGTCAAATTTTTTATTATTTTATTTCTTACCTTTATTTAACTAGGCGAGTCAGTTAAGAACAAATTCTTATTTTCAGTGACGGCCTAGGAACAGTGGGTTAACTGCCTGTTCAGGGGCAGAACGACAGATTTGTACCTTGTCAGCTTGGGGATTTGAACTTACTAGTCCAACGCTCTAACCACTAGGCTACCCTGCCGCCCCTAATTGTGTTGCTGTCCTGAGGCTCTGTGGGGTCTCTTCTTCCCCCTCCCTTACTCCCGGTAGACTACTAGTTCTCTGTAACATAGAGGGCCACAAGTGGGTCCATCTCTCTCTCTCTCTCTCGGGGCTGGGTGTGGCTACAGTATGCCTGTCCTGGTCCGGTGTGTTGGAGACCTGGAGAAGAGACAACAGGCCCATTGTGTCAGCCTGAGTGCCAGCTCCAGCACCCAACCACAGCCTCAGCCGGGAACAAAGACTGGGGCTGGGCCGTATTATCCTCACACACACACACACACACACACACACACACACACACACACACACACACACACACACACACACACACACACACACACACACACACACACACACACACACACACACACACACACACACACACACACACACACACACACACACACACAGGGAGGGAGGGGTGTGTGTAAGTACGCCCTTACCCTCCTGTGTCTGCTCTCTGCGGCTGCCAGCTGTCCCATCATCCTCTCCTGCATCCTTTTGCAGTGGGCCATGACCAGCTTCAGCACAGCCAGAGGGTTGGGCCCCACCACGCTGCCCTGGGGGTCTGAAGGGGACCAGTCATCCATGGTCTGGCTATCCCGCTGCAGGGCCAGGAAGGGGTCACTGAGGTCATACTGGCCGTAGCGCTCCTGGACGAACGAGTCCCTGTGCTTTGCCTGGAACACACACACATACACACACACGCACACGCTGGATGAGACAGTCAGTATAGAGCAGCAAATCAATTAGACTGGACATGTTTCATAATGTATGTATGTACGCAGTCTGGTTAGCATTGAGGTAGACCTTTCTTTACTCTGAGCAGACAGTCAGGGCCAGTGCTGTTTTCCCAGCAAAGCCAGGTGGCCCAGGGCTGTGCTAGAGTTAGTGGAGGCTTTAGGGGTGGCAGGTAGTGTTGGGCCAGTAACTGAAAAGTTGCTAGATCAAATCCCAGAGCTGACAAGGTAAGAATCTGTTGTTCTGCCCCTGAGCAAGGCAGTTAACCCACTGTTCCTAGGCTGTCATTGTAAATTAGAATTTGTTCTTAACTGACTTGCCTAGTTAAATAAATAGTAGATGGAGCAGGGTCTACCCTAGCCAAGGGCTATGGGGCCTCCTAATGTTTCTAGCTCTGAGCTAAAGAGAACAAAAAGTTAAAGTGTGAAAAGCTGACTTAGCTACATTATGAAGTACTCCACCCCATTGTGTGTGTGTGTGTGTGTGTGTGTGTGTGTGTGTGTGTGTGTGTGTGTGTGTGTGTGTGTGTGTGTGTGTGTGTGTGTGTGTGTGTGTCTTTTGTGCATGTCTGAACAGGAAACACAGTGTGGAAAGGAGATAGCATGGTCCCCACCACCACTACTGCCAAGAATAACACACACGGCACCACTGTGATTTCACACAAACAGACACACACACACACGTGTGCGTGTACAGTACAATGATTTAAACAACTCGGACACATTGCTACATACACCACTCACTTAATGCTGGATATACACAGACACATATTGTAACAGGCCTGTCCCACAACACAACAATACCTCAACCATTTCAAGTGTTCTTTCAGTGTGGGCATTAACAGATGCCCCCCCCCCACAAAAGTCCATACACCCCCGCAAGGGGCAGATGTTAACCCCTCCCAGGGGAAAGACGGGGTGAGTGACAGGGCGTGAGAGTACTGTTACAAACACACACACACAGTGCTGAACCAGCTGAAGTCTGTGAATGTGTGTTTGCCTGTGTGTTTCCAGCAAGACTTCTCAATCCCAAACACACAACAGTAAAAATTTGTGATGGGGGGAAAAATGTATACAGTTACATATCACAATATTATTTTAGTACAATATTAAATCTGTCACGTTAAATAACAGAGGATTCAGTAGCGAGTGAAGTTAAACATTTAATGAAAACAACAAGGATGACAGCGTAGCAAGAACAGTCTGAGTCTTAGCAGCGCAGGGACTGAATGGGATAATCCAGATCCTCCGTGAAGATGAGTGTAGCGAGAGGAAATCCCTAGTCCGTGAAACCAGGAAGTACCCGGCGTCAAATCCTCCACCGGAGAGACAGCAGAGCGACGTAGAATCCAAAAACAGAGACCGCAACCATAGGAGACACCGGACTCAGCCAGGGGAACGAGCTAGGACACAGGACACAACCAAACGAACTGACAAACACAAGACAATGACAAACAGTATAAATAGACACAGAAGATGAGTGGCAGCTGGTGCTGATAATGAGCTGAGTGGTGATCAGCGGCCACACCCACACCCACACTCACACACATACACACAGAGCGAGCCGGTTAATTCATGAACCGTGACAAAATCGATATTTGATATTGATATTTGAAGTATCCATTAGAAAATACATGTAAAGTGCTAGTTGGCGCCAAAACACCTGTATTTATTTCTTATAGATTGTTCTCCATCTTTAAAAACAATTGTGAGCCAATATGTTTTCAGCATTTTTATTTCTCATGCTCTCTCGTCTCCCTGCAGAAGACATATAGTGAGCAATACGTTTGTAACATCAAATTGCAATATCGAATTGCAGTACATATAGAATCGTGAGAATCGTGAAAATTGCAATACATATTATATCGGCGCCTAAGTATTGTGATAATATCGTATTGTGAGGTCCCAGCCCTAGTAAAAATGGGACCATATGATTGATTATTCCACTAATGTCCCATCAGTTGTTCTCTTCGAGCTAGGGTTGCAAAATTGCGGTAACTTTTCCAAAATTCCCTGATTTTCCAGAAATCCTGGTTGAAGGATTCCGGATTTCCTGCTTATTCCCTCTGGTTTCCAGGAATCTTCCAACCAGGATTTCTGGAAAACCTGGGAATTTTGGGAACGTTACAAGCTGATCCTAGACCTGTGCTTAGTCTACAGCCTTCTGCCCTGCGATATCAGACAGAGAGAGAGATGGATGTGTCAGAGATGTAACAACATGCCACTGAGATTTACACATGCCGCCAGGGCCACTCTTGCTACCATTCCACTTCTCAACACACACATGCACGCACGCACACACCTCACTCCTGCCCCTGCCCACCCCCGCATGGCAGTGCATTCCTCTCCTGGTACATCACAGTTTCACAGTGATCTCTCTCTCTAATTCAAAGGGGCTTTATTGGCATGAGAAACATATGTTTACATTGCCAAAGCAATGTAACGGCTGTATCACATCCGGCCGTGATTGGGAGTCCCATAGGGTGACACACAATTGGCCCAGGGTTGTCCGGGTTTGGCCAGGGGTAAGCTGTCATTGTAAATAATTCTTTGTTGTTAACTGACTTGCCTAGTTAAATAAAGGTTAAATGAAAAAAAAAATGTCTAATGAAATAAACAAAAGTGAGAAGAGATTTAACAACATCAACTAAAACGGATTACAAATGAACAGTAAACATTGCACTCAAAAAGGTTTCAGAAAGATAAAGACGTGTTATAAAATCAGCTATGTACAGTGTTTTAGCAATATGCAAATAGTACTAGTACAAATAGTGGGGAAAGATAAATAAACAGATAAATATTGGGGGTATTTACAATGTTATTTGTTCTTCACTGGTTGCCCTTTTCTCATGGCAACGGTTCACAAATCTTGCTGCCCGGATTGCACAATGTGATATTTCGCCTAACATACAGTATATGGGAGTTTATCAATGTTGGAGGTTTTCAAATTCTTTGTGGATCTGTGTGATCTGTGGGAAATATGTGTCTCTAATATGGTCATACATTTGGCAGGAGGTTAGGAAGTGCAGCTCAGTTTCCATCTCATTTTGTGGACAGTGTGCACATAGCCTGTCTTCTCTCTCTGATAATGGCGACCTCTCTTAATAGCAAGGCTATGCTCACTGAGTCTGTACATAGTCAAAGATTTCCTTAATTTTGGGTCAGTCACAGTGGTCAGGTATTCTGCCACTGTGTACTCTCTGTTTAGGGACAGATAGCATTCCAATTTGCCCCGTTTTTTGGTTAGTTTTTTTACAGTGTGACAAATAGTTATCTTTTTGCTTTCTCATAATTTGGTTGGGTCTAATTGTGTTGCTGGCCTGGGGCTCTGTGGGGTCTGTTGGTGTTTGTGAACAGAGTCCCAGAACCAGCTGGCTGAGGTGACTCTTCTCGAGGTTTATCTCTCTGTAGGTGATGGCTTTTTTTATGGAATGTTTGGGAATCGCTTCCTTTTAGGTGGTCGTAGAATTTAATGGCTCTTTTCTTGAGCAGGTTGAGAGCTTCAAGTTCCTTGGCGTCCACATCACCAACAAACTAACATGGTCCAAACACACCAAGACAGTCATGAAGAGGGCACGACAAAACCTATTCCCCCTCAGGAGACTGAAAAGATTTGGCATGGGTCCTCAGATCCTCAAAAGGTTCTACAGCTGCAACATCGAGAGCATCCTGACTGGTGTGGCTATTTGAAGAAACTTAAATATAAAATATATTTTGATTTGTTTAACACTTTTTTGGTTACTACATGATTCCATATGTGCTATTTCATAGTTTAGATGTCTTCACTATTATTCTACAAGAAAATAGTCCAAATAAAGAAAAACCCTGGAATGAGTAGGTGTTCTAAAACTTATGACCGGTATTGTATTTTTGCTGAATTCTGCATGCAGTCTCTCAATAGGATGTTTGTCCCATTTTGTGAATTATTGGTTGGTTAGTGGACCCCAGACCTCACAACCATAGAGGGAAATGGGTTCTGGAACTGATTTAAGTATTTTTAGCCAGATCCTAATTGGAATGTTGAGTTTTATGTTCTTTTTGATTCTAGTCCAGTTCTGGCATTTAGGTCGCCACAGACTAGTACATGTCCCTGGGCCTGGAAATGGTTGATCTCCCCCTCTAGGGTGGAGAAGCTGACGTTATTAAGGTATGACGTTATTAAGAGTTTCTATTGGGGGATATAGGTAGCACACAGGAGGACATTTTTCTTTGTTGAGATAATGTCCCTATTAATTTCTAACCAGATATAAATGCTCCTGTTTTGATTAATTTAGGTCTCATCTATACCAAATTAGAATACCCGCTGAGTCCCTTCCCTGTTTTACTGCTGGGACTAGTAGCTCTCTGTAACAAAGAGGGCCACAAGTGGGTCCATCTCACTCTCTCTCTCTCTCTCTCTCTCTCTCTCTCTCTCTCTCTCTCTCTCTCTCTCTCACGCCCCTCAGGGCACCACAACAGAGGCTGTATCTGAGGCCTCTTCCCTTACAGCATAAACAAAGAATGTGACCCTTTCAGCACGAGATTACAGGACGCACACAAAGACACTGTCTCAATACCTCAATCCCCTCTTATTGTGTGTGTGTGTGCGCTAAGGGGTTTAGGCTACTTTGTCTTGCTGAAGAGAAAATAGAGTTCCTGAGTAATGTTTAGCCAGGGCTGAATAGTCTGATGTGTGTGTGTGTGTGTGAATGTGTATGAGTATGTGTATGTGTGGGTATGTCAAAGTCACCATTATTAGTCAGTTGTACAACCAAATGCCTTCAACTGAAATGTGTCTTCCGCATTTAACCCAACCCCTCTGAATCAGAGCGGTGCGGGGGGCTGTTAATCGACATCCACGTCTTCCACTGTATGTGTGCATGTGTACGTGTGTGTGTGTGTGTGTGTGTGTGTGTGTGTGTGTGTGTGTGTGTGTGTGTGTGTGTGTGTGTGTATGTGTGTGTGTGTGTGTGTGTGTGTGTGTGTGTGTGTGTGTGTGTGTGTGTGTGTGTGTGTGTGTGTGTGTGTGTGTGTGTGTGTGTGTGTGTGTGTGTGTGTGTGTGTGTGTGTGTGTGTGTGTGCGTGTGTATATGTGTGTATGCTTGTGTGTGTGTGTGTGTGTGTGTGTGTGTATGTGTGTGTGTGTGTGTATGTGTGTGTGTGTATGTGTGTGTGTGAGGGTCTAGCCTTGGGCATGGTGCTGTGTGTGTGGGAACAGAGAGGAGGGATAGTAGAGAGGCTGGGTTCCCACAGACTCTGAGGGTTGATTAGCAGAGTAATGACAGGCCATGCAGCCCTCTTGAAAGGGCACAGAGTTTCCTATTACCCTACAAGGCTCAACCCATAGATATGGAACACGACCACAGTCGTCAGTTCTCATCAGGCAGAGTGGAGAAGAATAGTTAGAGGATGGTTAAGGCTCGTCAGTTCTCATCAGGCAGAGTGGAGAAGAATAGTTAGAGGATGGTTAAGGCTCGACAGTTCTCATCAGGCAGAGTGGAGAAGAATAGTTAGAGGATGGTTAAGGCTCAACCATCCTCTTACTATTCTTCTCTACTCTGCCCTGCCTAATGAGAACTGTGTGTCTGTCCCTAATGGTGGTGTGAGTCTGTCCCCAATGGTTTACACCTAGTATATCCCCTCAGTAAATCAGCTGAGCCCTGGGGCATAACAACACATCCTCCATGCTGTCAGGAGCCGCGGAATCCAGTTTCGGAATCCATTTTTTTCATAATGACTGTCACCCAATTCGCTCAGCAGCTGGCATGGGTACCATTATGGCTCTGTACAGGCAGTACAGTCTACTGTTACAGGAATACAGTCTATATTCTCCTCAGTCTATTCTCCTCTGTCCCTCTCAGAGAATGGCTACTGAGTGAGAGGGCATTGTGCGTGTGTGTAAGTATCTGTATGCTCATGCCTGTGTGCCTGTACGTGAGGTTTCTGTGGTAACGTCTCCAGTATGGAACCTCAAGGAGGAGTGGCCGATCCACTGGCTTTGCAGGGGGTTCTGGGAAAAGCGAGCAGCCCTAGTGAAATAATCTGCTTTTCGGCGGAACAAAGACACACAAAGCCCCAGGACCAGGCATATTAAATAAAAAAGCCTTCCCCATAGAGCTAACCCTCAGCCAAGATATCTAGGAGATCCACAAAAATGCCAAAATGTCTGTAGAGATGATAGTAGGTGGCAAACTATTGCTGTAACAGGTGAAAAAGTTGAGCGACATTAGAGCGACAATGGGAGAGAGAGAAAGAGAGGAGAGGGAAGAGAGAGGGAGAGAGAGAGAGAGAGAGAGAGAGAGAGAGAGAGAGAGAGAGAGAGAGAGAGAGAGAGAGAGAGAGAAAGATGACAGAGAGCAGTTACTCTGCAGGAGAAGAGAAACATCCCCCTCACCAGTTACTCTGCAGGAGAAGAGACATTTCCCCCTCACCAGTTACTCTGCAGGAGAAAGGAAACATCCCCCTCACCAGTTACTCTGCAGGAGAAGAGACATTTCCCCCTCACCAGTTACTCTGCAGGAGAAGAGAAACATCCCCCTCACCAGTTACTCTGCAGGAGAAGAGACATTTCCCCCTCACCAGTTACTCTGCAGGAGAAAGGAAACATCCCCCTCACCAGTTACTCTGCAGGAGAAGAGAAACATCCCCCTCACCAGTTACTCTGCAGGAGAAGAGAAACATCCCCCTCACCAGTTACTCTGCAGGAGAAGAGAAACATCCCCCTCACCAGTTACTCTGCATTAGATTCACATCCCCTCTACATGCTGAGGCCAGCATGCCCCATTTCACTAACTCCAGGCAGTGTAGACTTCCAGTCACATTCACTGGCAGGCATAGATCCCCAGTCCCCTGCTAGTCTAGGCAGGCATCTCTCCTCTCCTCCACCCCTTCAGTCCCTCTGTCTCTGAGTCAGACAGCCTGCCCTGAACAGTCCTGCTCCCTGGTTTGATCAGTTGTGGCCTAGTTCTGTGACTGAGGAGAAAAGAGGTGGACGTTGCATTAATCTGTGCGTCTCTAAACCAACTTTAGCCAGCGCTGCCTGCATCCCTACTATTGATGACATCATCAGCACCCCACTGTCCCGCCCAACTAATCTAGGTCATTGCATGTCAATCCTCCGAGAATTCCATTCTTGCACAGTGCTGCCAGCTCTGATGCGGAATGCTGCATGCTTTCCATACCTGAACTCAAGTCAGGTCACTAACGCAGTCCTCTCCCCAACCTGTGACTGTTGGGAAACTAGGGAAACACCTGCAAAATACAATCAACTCCCAACACAGACTATCTACATGTCTACGTGGACACACTAATGCATGACTACATGATGTATGTACTGGCCAGGATAGTATTAACGTAAACTGATGAGAACTATTCTTCTGATTGAGCTGCAGGAGGACTCTGGTTCCATGTGGGCTACAGGGAAATGCAACCTGATCTCTAAAACACACTCAGCTTCCTCAGTGTGGAAAAGCTTCAGTTTCAGAACACAGTGGAGTTGGTGGTGTGTGTGTTTGGAAGTCACCCACACCATTCAGGGGACTTCCTCCTGAGGTTTTGGGTTCAAGTGAAAACGGGGGAATCATTAAGAACACTACACACACCAAAAAGCAAAGTACTGTCACAGCCAATGACAACACAGCAGCAGAATGTGACATAACAGCTAACAGCATAACAGCTAACTAGCACCATGTCTTCATCGCTAATACACTAATGTTTAACTAGCACCATGTATCCATCGCTAATAGACTAATGTTTAACTAGTACCATGTCTCCATCTCTAATACACTAATGTTTAACTAGCACCATGTCTCCATCTCTAATACACTAATGTTTAACTAGCACCATGTCTCCATCGCTAATACACTAATGTTTAACTAGCACCATGTCTCCATCTCTAATACACTAATGTTTAACTAGCACCATGTCTCCATCTCTAATACACTAATGTTTAACTAGCACCATGTCTCCATCTCTAATACACTAATGTTTAACTAGTACCATGTCTCCATCTCTAATACACTAATGTTTAACTAGCACCATGTCTCCATCGCTAATACACTAATGTTTAACTAGCACCATGTCTCCATCTCTAATACACTAATGTTTAATTGGTACCATGTCTCCATCTCTAATACACTAATGTTTAACCAGCACCAAGTCTCCATCTCTAATACACTAATGTTTAACTAGCACCATGTCTTCATCGCTAATACACTAATGTTTAACTAGCACCATGTATCCATCGCTAATAGACTAATGTTTAACTAGCACCATGTCTCCATCTCTAATACACTAATGTTTAACTAGCACCATGTCTCCATCTCTAATACACTAATGTTTAACTAGCACCATGTCTCCAGCACAAAGAGAGAGGAATGTGTAGACAGAAACTGTTTGTGTTCGACATGACATGTTTTCAAATCCGCCCAACAGGCCATAGCTAACTGTTAACCTCTCTGCTCCCATGTGAGTCCATAAGCCCCACCTAACACTCAGAACACTGGCACATGCCTGCAGGGCTAATGGAGCTGGACAGAATGGAGCCAGCCAGCCAGCCAACCAGCCAGCCAGCCAACCAGCCAACCAGCCAGCCAGCCAGCCAGCCAACCAACCAACCAGCCAACCAGCCAGCCAGCCAACCAACCAGCCAATCAGCCAGCCAACCAGCCAGCCAACCAGCCAGCCAACCAACCAACCAACCAGCCAGCCAGCAAACCAACCAGCCAGCCAGCCAGCCAGCCACACGCTCGCACACACACCCGCACGCTCGCACACACACACACACACCCGCACGCTCACACACACACACGCTCTCACACACACACACACACACACACACACACACACACACACACACACACACACACACACACACACACACACACACACACACACACACACACACACACACACACACACACAATCCCTCTAAGGTCTGATAAGGTAGTGATTGTTCTAATCTAAATAAGGTTGTTGTTTTGGCCCAGTGTGTCATTTGTACACCTCCTCAATCACTGGTTTATCCTAACAGTGTAAATATCCACCCACCCTGTCACCACCCTTTAGATATCACAGTACAATATTAATCTACACACCAAACACAATACCTACAGGCCTATTTAATACAATATCATATTATATACACAATCTCTGGTCATGCAGGCAGTCTCCCCTGTGCAGACCTGTTTCTGCTTGGCCAGTGTCACAACAGACAGGGCGAGAAACACATTAATCACTACACACACACAAACACACACACACTTTATCAAACCTGACCCAAATACCTGTCATACAATGGTACCACACCTGAATGCATGGCTTTGTGGTTTTGTTATACATATATATGTGTGTGTGTGTATGTGTATGCACATTTGTGCATATGTGTGTGACTGTGCACTCCTACACTGGCATTACAATAACATCAGGGACTTTGATGTTGTCTTAACAGATTTAGGTCAAGGAGCTTTTACCCATCAGCCTTCAGGGAGTTGAATCAGTAGCTGGTGGATTCCACAAAGCAGCTCTCTTGGCCCTACTGTTCTCTATTGTTACTAATGATTTACCTCTAGCATTAATAAAGCCTGTGTGTCTATGTACGCTGATGATTTAACATTATACACGTCAGCTAGCACAGCCAGTAAAATCACTGCAACACTAAACTAAGAGTTTGTTTTGGAATGGGTGGCTAGTAATAAACTAGAGTAGAGATTGATTGCATTAATTCTTAATTAAATAAAAAAATATATTACTGTGTAAAAAATTCCAAATTGTCTGAATAATAAACTTACATACAGTTGAAGTCGGAAGTTTACATAAACTTAGATTGGTGTCATTAAAACTAGTTTTTCAACCACTCCACAAACTATAGTTTTGGCAAACAATTGTTTACAGACAGATTATTTCACTTAGAATTCACTGTATCACAATTCCAGTGGGTCAGAAGTTTACATACACTAAGTTGACTGTGCTTTTAAACAGCTTGGCAAATTCCAGAAAATGATGTCATGGCTTTAGAAGCTTCTGATAGGCTAATTGACATCATTTGAGTCAATTGGAGGTGAACCTGTGGATTTACTTCAAGGCCTACCTTCAAACTCAGTGCCTCTTGCTTGACATCATGGGAAAATCTAAAGAAATCAGCCAAGACCTCGGAAAAAAAATTGTAGACCTCCACAAGTCTGGTTCACCCTTGGAGCAATTTCCAAACGCCTGAAGGTACCACGTTCATCTGTACAAACAATAGTACGCAAGTATAAACACCATGGGACCATGCAGCCGGCAAACCGCTCAGGAAGGAGACGCTTTCTGTCTCCTAGAGATGAACACACTTTGGTGCGAAAAGTGCAAATCAATCCCAGAACAACAGCAAAGGACCTTGTGAAGACGCTGGAGGAAACAGGTACAAAAGTATCTATATCCACAGTAAAACGAGTCCTATATCGACATAACCTGAAAGGCCGCTCAGCAAGGAAGAAGCCATTGCTCCAAAACCGCCATAAAAAAGCCAGACTACAGTTTGCAACTGCACATGGGGACAAAGATCATACTTTTTGGAGAAATGTCCTCTGGTCTGATGAAACAAAAATAAAACTGTTTTGCCATAATGACCTTCGTTATGTTTGGGAGAAAAAGGGGGAGGCTTGGAAGCCGAAGAACACCATCCCAACCGTGAAGCACGGGGGTGGCAGCATCATGTTGTGGGGGTGCTTTGCTGCAAGAGGGACTGGTCCACTTCACAAAATAGATGGCGTCATGAGGAAGGACAATTATGTGGATATATTGAAGCAACATCTCAAGACATCAGTCAGGAAGTTAAAGCTTGGTCACAAATGGGTCTTCCAAATGGACACTGACCCCAAGCAAACTTCCAAAGTTGTGGCAAAATGGCTTAAGGACAACAAAGTCAAGGTATTGGAGTGGCCATCACAAATCCCTGACCTCAATCCTATAGACAATTTGTGGGCAGAACTGAAAAAGCGTGTGATGGCAAGGAGGCCTACAAACCTGACTCAGTTACACCAGCTCTGTCAGGAGGAATGGGCTTGTGGAAGGCTTGTGGAAGGCTACCTGAAACGTTTGACCCAAGTTAAACAATTTAAAGGCACAGTGGCCTTCATCATTCTTAAATGGAAGAAGTTAGGAACCACCAAGACTCTTCTTAGAGCTGCCCGCCCAGCCAAACTGAGCAATCGGAGGAGAAGGGCCTTGGTCAGGGAGGTGACCAAGAACCCGATGGTCACTCTGACAGAACTCTAGAGTTCCTCTGTGGAGATGGGAGAACATTCCAGAAGGACAACCATTCTCTGCAGCATTCCACCAATCAGGCCTTTATGGTAGAGTGGCCAGACGGAAGCCACTCCTCATTAAAAGGCATATGACAGCCCGCTTGGAGTTTGCCAAAAGACACCTAAAGTCTCTCAGACCATGAAAAACAAGATTCTCTGGTCTGATGAAACCAAGATTGAACTCTTTAGCCTGAATGCCAAGTGTCACGTCTGGAGGAAACCTGGCACCATCCCTACGGTGAAGCATGGTGGTGGCAGCATCATGCTGTGTGGATTTTTTTCAGCAGCATGGACTGGAAGACTAGTCAGAGATCCTTGCTGAAAACCTGCTTCAGAGCGCTCAGGACCTCAGACTGGGGTGAAGGTTCACCTTCCAACAGGACAATGAGCCTAAGCACACAGCAAAGAAAACACAGGAGTGGCTTCAGGACAAGTCTTTGAATGTCCTTGAGTGGCCCAGCCAGAGCCCGGACTTGAAACTCATCAAACGCTCCCCATCAACCTGACAGAGCTTGAGAGGATCTGCAGAGAGGAATTGGAGAAACTCAAATACAGGTGTGCCAAGCTTGTAGCATCATACCCAAGAAGACTCAAGGCTGCAATCTTTGCCAAGGGTGATTCAACAAAGTACTGAGTAAAGGGACTGAATACTTATGTAAATGTGGTATTTCAGTTTTTTATTTTTAACACATTTTCAAAAATGTCTAAAAACCTGTTTTTGCTTTGTCATTATGGGGTATTGTGAGTAGATTGATAAGTAAAAATAAAAGTGTAATTTAAGCAATTTTCTTTAGGCGGTAACGTAACAACATTTGGAAAAAGTCAAGGGGTCTGAATACTTTATGAATACTTTCCATTTAAAATTACTCAAGCAAACAGACAAATTAGCTTTCAAAAAAGAATGAAACAACACCTGCCAACACAACGCCTCTCCCCTACCTGACCTAGTTAACTTAGTTAAGGCATATAGATATGTAGTAATATATGTGTGTAAATCTGTAATGTGTATGTTCATGTTTTTAAACGTTTGTCAATTGTAAAGTATTTTTGTCTGTAATGTGTTTTTCGTTATATGTCAGACCCAGTAAGACTAGCTGTCACCATTGGCGTCGGCTAATGAGAATCCCAATCAAATCTAAATCATGTAGTCATGGAAGATGGATAAGGCTTTGGACATAGTGGATGTTCTTTTTCAAGGATGAGCAACGCCGGTACTGATGGCCACTACGTGCACAGAACTTCATTCCAGCACATCACTAACACACCCGATTCAGCTGATCAACTTATCATGGTCATCAACTCAGCTGATCAACTTATCATGGTCATCAATTCAGCTGATCAACTTATCATGGTCATCAATTCAGCTGATCAACTTATCATGGTCATCAATTCAGCTGATCAACTTATCATGGTCATCAATTCAGCTGATCAACTTATTATGGTCATCAATTCAGCTGATCAACTTATTATGGCCATCAATTCAGCTGATTAACTTATCATGGTCATCAATTTAGATTATGCTATGTTAATGCCTGGTCGAAACAGATTTCCCACCTGCTGTCTGTTTGAAGCCCCTCTCTATTAGGTCATAGTTTTGATGTTGTGTTATGAACTTCCTAATAAAATTGTCCATATTAGAAAGAAACTTACAGCATGTAATCTTATCAGAACACTACAGACTGGTCTAGTTCTCATTGTTTACGAGGCCTGTGAAGAATGTCAGAGGGTAAAAATAGATGCTGTGTTTTAGGACTACAGGAAATTACATCAGCTGAGAAACAAAAGTGAACTTGGTGGGTGTGGAAACCACAACATTTAGAACAATACACAACCCGGTCTAATGGCCAAAGCAGTGGTCCAGAACGACAAACAGTAGATCATTCATCCTTCCAGTATGTGGCCTGCAAGACTATGCCCGCACTACTACACAGTCACTACACAGTCACTATACAGAAACTACACAGCCACTACACAGTCACTACACAGTCACTACACAGGGAGAGCAAGACACAGTGTCTCTCCCCACTGCAGCTGGATTCTAATCCCTCTAGACCAAGGGTGTCAAACGTATTCCATGGAGGGCCTATTGTCTGCTGTTTTTTTACATTTTTTATTAAGACCTAGACAACCAGGTGAGGGGAGTTCCTTACTAATCTGTGACCTTAATTCATCAATCAAGTACAGGGGAGGAGCAAAAATCCGCAGACACTCAGCCTTCCGTGGAATGAGTTTAACAAGTGTTCTCTAATAAGTCCCCCTCTCTCAATTCAGTTCAATTCAAAGGGCTTTATTGGCATGGGAAACATATGTTTACTTAAACAATGCAGTAAATAAGGTTCACATGACATGGTCTTTCCAGGAACATCATTTTGTTTCACTTTCTGTTCTGATCACAGTCACTGTCAAGGGCGTAGGAGCTGGGAAGTTTAAGTAAAAGGTGTTTGAATGTGAATAAACTACATTTGTGAATAAACATGTATTTTTATAACCTAAATATTTTCATTGCGATTTGGCTTGCGATACAGTTGAAGTCAGAAGTTTACATACACTTAGGTTGGAGTCATTAAAACTAGTTTTTCAACCACTCCACAAGTTTCTTGTTAACAAACTATAGTTTTGGCAAGTCGGTTAGGACACCTACTTTGTGAATGAAAAGTAATTTTTTCAACAATTGTTTACAGACAGATTATTTCATTTATAATTCACTGTATCACAATTCCAATGGGTCAGAAGTTTACATACACTAAGTTGACTGTGCCTGTAAACAGCTTGGAAAATTCCAGAAAATGATGTCATGGCTTTAGAACCTTCTGATAGGCTAATTTACATCATTTGAGTCAATTGGAGGTGTACATGTGGATTTATTTCAAGGCCTATCTTCAAACTCAGTGCCTCTTTGCTTGTCATCATGGGAAAATCAAAAGATATCAGCCAGAACAACAGCAAAGGACCTTGTGAAGATGCTGGAGGAAACAGGTACAAAGGTATCTATATCCACAGTAAACGAGTCCTATATCGATATAACCTGAAAGGCCGCTCAGCAAGGAAGAAGCCACTGCTACAAAACCACCATAAAAAAGCCAGACTACGGTTTGCAACTGCACATGGGGACAAAGATCATACTTTTTGGAGAAATGTCCTCTGGTCTGATGAAACAAAAATAGAACTGTTTGGCCATAATGACCATTGTTATGTTTGGGGGGAAAAGGGGGAGGCTTGGAAGCCAAGGAACACCATCCCAACCGTGGTGGCAGCATCATGTTGTGGGGGTGCTTTGCTGCAGGAGGGACTGGTCCACTTCACAAAATAGATGGCATCATGAGGAAGGACAATTATGTGGATATATTGAAGCAACATCTCAAGACCAGTCAGGAAGTTAAAGCTTGGTCACAAATGGGTCTTCCAAATGGACACTGACCCCAAGCATACTTACAAAGTTGTGGCAAAATGGCTTAAGGACAACAAAGTCAAGGTATTGGAGTGGCCATCCCATAGAAAATGTGTGGGCAGAACTGAAAAAGCGTGTGCGAGCAAGGAGGCCTACAAACCTGACTCAGTTACACCAGCTCTGTCAGGAGGAATGGGCCAAAATTCACCCAACTTATTGTGGGTAGCTTGTGGAAGGCTACCTGAAACGTTTGACCCAAGTTAAACAATTTAAAGGCAATGCTAACAAATAGTGTATGTAAACTTCTGACCCATTGGGAATGTGATGAAAGAAATAGAAGCTGAAATAAATAATTCTCTCTACTATTATTCTGACATTTCACATTCCTAAAATAAAGTGGTGATCCTAACTGACCTAAGACAGGGAATTTATACTAGGATTAAATGTCAGGAATTGTGAAAAACTGAGTTTAAATGTATTTGGCTAAGGTGTATGTAAACTTCCGACTTCAACTGTATTTGCTAAGTACAGAATTACTTGCACAATCACTGTCTTAGTCTTCATCGTAGGGTCAGCAAGTTAACAACGGATGTGCAACCAGTCAAGAAGAGAAAAAAAGAGGACATAAGAGTATTTTTTTAAAGGAGCGTAATGGACTGTAACATAGGTTTTTGGCAACTGCCCGCACACCACCCCCTGGCAAACTAGTTGGCAAATTTCAGTGCTTTCAACTTAGATGACTCATGAAGGTGTGTTCCATGTGTTAAGACTTTGTTTGGTGCTATCATGATCATGGCAGGATAGTGACAGTTATTATTACATAACAATGACTATTATAAGTTGAAAATATTTACAGCAGCAGTAGTAACAACATAGGCGAAGTGAGAAAAATACTATTAAAGTAATCATACAGTAGCAGAGAAAGAGTACAAAATGGTTGTTTAATTGAATATATCCACATTAACAGTCACATTGGTATTCAGTACAGTATGAATGGCCATGGCTCTAAGACTGATTAGACTGTATCAGAGAAAGTGCACTTCTGTAAGGACTTCCTTAGCTTTGTAAATTTGCACATATGTAAATTAAGAGTTGTCTGTATCCTTTTCTCAAGCATTAAAACCTGCTATTTTTATTTACAAAAATAAATCCAGGGGCATGCTCCCAGACCCCCCTTCCCCGAAGCAAAATGTGTCTCCGCCCCCCAATGTCATAGTCGCTCCTACGCCCCAGGTCACTGTCTCCGTCTCTCTGTTAGTTCAGTCTGTTAGAAAGACAGTACATTCACTTAGGAGACACACCTTGACATAGACAATAGACAGGTGGAGATAACATACAGGAGCAGGAATGTAGCTGTACCTCATATGTTATATTCATAGGAAGGTCCCCTCTAGTGGTATTCACTCAACACCATGAAAACAT